>SJYV01000887.1:167420-190719 GCA_006410875.1 Neotragus pygmaeus
TTGCTTCATTGTCTATTTTCAGCTGGTATTCTTTTCTGGTTGAATGGCCACAAACACAAGCTGTCTATCTGCTCCAACTCGGTGGAGTTGGGCTTGGCAGATGAAAAAAACCTTGGTAAAGGAGCCGTTCAGAAGCACGAGGCCGGGCCCATGGCCACCGGGGCAGTGGAGGCCCACGTGGAAAGTCAAATATCTGCCACCGCCCCGAGGAGAACCCACTGTATAAACAAAACAAGACTTTCACTTCTACCACACTTCCTCCCAAGAAAAGGAAGAAACTGAATTTAGACCTCTGACTTCTTTTCAGAACAGAAACAAGACAGCCTTTTATCTTCTTTCCCTCAACTCACTGAATGCAATGAACAGTAAAATAAAACACTGGTTTGCAAACACTTCAACCCAAGGGATGGTTGTTCACTCAACTCTGCCATTTAATATGGAAAGTGCAGGCTGCGCTGTTCACCCTCCAGAACGGCCTCTGTCTGTGTTTTAATCTCCTGATGCTGAGGGGTGAGTCAATAATACATGAATTAACCCAAAATACACCAGAGAAGGGACTTGGTCATAGTGACAACTGGGCACACGGTTGGTATCACAGCTGGGCTGTGGAGTTTTACCACACTAGGGATGTATCCACCCAGCAACCTCAGGCTTAGGGTAGGACAGCTGACTGTCATCAGAAGGGCCCCAAGTCAATGGACTCCAAAACTAAAGAGTAGAATTTTGAAGTGACACCCACAGACATAAATACCTCCTTCCCAGGCCCCCTGGTTTCTCCAGGTCACCCTTGAAGAGGGATGTATGTGTCCCTTTTCTGCTGGAAATAAATCTGACTTTGCAGTCAACAGAAAGAAGAGAGCCACTGCCAGCATTTGTGTTCAAGTACACAGAATTCTAGGCAAGTTAAGTCCCCAGTGCAGGCTTTTAGTTTTTCCTCACTCTAGCTTGGCATTTCTTTGTATTTATACTGAAAATAAAATATTCGAAACCAAAATCTCACACTGGACTGGCAGAGGAAGAGAGAAGCAGCACCCATTGGGGGCCTTTCAGAAAAGCAACATATGCACTACATTTTTACTTAAACAGATCTCCACTCTTCAGGTTTTCAGATGTTTGCATGCAGCAGATTTTTGGACAGATAAATGCATCGGCTTCCTGGGGAAAAGCCAGGATTTGGCAGCATCTCTGTGGCAGGGGGAACTGGGCACAAGAGGCTGACCCCAAAGGCTGGGCTAGGACAGGTAGGGAAGAGCGGGGAGGCCTTTTCCTCTAGGGGCTCTTCCCCTGAGTAGACACACCCCTGCAATTTGTTCCTACAGCAGGTTAGCCACTGGCTGCTTCCTAATTAACCACTGGAGAGTAGCCTGATGATGTTCATTCTTGAAGAGTTCACAGCTGACATCCCCTGCTTGGAACAGCAGCTATGACAGTCTGATGGAGACACAAAGGAGGCAGACAGTGGGGGTGAGAGGGAAAAATCAGAGGCTGTTCCGAAAAGGCTGGAGAAGCAAGAGGAAGAGGGGAAGTGAGTGAGAATGAATATACTAAACTGGGGGTGGCTAGGACTAGATGAACGTACGCAGAGCCAGGTAAACGCGACAGGAAACAAAACGGAAGACGTGATCACGTGTCAGATAACAAAGGGGCAAAGGCTCACAGGAGATGCCCAGTCCCATACAGAGCACAAGTACAGCTCTTTTAGAGTGGGGGACAATTGGTCACAGTCGTAGAACTTGGCAGTGAGTGGAGAGCAAGTGAGGAGGGAGGAGAAAAGACATCCAGACTGGTTTCCAAGACAATCATGGTTGTTTCCCCTGGCCCCCGAGCTTAGACGTTTCCTCTGTCACTCACTCGAGCAACACGTTGCTATCTGCAGGATAAGGACCCTCACGCTGCCAACATCCCCTCTGCACCACCCTCGGCCCTCTCCCCAATAAAAATCCGTCCAGTTATCTCGCTTTTCCACTCGCTCTCCGGCTCCCGCGGGAGCTGTCACTTCGAGCGAGCGAACCGCCCAGCGCTTCTCCCACCTTAACATCTGGATGGCTTCCGCTCGTCTCAGTTCCAACAGCAGCTACCTTCTACTAGACTGAGGCTCTCTGTGCGCTCCCCACCATCCTGGGGGAGGGGGACAGGAGGTTACCGTCTCTCGCTAACAGAGGTGCGGATGCTTCTTTTTCCTAGACCATCTCCCAAGCCACAGAAACTTGAACCGGTGCTCCTCATCAGGTGCATCGACAGCCCTTGCCCCTTCATTCTTCTAGATGCCGACCAGCGTCTAGACCACACATTTCTCCTTCTTGCTCCCCGCCCAGTTCTCATTCCCCAACCCCACACTGCCAGTTTGGAATCCAGACTTGGAGGGATGAAGCTGGTTCGTAGCCAAGCTGAATCCGGGCAGCCTGGGGGCAAGTTAGCATCCCAGAGGCTGTAATCCCAGATGCGAGCTGCTCTCCCCGTGGGCACAGTGCCGGAAGTCGCTCGGTGGCAACCAGTATCTTAGGACCTGCATCCCGAAGCGCTCGCACCAAGCCCCCTCCCCGGACATCTAATGTCCAGCCACGCGCGTCCTCGCCCCAGAAACAACGCTCCAGTCCCCGGGCACTGCCGCGGGCCCCTCACCACCTTTTGGGCCGGTCCTGCCACGTTCCTGGGCATCCCTCCGTTCTGCCTGCAAAAGTGCTTGTGCCCCCTTACTGCCCAGCAACTTAGCGTCTCTATCCTGTGGGCATCAGAGAGCCGAACGCTCCCAGGCGGAGGAAACCAAGGACGCCCCGGTCCCAAGGGCTCCTTAACAGGCGACACTCATTCAAGCCGACGACACCCTCGCCACACAGACCTCACCCGGGCTATCAGCAAGATCAGAAGCAAAAAAAGAACAAATAAAAAGGTGCACATACCTAAAGACGAAGGCTCCTTGTCATGACAGGGGGACACTTGAGGTCTCCGGCTTAGAATAACCGCCTCCGTGCCAATGCAATGCCCGGGGCCGCCCGCACCTCGGCTCTGCAGACAGCCTGAGCGCGCTCACTCGGGGGAAGGGACAAAGGGTCGCGGGACGCGCTCGGGCCCCGCGCGTCCAGGCCCCGGCGCCGGCGGCCGACCTCCAGGCTCAGCTCGCGGCAGCCAGCGGCGGCGCGGGCTGAAGTTGCGGGGCCGNGGACTGTATAGTCCATGGGGTCACAAAGAGTCAGACATGATTGAGCGACTTTCACTGAAGCAGATACTTTACAAGCACTGTATCATTTGTTCCTGACTATAAGTTTGCATATTAAAAAGCAGAGACATTACTTTGCTGACAAAGGTCCATCGAGTCAAAGCTATGGTTTTTCCAGTAGTCATGTATGGATGTGAGAGTTGGACCATAAAGACAGCTGAGTGCTGAAGAACTGATGCTTTTGAACTGTGGTGTTGGAGAAGACCCTTGAGAGTCCCTTGGACTGCAAGGAGATTGAACCAGTCAATCCTCAAGGAAATAAGTCCTGAATATTAATTGGAAGGACTGATGCTGAAGCTGAAACGCCAATACTTTGGCCACCTGATTCGAAGAACTAACTTCTTGGAAAAGACCCTGATGCTGGGAAGATTGAAGGTGGAGGAGAAGGGGACAGAGGATGAAATGGTTGCATGGCATCACCGACCCGATGGACATGAGTTTGAGCAAGCTCCAGGAGCTGGTGATGGACAGAGAGGCCTAGTGTGCTGCAGTCCATGGGGTTGCAAAGAGTCGGATATGACTGAGTGACTGAACTGACTGATAAGTCTGTATTAGGTATTAATTCTCCCATTTCATGGATGGGAAAACCAAAATTCAAGGAAGTTAATGTGACTTGTCCAAGGTGACACAATTGAATAAACTTTAGATACTTGTGCAAAAGCTGGATTTTGACACTTGCAAACTTGGATGCTGGTGGCCCTACCATCCTGTCTGTCGTATATCCTTGTTCCCNAACCAAAATTCAAGGAAGTTAATGTGACTTGTCCAAGGTGACACAATTGAATAAACTTTAGATACTTGTGCAAAAGCTGGATTTTGACACTTGCAAACTTGGATGCTGGTGGCCCTACCATCCTGTCTGTTGTATATCCTTGTTCCCTCCAGCCTGGACCTGGGTTCATCCCTGTTGTATCCTTGTTGGTACTTGACAGCTGAGCCCAGGTTTTGCAGATATTTTCTTATTCTACCTCCTTTCTCTTTCACATATTCAATGACCCCCCCCCACCCCCAGTCTTTTCCAGCCTCAATAAATTTGAGAGTCACAAAGGTCCAAACAGCTCCACAACTCCTACAGCATTTCTTGGCCTCTTGATAGCTACTACAATGACCATAAATAAAACTGCTATTGAAACATTCATTCATACAATAAGTATTTGTGGAGATCTGAGGAAAGGATGGAGGAAAAAAGAATTCTCTCCTCATGCCCCACTCAAATAGTTTACAACCTAAATGGTGATAACTAAGTATGGGAACTGAATGACATTGTTTAAGACAATGGCGAAATAGACCACAAGGACAGGTAGGATTAAATCAGAAGATACACTCTTCCCTCCTCCCACCAAAGTAAGCAAAACCAGCAGGAGGGAGAGGATGGAACCTGGATATCCTCTTTAAAAGATAATCAGAATTCAAGCGAAAAGTGGTTCTAAAGGTAAGTTGAGGCACTTTACAAAGGACTAAATGGAGTTCTAAATACACATAAACATCTTATACGGGTATTCAAGGCCCTGCAGTGGGGTCTCATCTATTCATTCAGGGCTTTAAGTCATCTTCCTGTGATAAAGAGTCCCAGTTTTCCCACGCTGCAACTACTGAGCCCACGTGGTGTGATGAAAAATCTTGCATGCCTCGACGAAGATCTAGTGAGCCACAGCAAAGACCCGACACAGCCAAAAGAAATAAATATTTAAAAAAAAAGAACAAAGATTCCCAGATTTACATTTCCAGCTCAGAACTCTCCTCTAAGGTCTGATATCCGAGCACCTATTTAAAGTTCCTGTTAATTTCTTGCTGGCCAATTCTTGATTCTCTTCCTCATAAACCAAAACTGATCCTCCTCTATTTTTAACCATCTTAGTTAAAAATAGAATAAACGGCACCACTATCCAACCCACTGCTAGAGGGCCAGAAATCAGGAAGTCGTTACTGATGCCTCTTCTTTCTTCCCACACTCAATTCACCAACAAAACCTGTTGCTCTGACAGCTATTCTTGGTTACCTCTCTCCAGCTCTACTACCACCATCCTTCTCTGGGATCCTTCATCTCTAGCCTGTGTCACGTATCTCCTCGACTCCACTTTGCTCTTCCCTAGAATCCATTCTTCACTGTGGCAGGACAACTTTAAGATGGGTCCTAAGGTCCCACCCCTTAGTATTCACACCCTCATGTAATCCCTTCCCCATGAGTGTGAACCTAGTGACTTACTTCTAACCAATAGAATATGGCAAATGGGCTGAGATAGCACTTCCATGATTAAATGATAAAAGATTTTGATGTCTATCTTGCTAGCTGAATCTGTCCCTTGCTGGCTTTAATAAAGCAAGCTGCCATGTTGGAGACTCTCATATGACAAGGAACTGAGGTCCTCAGTTCAGTAGCTCACAGAAATGGAATCTTGCCATCATTCATATTAGCTCAAAAGTGGGTCTCTCCTCAGTCAAGCCTTCAGATGAGACCCTAGCCCTAGAAAACACATTGATTGCAGCCTGAAGCTTTTCCTGAACTCCTGACTCATAGAAACTGTGAAATAATAAGCATGTGCTGTTTTAAGCAGCTGAATTTGTGACAATTTGTTGTGTAGCAATAGATAATTAATACAGAAAGAGTAATCTTTAAAAATAAAAATTATGTGGTGGTCACTATCCTGCTTAAAACTCTGCCTTCATTTCTCACTTATTATAAAATAAAATCTAAAATCCATGACGATGCTTACAAGATCTTGGTGAGCCAGTCCTTTTCAGCCTTACTTATGTCTCCAGCCTCTCTCTTACTAAGCTCAGGTCACTAAGCTCACAAGGGCCTTCTTTTAGTTCCCTAAATGTGCCAAATCACTTCTCAGAGAGGTCTTCCCTGACCACCTACATCTTTAAGTATATTCTTCTCCTCAATTCTTTTTTAATGCGCTGTGTCTTTTATAGCACCAGTTGTAAACTGAAATGATTTTCTTACCTTTTTAGTTGTCCTTGGTCTCTTTTTCACTGAACTGTGAGGGCTTTCACTGAACATAGGGCTTTCCAGGTGTGAGATTATAAGGGCAGAGACTGTTTCTGTCTTATATATCATGGTATCCCCAGCACAACTAATTAGTGAATGAAAGGTGAATAACTCTGCCTTTCTGGGGCACACCTGGACTCTTACCTTGATCTTTTTATTTCCTTCATCAGCCCCACCCCCAGCCTATCTCCATGCCCATAGCCTTCACCCCATTTCCCAACAGCCACATCTATTCATTAAGATCCAGCTGCAGTACTCTAGTCTGTATCTGTGTCCCCCAGCTCTCTTGCCACTTTCCCTGCATTCTCACTTCAGAACTTTCACAGCATCTTAGATCTTAACATCTCCTGAGATGCCAGGAAACCGCCACTTTATATTATGGTTAATTATGTAGAGTCCCCAGAGAACCCCAGGGATGGGGGAGCCTGGTGGGCTGCCGTCTGTGGGGTTGCACAGAGTCGGACACGACTGAAGCGACTTAGCAGCAGCAGTAGCAGTGGTTCCAAAGATTTCTCCATTTACCTCATTCTAGAGAAAGAAGCCTGGAAAGAACTGCAGGAAAAGTCTTGGGAGAAATAACAGCTACTACAGATTAGCATCACTAGCATTAGTAGTGTATTACTAGCATTAGTAGTCTNAGTGGTTCCAAAGATTTCTCCATTTACCTCATTCTAGAGAAAGAAGCCTGGAAAGAACTGCAGGAAAAGTCTTGGGAGAAATAACAGCTACTACAGATTAGCATCACTAGCATTAGTAGTGTATTACTAGCATTAGTAGTCTATTACTAACCAGATTAGATTATAATAGACTACCTAGGAAAATTCCAGGGGGAAAAGCAGGGTCTAACACCCACCCTGAAGAGAAGTAGATTTCTGTTTCCCCACTATATTAGTCTGCTAGGACTGTCATAACAAATACCATACACGGGTGGGCTTAGAAAACAAATGTGTTTTCGCACTCTTCTGGAGGATGGAAGCCCAAGATCAAAGTTCTGGCTGATTTAATTTCTGGTGAGGGCTCTCTAATTCTGTCTTGAAAACTTCACCACTTGAAGCATTCAGAGATACACTAGTGTAGCCCTGGAAACCTCATCCAGGAAAACAGTGACGCCCAGAGCTTGTTAGGCATTGGTGGTGGGGATATTATAGAAAGTCTCCGCTAGTGTGAGACTTTGTCATGCTTTCACACCAATGGAAAGAAATGACTTTTTCCAAAGCAGTCAACAGTTTAACACAAGTCCCCCACCCCATCCCTAGTCCCTATCCATGTATCAATTTTAATTTTACAGCCCAAGGGACAAATGGTGGAGAAGGAAATGGCAGCCCACTCCAGTATTCTTGTCTGGAGAATCATATGGACAGAGGACCTTGGTGGGTTGTAGTCCAAGGGGTCACAAAGAGTCAGACACAACTGAAATGACTTGGCAGCAGGGACAAATGAGGGCTTCCCAGGTGGTGCGAGTGGTAGAGAATCCGCTTGCCAATGTAGGAGACATAAGAGCCATGGATTTGATCCTTGGGTTGGGAAGATACCCTAGAGAAGGAAATGGCAACCCACTCCAGTACTCTTGCCTGGAAAACTCCATGGACAGAAGAGCCCGGTGGGGTACAGTCCAGAGAGTCACACAGTCAGACACAACTGAAGCAACTTAGCAGCAGCAGCAGCAGCAGGGAAAAATGATGGCTATTATTTCAACTCAGGTGCCAGGCACTCTGCTAAGGGCAGGAACCACAGAGATAAATAGGAAAGTCATGGAACCCATCTTGAAGAGCCTTGTAAGGACAGCTGTTAATAACTGAGGTGGGTGTAATGAAAGAGGAAGTACTATGGATGCTATGGGAACCGTGATTATTTTTGGTGCCATAAAACAGGGTGTTTGAACTTCAGCAGCACTGAAAAAGGGTCTTTTCTGAAAATCAAATTTCATTGTTTTCCTCATGGGCATCTTTAAGGCCAGATTTTGTTTTTGTTTAGGGGACGGAATTGGCCATGCCAGGCTCTGTTCTTTGCACCACCAATCAATCTTAGTAAACGCACAATTCATTAGAAGAAAGCAGAAGAGCATCTGAAGTGCAGCCAATTGTTTCCTGATTTAGAGCGTCAGATATTTAATGCAGGATTCAGAACATGTCCGAAGACCTACTGCCATTATGAAGTGAAGTGAGTGCTCTAACCGCAAGGTGCCAGAGATCGGCTTTTACCTAGGCACCTCCATCCGTTTGTATTTCTCTATATATTCCTTCTGCCTATGATGCTGGTGCCTTTGGGCTTTTACTCTCCATCTAGTTAACTAGTCCTGGAGAGAGGTAGCCAGATAGAGCTGAGATCGAATCTTTCTTCAGAACTATGATGTTTAATATCCAGGTGGATAGCATATCTAACATCCTGATTCTGCAGTTCCTTCTCTACTCTTATGACCTTCCCCCATAGGCATTTGGTCACCCAACTGCAAGGCCAAATCATGACTTGGAATGCTGCCATGAAAGAGGAAGATGCTAGAAGTCCTCTCTCCTACTATAACACTTTACCCTCCCCCCTTGCTCACCTCTACTAATGTTTCACTTGTCACTATAACCAATCTTTCTCTATTCCCTTTTATTTGTTTTTTATAATTAAATGTATTTATTTTTAATTGAAGGATAATGAATCAACATGAATCAGCCATAGGTGTACCTATGTCCCCTCCCTCTTGAAACTCCCACCCACTTCCCTCCCTGCTTCACCCCTCCAAGTTGCTACAGAGCCCTGGTTTGAGTTCCCTGAGTCACACAGCAAATTCCCATTGGCTATCTATTTTACATATGGTAATGTATATGTTTTCATGTTACTCTCTCCATACATCCCACCGGCTCCTTCCTCCTCCCCTCCTTTATTTCTATTTTTCTAGTTTATGGAGTGCATAAGAATCACTCTGGGATGGAGTTTAAAAAGCAGATTTTGATTTTTTAATTCAGTCATTTGAAAAAGCGTACTTTGGGACACACGGGTCTGAGTAAGGTCCCAACAGGTGCCCAGCCTTCGTGGCACTACAGCGTGTTTCCAGAAGCCTTTCAGCTGCATCCCCATCTCTCCGCAGTACCCAGTCTAAGCCTTGGCTCTTCCTATCATGACAGTGTCTGGGAAACAGCCTTACAAAAAGGGTTTGGACTTTGAATTGAAACACGTGGGTTGTAAACTTGGGACAAATCTCGACCCTTGTGATCTTAGGGGCCTCACTTGTCAAATGAAGGATTTGAACCACTTGATCACCAAGCTTCCTTGGGCTCTAACATTTGCTACTTTCTACTTCTGCCTTTTTGCTCAGGCCATTTCTACCGCCTGCAAACTTTCTGCTGAGAATTGCCCATCATGTTTTCTTTTACCTCTGAGGTTTGTCTCTAAAATCCCGGAGAGGGAGGAGGGAGGGGGTTCAGGATGGGGTACATGTATACACCCGTGGCGGATTCATGTTGATGTATGGCAAAGCCAATACAATATTGTAAAGTAATTAGCTTCCAATTAAAATAAATAAATTTAAATTTAAAAAAAGAAATAAAAAATAAAAACCCTGCCTAGCCAGAAAGCCTGGTTCAAACACAGCCTCCTTTCCCGATGCCTTCCTTGGCCCTCCACACTCTGCCTGTACCTCCTGCAAGTCCCTTGTGTGTCCCCTGAATAAGACCCTATCACACACCTTCCTTCTAGCCTAATATTAGGTACACATGCCCTCATCAGTTTATAAACTTCTTGATGTTGGGAACTATGCTTACTGCCACTTATAGCATTGTACCTTCTATATTAAAGAGCGTAGAGAATCATCAGTAACTATTGACTATGTTTGGAACAAGAGCACATAGTGTCCCTGCTGCCTTCTGTCACCTTATCCCCTGGAAAAAGTATGTTTACAAGCCTGTATTTTTTGACATCAGAGCTGGACCTATAGGAGTACATTTCAATGAAACAAATGACAGCTGAGTCTTGCTCGCTGCTCTAGGAACTGCTGGGAGCAGAACCCCATTCTCCTCTGTCCGTGCCTGGTTCTGATGATAAGGTCCTCAAGGGAGTAGGCATCTCGTGCTGTTGTTTTCTTACCATTGTCACACATATCTGCTTGCACAATGGGAAACTACTTGGGCCAACACCCTTAGCATTTTAGTATGTCCCAGGAGTGGATGCCTCAGGGGGTCTGAAATCAGGCCTATGCATTCAGGCAAATGATCCAATCTTAAACCCCTCCTGCACCCCCACTTCTAGCTTCTGCACCAAGTGACCTGGAAGTTGCATGGGTGAAATATAGTCAGCAAAATGTTCAAGGCTGACAGGAAATAAAGTATGTCCTACATGTAGCAAACAACCCCCTTCTGTCCAGCAACTTGAGACTGGAGTTCTCATATATGACTATTATATTATAAGGAGTGGTCATTTTCTGCAATAATTAATTTATAAAAATCACTTCCCAATTTTTTGATCTCAAGCCCCATTACACAATAATGCAATCTAGACCAGCCATTTAATAGTTTATATATACACATATATGTATGTTTATATGTATAGAACTTGGAGGGCATTATGCTAAGTGAAATACATCAGACAGAGAAAGACAAATACTGCATATCACTTACATGTGCAATCTAAAATATACAACAAACTAGTGAATATAATGGAAAAGAAGCAGGCTCACAGATATAGAGAACAAACTAGTGGTTACCAGTGGGGAGGGTAAAAGGAGAGGGAAACGTGGTTAAAAGGTATAAACTGTTAGGTATAAAATATGCTACAAGGATACAATACAGGGAATATAGCAAATATTTTTAATAACTATAAATGAAACAATGTTTAAAAATTATGAATCATTATATTGTACACCTGTAACATATAATATTGTATATCAATTATACTTAAATACTTAAAAAACTCATATTTATTTATATAACATAACCTAAATCCTGTCGTGTTTTTAAAAATTGTTAAGGGCCTTGGGGAAACACCCTGAAAGAGTCTTGGGAAACCTGAGGACTCTTCAGACTATATTTTGAGAACCTCTGCTCTAGACTGACAAACATTGTGGTAGAACGTTAATCTTACAAATTCCTACAGCTCTGAACCCAGTAAGGCTGAAGGTAAATAGTATAAATTTAACAAATACTGTTGCACAAAGACGTTAAAAGAAGGATAAAATAATACAGAATGAGTGCAGAAGTGGCTGGAGACTATCACCATGCACGCATACACACAATGCTAGGTGCTTGCCATGTAGGTTTTTCTTAAGGTTTTAAATGGACTTTCACTTCATAATGAATCTTTTTTCTTTTTCTCCCATTATCAGGGGAAACATAAAGGAAGACATTTGTCTGTACGGTTCTCCAAGGTGATTTATTTATAATGTGTCCCCCGGGCCCCCTGGGGCTTGCAGGTTGTCCCATGCAGCCCCTTCCTGTTCTTTCTCCACCTTTATCACTCCTGCCATCTGCCCCGGTGCTCCTCACGGAGGGACCACAGCAACGTCCAGGGATGTCCAGTGGGGTTTGGCCAATGGGGCGCCCCAAAAGAGATTAGATGAGGGGAAAGGAGTGAGGTGAGGATGTTAATTCTGAGGCTCCTCCCTCTGAGGTCACATTGGGCTGGCTGTACCCTTTCACAAAAGATGACTGCTCCCCCTCAACCCCAGGCAGCCTTTCTATATAGTTCTCTCTCCTTGCATGTTCTAGAAACCTCTTCCTCTACCATCCTTTGGAGCCAGGTGGTGTTCGCTTCATTCTGCCCTCTGGTTCTCCGACACTCTACTGATTCAGACCTCCATAAGTCATCTCTTTGTAAATAAACCTTCTTGGAATTATTCTTATATGAGCCAGCCATCCATTTCCTAATACTCCCCTAAGTAATGCACATTAATAACAGCCTATTGACTACTGAAAAAAAAGTTTTAAACATGCTTTTAGCCAGTCATTCATATTTTTAAAAATATTTTTTCTTTATGTAATTCCTTTAATTTTTTTCATTTCTCTTTCAATTTTAGGCAAGATCTGTTGTTACACGTAATCCTGTTCAATTTCTTTTCTCCTTACTGTCCCCCAGCAATGCACAAATCTTCCTAAAGGCTGGTCCCTCTGTAATGCATGAGATCGACACCGTTAACTTCAGAAGGTGATTTTAGGAGGAATTACAGACCTAGAAACCATTTTACTTAAAACTTTTTCGCTGCTTGTTAATCTTCACCATCTTCTTGGACATTATTCTAGAGTCCAATTCACATGGAAACAGGTCTCTGAGGTTAACTGGCTGTCGCTATCATTTAAGCAAAGCCAGAGAGAGCTGAAGGGAGGATCAAGATGGCTTAGAACACAAGGGAAAGGTTCTGAAGCCACAAATGAGATTCCTCCTAGCTGTTCACTCTTCTCTGCAGCCACTCAGCTCATATTCCTGCTCCTGGGGCTGGGAGTCCAGCTGCATATTTAAAAGGCTGGTATCTCCTCTCTGAGGCCTGGAAACCATTAGCTCTCCCTGCTAGCTTCGGCGTCCAATGCCTCTTTTCCTTCCTAAATCACCCTTTCCCAGCCTCCGCCTCCCCGATCGATCGGGGATACTGGATACAAGCTCCAACTCCCTGGGCCCCGCACAGTTTCGCTTTGCAGATGGGAAAGCGGAAATCTGACTCTTGCGGCAGGGCTTGCTTGACCCCACAAAGCCGCCTTTGGTAGCAGGAACCAGGCCTGGCCCCACTTCCCCTCTTTCCTTCTCTGCTCACACACAATCCACGTCCCCGGCAGCTTCGCAGAGAAGCTGTGACAACGGGATGGGGCGCCGTCACCCTCCATAATTAGCCAGGCAGGCAGGGCTGCTGTAATATCGCAGCGTTGACAGAGCTCTCGCACCTATTAAATTATTCACGCCGCCGAAGTGTCATGGGCTGTCACGTTCAAAATAGGTCATTCTTGCTCAGGCTGCTGGAGGTGAAAATTTCACAGTGATGGCAACACATCCAAGTGCCTTGCTTTCAGCCAATCTGCAGAGTAAGGGGCTGCTCCAAGCAACCCTCTATTATTTTTCATTGAATCGCAGTTATGCCTTCATGAGCGGCAGCAGGAAGCAGCTGGAACAGCTAGCTGTCTGCTGGCAGGCACGAGAACTCGGGGGGTGGAAGGCTTCGTTTCAGCTTCTTTCTTCACTGACCTGTCCTCAATGAGCCTCAAGGGGCTGCTTGAGGAATATAAATCTGAACACCTGTTCTCGTCTGCTCCCTGTACCCAAGACGGCTGTAAAGTCCGAATAAGGATGTAAGCTCTGGGCACCGGTAGGGTTTAGGAGAACAAATGCACACAGGCCTCTCTGAGAAGTGCCTCTCAGCCCTGGGTGCCACATTCAAAGAGTAATTCAAGTTCAACAGCTGTGGGGCGTGCGTCCCTGCGTTTCAGATCCTAATTTGCAGACATCCGGGTCTCTTCAGCACTTAGAATACACTTGGCCTCTTGTCGGCATAGATATACTAGTCAACTCAAGTGCCTGGTGGTGGAATACAAACATTTGACTGGCTATTGCAGGGTCTGGGGAATTACTGGCATGTGAATATGTTCTTTTAACGGTTTTCAAGGATACAAAAGACTATCTTACAGGAGGAAGAACAATTTTCCTCTAGGATTAGAATAAAGAGAAGTAATTGAAGACACAGCTCTTTGGGGCTTGAGATAAAATACAAGCGAATGTGCTGATTGCTGGCTCTTGATTGTTAAATGGATATGTGACTGACAGAGACTGATAATCTCCTTGGGGAAGGGGAAGAAAGGCAGGGAGTTTAGCAATGGGATTGACCCTAGCCTATCTCCTATTAGGAGAATACGTACAAAAACCTCTAAAGAGGTCTCTTTCAGCTGAGATATTTTGGATGTACAGCCTTGGAGCAAAAGGGCAAGAAATGCACGCATCTGAACATGGTGACCCTAGCACCCAATGTAGGCAGGCCACGTGAAGAAGGGGAGTTCATGGACGCATTTCCATCGCCATTCTGTATCTCACAACAGTGCTCCCAAAGATATGAAGCCCTCTCCTCCAAATATTCACCTGCAAGAAGCCTGTCCAGATGACCCACCCTCCCCTCCATCTTTCCTTTAATTTCCCTTAACTGTTTGTGCACAGTTTGTATTGCATTCTCCTAGCTTTATGGAACAGCCCATGCAATCTCCATAAACTGGAGATAAATCTATGAGTAATTCTCACTTTTGTATATACTGCTTTATCATCAACATTTCAACAGATATTTCCTAGTGCCCACTATGCTGGGTACTTGGAGAGGAACTTCATCAAGTCATCCCCTGTTTATAGCTCAACTACCCTCAGGTGGATTCCTACTTCCTCATCAGGGCAATACTGCCTCCACCCCCAGCCTACTTCTCCAGCAGCCTTCCTCACCTCAATAAAGAGCAGCCCATCCTTCCAGAAGCCTGGATCAGAGTCTTGGAGTCATCCTTAGTACTTTCCCCCACCCCCCACCTCCGGAATTCAATCACTATCAGGCCTGGTAAGCCCCCACCAATTCTCTTCTGGACTGTTGCCATCTTCTCCTAACTGGCTTCCCTGCTTTTGCCCTTTACGCCATTTTTATTTTGCAGACAGTAGTCAGATAATGCTTTTGAGAGGCAAACCAGATTATGTCACTCTGCTCAACCTTCACCAGTGGTTCCCCATCTCCCATAGAGCTAAAACCCAAATGCTTACAGTGGCCTGTAAGGCTGTACAAGAGCTGGGTCCATCCCCCTAACACAGCCCCCAGGAACCTCTTGGATCAAATCTTCTACTGCTCTCAGTCTTGCTCATGTGGTGCTGCAGCCACACTGGCCTTCTGACTCTTGCTGGAACCTTCCCCTTCTGATATCCAGGTCAGCCTTGCAGTCCCTTCAAGCCTCTGGGCAGTTGCCAGCATAGCCTTCTCTGACCACTACGCTCTATTCTTCTCATCCTGCACTTACTTTTACTCCATAACACTTCTCTCCATCTGACACATCGTGTTTTTACTTGTTTGTTTACTATCTGTCTCCCTCTACCACCAGCAGAACTTCACCAGGGCTGGGGCTTTGTCATAGACACTGCTGATCCCAAGAGCCGAGTAGAGCTGAATCTGGCCCATTGTAGACTCTCAACAGATAGTCTTTAATGAATGAAAAAATAATCCATCCTCTATCCCTACATAGTTCATAAGCTCCTGACGGGGGTGCCTCTTCTAATTATGCTACACTTTTTTAGAAGAGCTTCAGTAAGCGCTAACCTCAAAATATTTATTCAGAGATTCTAAAACTGATTTCCAACTAGGCAGACATTGGTAGGAAAAATTCCCAGATCTAACTCTTAAACATCCTGTTATGGAGAAAACAGTCCTTGTAAGATTGCGTCAGATATGCCCAGAGTCAGCTCCCTGGAACCATTTCTATCTCACATGAAAATTCAGTTCCCTGCTGTTAAGTTTACATAGCTCAAGAAAAAGCAACCGTTCTGCAGACTTTCAGGAACTGCCTGTTCTTTCCTGTTTCTTGGTATAACTATTCCTAATTTTTTTTAATGTGGATATATATATATGTAAATATAATGTGTTCACATTATAATGATGTAAGATTTACCATGTTAATCATTTTTAAGTGTATAGTTTAGTGGTGTTAAGTTCATTCACATTGCTGTGTAACCAATCTCCAGGAATCTTTTCATCTTATAAACCTGAAGCTATACTCATTAAACCACAACTTCCCACTTCCTCCCTGCCACATCTATTTTAATTTTATTTATTATTTTCCACCCCCTGCCAATCACCATGCCATTTTTTGTCTATGAATTTGACAACTCTAGACACCTCATATTCATGATATAGTGATTTGTCTTTTTGTGACAAGCTTATTTCACCAAGCTTAATGTCCCCAAGTTTCATCCAGGTTAGAGCATGCCAGAATTCCCTTCCTTTTAAGGCTGAATAGTATTCCATTGTATGTACATACCGTATTTTGTTGACCCATTTATCTGCTGATGGACACTTGTGTTGTTCTCCCTTTCGACTATTGTGGATAATGGGGCTATGAACGTGGATGTACACCTATCTCCTCAAGACCTTGCTTTCAGTTCTTTTTGGTACAAGGCCAGAGGTGGAATTGCTAGATCATATATTAACTCTACTTGTAATTTTTTGAGGAATTACACTTGCTTTCCATAGTCGCTGCACCATTTTACAGTCTCACTGACAGTGTGTAATGGTCCCCAAACTCTTTTTAACAGTAATATATTTTTCCCCTCCAGCAAGTTAGAACTGCTCAGAGATGTCTAATAGTGCTGAACATTCCAGCTCCTCTCAATGCTTAGCAACTAGGCGCCAAGTGGCCCTACCAAATGTGCAAGGGTGTGTGGGGTGGTGTTTTTCACTCTCTCCTTTATGCCTGTTTTGAAAAGGCTTCCTTGTCCTCAAATTAACATGCAGGCTGTGTGGACACCAGCAGGTCTGCCTTACAGAAGAGGGCATTGGGCAAGAACCAGCACTGTTTTGAGGATGATCAAAGTTCTGCTAATCCCACCTAATCTCCTAATGTAAAGGGGGTTATATTTCCAATTTGTGGTTTCTTTGAATGATGCACCAGGGTCTGGCACTATCACTCCTTGATGAATTGGGAGACTTGGGCTGATGTGTGTGGAAAAGCCAAGAAGATGGCAGTGATGACGTTTGTGCATCAACCATCTCTTACAAGTAGGTCCGAGGATTTCAGATCTCAGGGACAAAGAACCCAGAGAGTCAGAGGAAGAGGACAGTGCCTTGAAGTGATGCAGCGGTGTAAGTGGGAGGGGCCCTGGACACCTGACTGTTACCTTCTTTCACCTAATGGAGAATAGGGCCTTAGTCCTCCTCTGTCTCTCTCCTTACTTGATGGATGCTACTGTCTCTACCCTCTCCCATCCTGCATGTCCTGTCCTTGGTTTTGTCTTAAACTATCAATTTTTCATCATCCTACCAGCTGATGTTACAGCAGCAATGTAATTTGAGGGACATGTGTTCTCATAAAAAGAATATTTAAGAGGGAACAAATCTCCTCTTAAAAGGGATTTAAAAATGATAGAACTCTCTCAGCAGACATGAAAACGGGAAGAGCTGGTGGGAGAAATGGTTAAGAAACTCTCAATGACCTTAAGAGACAAAATGATGGAACCTGATGACCAAAACCAGAGGTCAGCAGGCTTTTTCTGTAAAGAGTCAGAAAGGAAATATTTTAGGCTTTGGGAGCCAAGACATAAAAAAATGAGGAAATTGTATATGTATATGTATAAACATACATATAACAAGAGAGGAAACCAAATCTCACATTTTATATGAGCAAAATTCAAAATATAATAATTGAGCACTTTATGTAACAATTGAGCACTTATGGTAACACCAGTCCATTAAGGGACTTCCCTTATGGTTTTTCCAGTAGTCATGTATGGATGTGAGAGTTGGACTGTGAAGAAGGCTGAGCACCGAAGAATGGATGCTTTTGAACCGTGGTGTTGGAGAAGACTCTTGAGAGTCCCTTGGACTTCAAGGAGATCCAACCAGTCCATTCTGAAGATCCAATCAGCCCTGGGATTTCTTTGGAAGGAATGAGGCTGAAGCTGAAACTCCAGTACTTTGGCCACCTCATGTGAAGAGTTGACTCATTGGAAAAGACTCTGATGCTGGGAGGGATTGGGGGCAGGAGGAGAAGGGGACGACAGAGGATGAGATGGCTGGATGGCATCACTGACTCGATGGACGTGAGTCTGAGTGAACTCTGCGAGTTGGTGATGGACAGGGAGGCCTGGTGTGCTGCGATTCATGGGGTTGCAAAGAGTCGGACATGGCTGAGCGACTGAACTGAACTGAACTGAAGGGACTTCCCTGGTGGCTCAGATGGTAAAGAATCTGCCTGCAATGCAGGAGACTCAGGTTCAATCCCTGGGTCAGGATGATCCCCTGGAGAAGGGAATGGCAATCCACTCCAATATTCTTGTCTGGAAAATTCCATGGACAGAGGAGCCTGGGGGCTATAGTCCATACAGTTGCAAAGAGTTAGACACGACTGAGTGACTAACACACACACAGTCTACTAAGGAGAAGAATGGAATTCTTTTCGTTAGTGATAATATCTTGCTTAACTGGAGTTGAAGGTCAGTGTTCCTGATCATCAAACTGATTACAAATGCTCGTCTGTAAAAACCATTACCATCTTGCAGGCTGGGCGGAAACAGGCAGTGGGCTGTGTCTGGCCTGCAGGCCATGGTTTGCCAACTCCTGCTCAGGTCAAGGGGTGGGTAATGAGCTACTGACTTGCTATGTGCAGTTTTCAACGTAGCCCAGTAGCTTATAAAGGCATAAACGCCCGCCTTTTGGGTGTATCATTGATGTTAGGAAGACAAGCAGGGCTCTTCCTGTCTCCTGCACTGGAGTTCATAACATAAATGACAAGATACGTTGCCTTTTCTCAAACAGAAGACAATGCTTCTGAGCCACCAGCGGTTGTCTTTCCAGGAGTGGGGAGGATCTGGGCTGACTGCTTTTCAGTCTGCCCTCCTACAGCTGGGGCCATTTCCAGCCTGACCAGTCCTGTCCCCTTGTCCTAACTCTTTTTGAGTGGTACTCAATAAAGATTTGGTGGTTAATTTATAGTGGGTAGATCCTATTAATGTACTTTCTATTCCATGAAGTATAATTATTGATATTAAACAACTGAACTAATGTTTGTCTTCCTGTAAACACATGGGCTTCCCAGGTGGCTCAGTGGTAAAGAATTCACCCACCAGTACAGGAGACACAGGAGACATGAGTTCAATTCCTGGGTCAGGAAGTTCCCCTGGAGGAGGAAATGGAAAGCCACTCTAGTATTCTTGCCTGGAAAATCCTATGGATAGAAGGAGCCTGGTGGGCTACAATCCATGGGGTCGCAAAGAATCGGTCATGACTGAGCATGTGCTTAATTTATGTGCAAACAGATGACTATGCTTTTCTCCAGGAGGTTTTACCATTGAAAAATATCTTTAAACAGCAATGGAAGTAAAAACAAAGCAAAACACCACTAGAGGAAATGATGTAGAGGCTTCGTTTAGAATCTTAATTACCATCCTAAAATACTCTTAACATATACATAATGCAAGTTTCAATAAGTGTTATCTTTAAATTAGAAACAGTTTAACAAATGTAGAAAGCCCAGCCTTTATCAAGTTACTTTTTAAAAAGTACTCTGTAAAGTGATGGGGAGGCAGTAACTGGGGTATGTTTACTGCAGGTAAATATTTACCCTGGAGAAAGGGCCTGTGTATTGTAAAGATAATGTTGAAGATATGATTCTTCATCTCCTGCATTCCTGAGTGAGGCAAAGGGGACTCTCTCCGTAAGAAAACTGCCATAGCTTATTTTAAAACTCTAAGAATTTTTAGAGGGAGACCAGATTGGTTAGTCCCTCCCACCAAAAATAAAAAAAGGTAGGAAATCATGTACTTACTCTGTATGATGGGGTTATTCTGAGCCCTGCCTTGATCACATGGTGGAGGTCAGATAGCAAGCAGTCAGGCTTGTTAATTCATAAGCCAGATGCACCTTTCTATTCCCAGGGAAGCATTTGTCGTGAGCAGTCTCCATAGCTCTGCTCTCATCAGCTAGTGTCTTTGTTGATCACAGGCCAAGAGTAGAAGAGGGAGATTGTATAGACTTGGGAGATTGGGACAGCTATGAAAATCACAATGAAAAGCCAACTGACATTAAATTAGTAATGTAACTAACCAGGAAGCCCTTACTGGTTTCCCATGATCTCAGACATTATCTCCATTAATATAAAGCGATTTTGGGGGCAGGTGACCACCATCCCCCACCATCATCACTATAATTATCATCATCTCCAAGTGGAAGAAGGGAAGTGAAACCTCTAAGGAATTAGGTAACTTGCCTAAAGTCAAACTGCTATTAGGTTGACTTAAGTCTTTTGAATACAGATATTTGGTTCTTTCAGCCCTGCTACCTTCCTTCAGTTTGGAAATCTGAGTGGTAAAAAAAAAAAAAATAAAAAATCAAGGATTTACAAACATGGGTGGCTCTAGAATTTTTGTGTGTGAAGCACTCAGTACAGCCTTGTGTCCTCCCTATGGAAACTGTGTGCAGATCAAGCATATGGTTTTTACTCAGACTGTAGAGCGCAGACCATTCAAAACAGCAATGTTTCCTGAAAAGGCTTTTTATCCTGCTTTACATTAAGACTCTAAATTATCATTTACTTTTTAGTCTTTAGAGATGCTAATGGAGATTAATAGGGGGTTGAGAAATGTCTCTTGTTGATAAGCTTTGGCATGTAAACCAGAAACTGAAGGGAGAGAAGTTTTCATAATATTTCAGTCCATATAATTTATCTCAAAGTGGTGAAAGGTGCCTTCTACAAATTGTATCTGTGTATTTGATTCTTTGACACACTTTTTTAAAAACGGCATTCTATCAGTTCATGGCACTGTTATAAATAGCAAAGAAAATCCCACCATAGAACATGCTTTCATATTTCCTCCCTCTCAGAGTTTCCCGAATGCTAATTTAGAGATAAAAAAAGTATCTTCAACTGCTCAGCCAGCTGACTCAATCTGTGAAAGTCGAATTATTTTCTTCCTGTTTCTCAGCTCATTATTTCTTACACTGAATGGACAGTTTAGAATGACGTCAAGAGGCAGAAGAGACCAGCTGGTATTCTCCTGTTGCTGTTTGAGTTGTATAGTACAAATATTTAAACTTTTAACCAATGATCCAAAGACTAAGAAGGAAAGATCTCTAGTGAAAAGATGACACTGCAACTTCGTCACTTTCCAGAAAGCAGCAATTTGTTCTTTCTTCTCTTTATTTTATTTAGAAATAATTATTTCACAGGGTTAAGCCTCCTAATATAGCAGAAGATCTTTTCTCTGTTTACCAGGTTATCTATTAATGACAATCTTTACAAAGCTTGACAATCTTTACAAAGCTTTTCTCTCTCCCTCAGTTGGAACTGGTTCAAAATTGGGAAAGGACTATGTCAAGGCTGTATATTGTCACCCTGTTTATTTAACTTATATGCAGAGTACATCATGTGAAATTCAGGGCTGGATGAATCACAAACTGGAATCAAGATTGCTGGGAGAAACATCAACAACCTCAGATAGTCAGATGACACCACCGTTATGGCAGAAAGTGAAGAGGAAATAGAAAGCCTCTTGA
This sequence comes from Neotragus pygmaeus, assembly GCA_006410875.1. Lineage (NCBI taxonomy): Eukaryota > Metazoa > Chordata > Mammalia > Artiodactyla > Bovidae > Neotragus > Neotragus pygmaeus. The sequence continues at coordinate 188,814 of SJYV01000887.1, forward strand.
TGAGAGTGGAAGAGGAAAGTAAAAAAAACTGGCTTAAACTTAACATTCAGAAAACTAAGTTCATGGTATCCAGTCCCATTCACTTTATGGCAAATAGATGGGGAAACAATGGAAACAGTGACAGACTTTATTTTCTTGGGCTCCAAGATCACTGCAGATGGTGACTGCAGCCACAAAATTAAACGACTTTTGGTCCTGGGAAGAATAGCTATGACAAACCTAGACAGCATATTACTTTGCTGACAAAGGTCCATATAGTCAAAGTTAGATGGCTGGATGACATCACTGACTCAATGGACATGATTTTGAGCAAGCTCTGGGAGATGGTAAAGGACAGGGAAGATTGGCATGCTGCAGTCCATGGGGTCACAAAGAGTTGGACACAGCTGAATGACTGAACAACAACAAATGGTTTTTCTAGTAATCCTGAACAGACGTGAGACCATAAAAAAGGCTGAGTGCCAAAGAATTAATGCTTTCAAATTGTGATGCTAGAGAGGACTCTTGAGAGTCCCTTGGACAATAAGGAGATCAAACCAGTCAATCCTAAAGGAAATCAATCCTGAATATCCATTGGAAGGACTGATGCTGAAGCTGCAGCTCCAATATTTTGGCTACCTGATGAGAAGAGCCAACTCGTTGGAAAAGACCCTGATGCTGGGAATGATTAGGGCATGAGGAGAAGGGGATGACAGAGGATAAAATGGTTGGACGGTATCAGCGACTCAATGGACATGAGTTTGAGCAAGCTCTGGGAGTTAGTGATGGACAGGGGAGCCTGGTGTGCTGCAGTTCATGGGGTTGCAAAGGGTCAGATACAACTTAGCAAATGAACAACAGTTGGGAAAATAGACAAGTCACCCTGCCAAACGTTCACATTTTCCTTACTTTCACAGTTTAACACCTAAAACTTTTACTTTGTATCCATAACTGATCTTAAATGTCTTCTGCCTGAAGCCTCTGTTTAGCAGGTTAAGGCATGAAAAGTGTAAGCTATGGAAAGTCCACACGTGAAAGAATGATGATAGTATAAATTATCATGAATTTGCCTTCTGGAGTGAAACTGGCCATTATACCTGCTTTGTGATCGTTATCCCAGCATATATGTCAAAATATTTCTCTTAAAAATATCTAAAAGTGATCAAGTAAATTGTTCTGTTTTTCTTGAAGGGAAATTCTTGCTAAGTGATGAGATAGGCTTTGTCTACACAGCACAAAGTGAAGTGGTTTTTCAGTTTATGACCTGGTTTGTCTATCAACAGGGATCGAACACTTTAGATTCTTGCCAAATCCCTTCACTATGGATCATACACATGCTACGGAATCATGACCCTTCTAGTCAGTCAGGTATATCCACATTTCAGCTCCCCAGAAACCAGCCTCCAACTCCAATTCAGCCTGGAACATTCTGTCAAGGAAGTACATGCATGTTCAATACCCTACCAGCTCCTGCAGTGGGGTATTTTAATTTTCTTCTCTCTATTTTTGCTTGCCAGGACCAGTCACTATTATCTTTCCTTCTTCCCTGTCCTTCAGGCACTTGAAATAATTTCAACTTGATTCAACTAATACTTTTCCATCTTTAAAATCTCTTCTAAAACCAACTGAATTGCAAACCTTTTCATTCAATGTCACCACTGTTTGGTAAAGAATTCACAGACAAAACTTAGCCATCTAAAAATAAATGAGAAATGGAATAAGCCAATATTTGCTAACCACAGGAAAACACATGAGGCATAGGTAACTGGATACATCACATCTCTTTATAATAAATATGTTGACTTCAGGAGTGAAGTAATTCTTATCAAGAAGCAAGGGCAATTCTCCCAATTTATTTCACTGCTTTGGTCATAACAAGTACACATTTCTTTTTTTAACTCCCCCCCCCCCCCCCCCCCCCCCCCCC
>SJYV01000887.1:190830-243938 GCA_006410875.1 Neotragus pygmaeus
CCCCCCCCCCCCCCCCCCCGCCACACACAAACAGTGGTTATGCATATATTTGTATTTCAACTCCAGTCCTATAGAAGATATACTCAAGGCTATCTCATACTGTTCCTGAAAAGACTTTACTGGCTGCTCATAAAATTATTAAATGAGCATTTTAAGTACTTTATTTGTGATACTGGGCCCCTTTTTGGCTTTGGCCTGATCTAAGTAGGTCACCCTGAGGTCACTGGGGCACTGGGGTCAAGTGGTGGACTGGTGGCTACGACAGCCTGCACCGCTTTAGTGCATTGTGCTATTTTAGTTTGTGTCCCTGAAATGACACCATCTCTTTGGCACCAGCCAAAGCAAGCTTCCTAGACATCTCTGGGAAGGGAATGTTTTGTAGTAATCCAAGGCATAGGTCACACAGGCATGAATTATTGTGGGGAGGTCTGTGTCTGCTCCGGCCTCTGTGACAAATAAAGTAGGGAAAACGACTTCCAACTGAAGCATTTCTCCAGGAGTCCAAGAATGGAAATTGATCCAAGCGATCTAGCAAACTGCAAAAGTAAAGAATGATCAACTTTTTTCAGCCCAGGGAAGTACAGTAGACTCTTGCTGCTCCTTCTTCAATCCCTTACTTGGGTTTCATTTGAGGACCCCAGATATGAGTATTTTTGAAAAAGGACTAACACAGCCAAGTTACAATTATTATATTTATAACTATGAAATATGGCATAATCAAACAAAAATGTCTAACTCTGTTTAGCCAAGGCACATACACTTTATGTTCTCTTTCTCAACACTTTCCCCATAAAGGGGGGAAGCCAGCCTGAACTTTCAGAATCTATTGGTTTTGTACATAAACTTATTTAATCTCTTCTTCCTTCCTTTCTTCTTTCCTTCTTCCTTTTCTTCTTTCAATTTTGGAAAGGGAAAATGTAATTCAGTAAACAATATCAAAACATGCCAGATCACAACAAGTTGCATAACTGTTAACCTATTTAAAAAAATCTACTTTGGCTTCATAAGCAGTTTACAAAGAAAGACAAAGTGGGTATCTATTCTACTTAGAATTCTTTTTTTGACAAACTTTTTGCAATATCCTTGCTCTCTATGAGCTGAAGTTACTTTTGAAAGAGGGGAAAAAAATGCTGGCTTAATTGACTTGAGGAAAGGAGAGAGCTTTGGTTCAAAACTGCGTAGCATTTTTTTTCCCCCCCAAGCATCTCTTGATCTCTTTAAGACCGACAAGCAGCTCTCTGTCGAGTGGACTCCCTTCTGCCAGTTTATCTCCATCTGGGAGCATTCTCCTTTGGAGAGTTTGATACAACCTCCCTAGACACTGTAATCCTATGCTGTGCTTCATTGTACCAGAACATTTGAAGGTATGGCAAACACATTGCAGGTTCCAGTGGTCTTTCCAGAAGCAAGATCCTAACAGGCATGTAAGTGTTCAGGAAATATATAAGTCTGAGAAATACTTTGCACAGATGACTGTGAACTGGTGGTGGTTTTATTATTCTCATCACTGCACTTGACAACAGAGGGGTGAAAACAAAGGCAGGGAAAGCTTGTGGTTCTAAGGAAAGAAGAACTGCAACTTTGACTTGTGCCAAGCAGTAATTTTGGCTGCTGAGCTACTGGTAGACCACCACCTGAGGAACTGTTTCTTCCCACACACGAGTCCTGTTCTGTCCTTGAAAGCTGGCCAAGGGCCTCCACTGTGCATGACACTTTTTTTTCTATTATTATTATCACCATCATAAATGTTACAGTTATCACTACTATTATTATCCATCCAGTTCTTTCTACTAACATACACCAGACTACCTGTCAAGAAGGCACAGTGACAAAACAGATGAAAGCCCTTTTTAATATGATATGTTTGAAACAATAATGAGAAAGGAGCTCTCTAATTCCAATGATTGGTTTTTCAATAGCGTGGTAATCAAATCAATCATTCTCCCAGCAAAGAACACACTCTACCTGATAGGAACCATTTTCTACATAGCATGATGATGGTTGGAAAGCCAACGTGTGAGTGTGTGTGTGTGTGTGTGTGTGTGTGTGTAAGAGAGAGAGAGAAAGAGGGAAGGAGAGAGAAAAACAAATACTGAGGTTTCTAGTAGATAGGTAGGTGACTGATTCTTTCTCTCTCACTAACCATATGCAACTCTCTCCTAGAACAAGAGCAAAGTTACACACCAATACTTTTTAATTATGTGAACTTTAACATTTTCTTTAACCACAGAAAACAAAAGCTGAAGCAAACAGGATCTCAGAAAAGCAGTTAAAAACATTGTGAGCACAGCTCATGTTTTTTCTTCCCAGATCGTTCTGTGGTCCATAAATCTAAATGAATTATATTTACTTTCAACCAAATGGACCAAAATCCTAAATTTGTGTTTCTTTAGCGGGAAAGGGTCCTTTAAAAGTGTATCCATTACCAGGAAATACAGTTGCCTTAGTAACAAGCTCTTGGGCCTCTTCCTTCCTTTATATTAGAGGAAACTGATTGGACCAAAAGCTTTCTGCTTTCTTAGGCATGTTTAAGTGAGCCAAAAGCATGGAGGAAACCTCCAAGCAGCTTGAATTCCTCTAGGTAGATGCCACTCTACAGAAAAGATGATGTAATAGAATGCTAGAGCTTTTCAAATGAGATCCAAGAGAATATGTAATCAACTCTCTTACTGTAGGTGAAAAATGAGGCTCAACAAGGTTAAGTGACTTGCCTAAGCTCCTACATCTGCAAAACAGCAGGAGCAGGACTATAATCCAGGCTTCTAATCCCTTGTCTATTGGTGCTTCCACCCTATCACACCTCTGAAAAGTGGTTTATAAACCAATTTTTCTGTGATAAGTCCTATTTTGAATATACTTGGGAAAGGGAATGGCAGCCCACTCCAGTATTCTTGCCTGGGGAATTCCATACGCAGAGGAACCTGAAGGGCTAATCAGGCACTAGGTTAACCAGACATGGAAAAAAACTCTGTATAGAATTCCTTTCTGACCTATTCTGGGAACGCTTTTTTGTGAATTAGAGTTGACTCATTGGAAAAGACTCTGACGCTGGGAGGGATTGGGGGCAGGAGGAGAAGGGGATGACAGAGGATGAGATGGCTGGATGGCATCACTGCCTCGATGGACGTGAGTCTGAGTGAACTCTGGGAGTTGGTGATGGACAGGGAGGCCTGGCGTGCTGTGATTCATGGGGTCGCAAAGAGTCGGACATGACTGAGCGACCGAACTGAACTGAACTGAGTGCTTAGCATCTTCTTAAATATTAATAATATTTAATCCATATACCACCCTAGGAAGTTTGTAGTCCATTTTACAGTGAGTAAACTGAGACACAGAGAGGTGGAATAACCAGCTTAAAATCACAGAGTAAATTAAGTGGCAGAGCTCAGGTAGTGTAGGTCTGGAGACGAAGCTCTTGACTAATATTCTGCAGGGAGCTTACTTAAAATGAAGGAACTACCCAGACAAGCTTTCAATAAATAGGCAAACATGACCCATGACTCCAAAAGCTGGATAAAAATACGCTAGATACAGGAATTGTAAGGACTCTTTCTCTAATCTTCAAAGATTAAGTTAAATGAGAAAATCAGTCTGGAAAAGTATAAAGTATATCACCTGTGAAGCACCATGCAAATATTATGAATCTATTATGAAGGTAATCTGTATAACCCAATACGTATTATTTTTCCATCTCCCCACTGAGGAAACAGAGGTTTAGTTTAGCAATTACCTTGTTTAAATCACATAGGTAATAAGAAGCAAAATGAGAATTTGAATCAGACTCTTGTCTGACTCCCAACTTGACTCTTTACAGCGCCTGTAGAGGTTGAAATCATCACCTTGATAATCATGACTGCTCAGGAGAAAGATCTTACAGGCTCCTCAATTCCTGCTTCGTTGAGTTCTTAATTTTCAGTGCTCACATGCTAAGTTGTGTCTGACTCTTTGTGACTCCATGGACTATAGCCCACCAGGCTCCTCTGTTCATGGAATTTTTCAGGCAAGAATACTGGAAATGGTTGTCATTTCCTTCTCCAGGGACTCTTCCCAACTCAGGGATTGAACGCGTGTCTCTTGCCTCTCCTATATTGGTAGGCAGATTCTTTACCGCTGTACCACCTGGGAAGCCCTTCAGAGAGGGGCCACTTAATCCATCAGTTCAGTTCAATCACTCAGTCGTGTCCGACTCTTTGTGATCCCATGGACTGCAGCATTCCAAGCTTCCCTGTCCATCACCAACTCCCGGAGCTTACTCCAGGAGTAAGCTCATGTCCTTTGAGTCGGTGATGACATCCAACCATCTCATCCTCTGTCATCCGCTTCTCCTCCCGCTTTCATTCTTTCCCAGCATCAGGATCTTTTCAAATGAGTCAGTTCGTCGCCATCAGGTGGCCTTAGTAATTTATAGTGCAGTGGTTGCATCTGTCTATAGGTGGCGCTCTTTAGCACTGTAGTAGTAGTAGCTTCCCGGGTGGTGCAGAGGTTAAAGCGTCTGCCTACAATGAGGGAGACTTGGGTTCGATCCCTGGGTCGGGAAGATCCCCTGGAGAAGGGAATGGCAACCCACTCCAGTATTCTTGCTTGGAGAATCCCATGGACGGAGGAGCTTGGTGGGCTACAGTCCACGGGTCGCAAACAGTCGGACACGACTGAGCAACTGAAGCAACCCCATGAACTGTAGCCTACCAGGCTCCTCCATCCATGGGATTTTCCAGGCAAGAATACTGGAGTGGGCTGCCATTGCCTTCTCCAGGGGACCTTCCCGACCCAGGGATCAAACTCAGGTCTCTCTCATTGTAGGAAGATGCTTTACCATCTCCCTTTGAGACAAAGGAGAAATTGTGGCTTGGTGTTTTGAAGGTTGGGTAGATAACTACCAAGTTGTCCCATTTAGGCTTATCTTCCTAGTTGTAAACATGTTCTAATTCCTGAAGGGGGTAAATATCTAAGTATGTATACACAGAGAAAACATCTGTAAGTAGTAGTGAAAGCTGAGGAATGGAGCCTAAGAGCAAGCTTCAAGTCAGAGTGGCTCTACCTGCCATCCAAGTAAAGCAACAGAGAATGTGGCAAACAGCAAGGAAGTTCGGGGAGATATTCTTTAAGCTGTCTTAAATTGTGATTTAAAAAAATATGAGGTGAAGTCGCTCAGTCGTGTCCGACTCTTTGCGACCCCATGGACTATAGTCCACCAAGCTCCTCTGTCCATGGGATTCTCCAAGCAAGAGTACTGGAGTGGGTTGCCATTTCCGTCTCCAGGGGATCTTCCTGACCCAGGGATTGAACCCAGGTCTCCCACATTGCGGGCAGATGCTTTAACCTCTGAGTCACCAGGGATTGCTGAGGCTACAACGAAGTAATGTAAAGACAGACATCAATAATGGTTGCATCCTAGATGATTAGATCACTGTGCTATACTCTTTCATTTGTCTTCAATAAACTTGAACAACTTGGGTAACTGCAAAAAATTTTATCAGAGCTCCTTTAAAAAATTACTTGATAGGGTAATATCAGATATGGTTCTTATGAATAAAAATGAATTTATGAGGTCCCTGAATCCAGATAACCATTAATTTGATAGCTTCAAATTCTTGAAAAGCTCTTGCCTGCAGCCCAATCTTATAAGTAACAGTTGAACAAGGAATCTGTAGATTACAAGGTTAGCCATTTCAATTTGCAACCTTTAATGTCAAATTCCACCACATAGGTCTACCTAGGGAAACCCAGGCAGTACAGTGGGTGTCAGAAACTAGTAAGGCTGCCACCTCCCAGCCTAGAAGGAGAGGAAAAGGGAGAGGCAACTGAGAGATCTGGGGTGCCAGGGTGCCAGGAAGAGTGAGAAAGGGAAAGATCCAAAGGTAGAGAGAGAACAGAGGGAGCCGCGGGTAGTGCAGAGCTAAGCAGCAGGGCACCGTGGAGAACATTCCCTGGTCCATTAGTCCAACCACTCCTGCTGTGTGCTGAGCAGGGAGACAGACTTCCTTCCCTTAAGGTGTTAGACAAGAGAGCATAGAAGAGGGACAAAGGGATATCAGCACTATTTTCTACCCTAAACTGAACCTTTTATCAGTTTCAAAAAAAAAAAAAAAAAAAGGCATTTGAAAGACCCATTAAATTCCTTTGTCCCAGTTTTGCGCTGCATTCCTAGCGTATCATCCCATCCGGGATGCTGTCAAAGTCCTCCAGTTCCTTACTCAAGTTGTTTCAAAGTTTCCAACAGTGTCAGAGCTAAGCAGTCGATCAGAAAGCTCCTGCCAGAAAGACATGTTTACCTTCACCAAAAACATCATCCTCTTCATCCATCAGCAGCTCCTCGGGGTCCAGGTACTGCATCTTGGAGATGGTGGTCAGCGTTGCAGCCTGCACGTAGCCCCGGCAGCCTCACTGGCCCCTGAGGCGGTTTCCTTTCCCCAGGTTGCCTAAGCGCCCCAAGAGGGCAGCTTCCGCCTCTGCCCTTGAGAAAGCAGCTTCATTCATATGAATAGGCTTCGAGAACCTTTTGAAAAGTGCATTCCAGGTGGGGTGATTTTCACCACTGACAAGAAAGAATTTTCTCTCTCTCTCTTTTTTTGGAAGGGGGCTGCAGATCCGGTTGAAGCTGAACACAGACAACACTTCAAGTCTGAGGGCAATGAATTCTATTTTCTAGCAACAACTTTCATATTTTCTTAAAGAGGAAGGTAGGCGTTTAACTTTCCAACTTGTGAATTTGAACACAATGGGTAGTGTTCAAAGAGGGGGGCTCACATTTCTCCTCTCTCAGTTTTGCTTCAGTGACAATTTATCTGGAAGGACAGCAAGCCTTTCTGTTAGATCTAGGCAGGCGTTTGGAGGGACAGAGCTTTTCTTTTAGTCAGTAATAGTCGCATTTTTCTTTTTTTGTAACAAAATTTGAGGCTTAGAAACTTTCCAAAACTTAAACCAAATTTAATGCACATGTAGACTCTTATTGACTCAGTTCATCTTTGGTAAATCGTTTGGATCAAAAAACTTCCATTTAATAATACTGACTCAATCTGATACTTCAGACTTACCACTAAAGCAGAAAGTAGAAAATGTAACTCAGAAGGCAGTTCCTCCCAGAATGAGGAGTAACCGCTGAGGTGTCACGTGAGTACCAGTGGTTGGCATCACCATATGGAAACACCCAAAGTGTGCTAAATTCTATACTGCTGTTCAAACACAAATCTGAGCTAACTGCACCTTCACTAGGGGTTTCTCAGCCCTCTCCCTTCAGGTGTCAGAAGCTCGGAAAATGTAAATAGAGACGATGGTGGGCAGTTATTGGCCCAAGGTGTTTACTTCTAGCAATTCTGTTTACTGAGTAGGTTTNATCTATTCAAAATGCATTTAAAGAACTAAAGGAAATTAAACATGGGAAGAAAGCCTCACAATGGAAAATATCAACAAGAAGGTAGAGATTATCTGAAAAAAACAAAAACATTAACTCAAAAAACATATATGTACCTGCATGTTCATTGCTGTGCTATTTGTAATAGTCGAGATATGGGAACAACTTTAATACCCATTAATGGACAAATGGATAAAGAACATGTGGTTTATATACACAATGGAATAGTACTGCTGCCACCGCCAAGTCGCTTCAGTCATGTCCGACTCTGTGCGACCCCATAGACGGCAGCCCACCAGGCTTCCCCATCCCTGGAATTCTCCAGGCAAGAATACTGGAAATGGGTTGCCATTTCCTTCTCCAACGCATGAGTGAAAAGTGAAAGTGAAGTTGCTCAGTCATATCTGACTCTTCGTGACCCCATGGACTGCAGCCTACCAGGCTCCTCCGTCCATGGGATTTTCCAGGCAAGAGTACTGGAGTCGGATGCCATTGCCTTCTCCAAATAGAATACTACTCAGCCATAAAAAGAATGAAATCTTGTCATTTTCAAGAACGTGAATGAGCTTAGAGGGAGTAGTATTGTCAAGTGAAAAAAGTCAAGCAGAGAAAGACAAATACTGTATGATTTCACTTAAATGAAATCTAAATTTCACTTACATGGAATCTAAAGAACAAAACAAATGAACAAACAACATAAAACAGAAACAGACTCAAAGATACAGGGAAGAAACTAGTGATTGCCAGAGGTGGGCAGTTGGAGTGGGGGGAATGGGCAAAATAGGTAAAGGGGATTAAGAGGCACATATTTCCAGTCATAAAAATAAATAAGTCATGGGGATGTCATATATAGAATAGGAAATGCACTCAGCATTATCATAATAACTTATAATGGTGACAGACTAGATTTATCATGGTGATCATCTCACAATGTATATAAATGTGGACTATGTTATATACCTGAAATTAACACATCATCATATACCAATTGTTCCTCAATAAAAAGGAAAATATGTGTGCACATAGTTTTTTTAACAGAAAAATGTGATAGGATGATCAGAAAACAATTTCAAGTATAAAAATAATTCCATTTTTAAGAAGGGAAATTGTCCCAAACTTGGGCTGAAGTAGAACTTTGTTGTGTGGCAGGGACAGCAGCATCTTCCAGGACGTATCTAACATTTCTAATAAAATGTGCCATTGGTTTCCTGATAGATTTTCATGAGATAAGTATACTTCTGGGACTTCAGTGGTGGCGCAGTTGATAAGACACTTGTCAATGAAGGGGACATGGGTTTGATCTCTGGTCCAGGAAGATCCCATATGCGGCGGAACAACTAAGCCCGTGCACACAACTACCCAGCCCACGCTCTAAAGCCTGTGCTTAGAAAATCCCTGGGGCAGCAACGAAGACCCAGCACTGCCATAAAGAAATAAATAATAATTTTAAAGGACTCCTTCTAGAATATTGATTTATCCTACCTGCCTGACTTATACACTGAGCTAAACCTTAAACTAGAAATTCTTTTTTTAAAAGTCTAATCGGCTATATACCAATACAAAATGTTTTTAGTGTTAAAAAAATAAAAAGTCTAGCATGTTAATGATCATCTAAATTACATGTCTGTATATAAATGACATCATTTGTAATTTTTAAAACTAATAACATCTTTTAGATATATGAAGGTATACAGTTTTCTGAAATGTACTTTGGGTTTTCTAGACAGTTAAAGATGCTGATGCAAGTCCTGCCATGAGTAGAGCAGACGTCGAGGACCCAGGAAATCTATGGAATCTGGAGCGCATGGTGTCTGGGCATCTGCAGAGGGAGGGCCTGGGAGCTCCATTTATTTGCATGTACTGTTTTTGTGGGCTATGACCCATTCATCATCTCCTGACTGGTTTTTCTTAAGCCTCGGAATTTCTTCTCCTCCAGGATAGCAACAAAAGTAAGAAGCTGAAATTTGGGACTTTCTGTATTCTGATTTTGGCTAAATGTGTTTGAAAACTCTTCCCAGTGTGGCTTCCCTTTAATAGTTATGTATCCATGACCCCTGATTATACAGAGGACAGAAAAACAATCTGGAGAAAGAGTTCTTTCAAAAACGACACTGAAGGAAGGAAGGAAGGAAGGAAGGGGAAAGAAAAGGAAAGCATGACGCTAAGGGAAGAATATTTTTCTTTGGGGAGGAAAGTACCTCCAGATTGTATCCTTTTTTTTTTTTTTTTAAGGTTCTGTGGGAGGATATCCAAAACACTCCTTGATTTGAAATGTCAGCCCTCCTGAATTTCAGAAATCTGGCTCTGGGTGCTATATGAACACTGCAGGGCAGAAGCAGGCCCTGGATAAGCCCTCGGCACACTGAAACTGATTCCCAGGTTCCTGGCTAACCTTAGATGAGCTTCAGACCTGCTTTGTAAGCCACCCAGAAAGACCTAAATGAATTGAACCATTTGGATGGAGAAAAGAGAGAATCATGGGTGAAAAATCACTACTCCTCCTTTGTTTCCTAGCAGGCTCCTTCCTCAGTGAAGGATCAGTGAAAACAAAGCCTGGTAAAAGGAAAGACAACCAATGCATCCTGTCTACTGAATAAGAGTGCAGTCCTGTGCAGGAGGGACAAACTTCCCATTTTCTAGTTCTTTTTTCACTGACTATTCTAAAGCCTTTGACAGTGTGGATCACAACAAACTGTGGAAGATTCTTAAAGAGATGGGAATACCAGACCACCTTATGTGCCTCCTGAGAAACCTGTATGCAGGTCAAGAAGCAACAGAACTGGACATGGAACAACGGACTGGTTCCAAATTGGGAAAGGCTGTATACTGTCAGCCTGCTTATTTAACATTTATGTAGAGTACGTTATGCGAAATGCTGGGCTGCATGAATCACAAGCTGGAATTAGGACTGCCAGGAGAAATATCAGTAACCTCAGATATGCAGATGACACCATCCTAATGGCAGAAGTCGAAGAGGAACTAAAAAGCCTCTTAATGAAGGTGAAAGAGGAGAGTGAAAAAGCTGGCTTAAAGCTCAACATTCAGAAAACTAAGATCATGGCATCTGGTCCCATCACTTCATGGCAAATAGATGGGGAAAACAATGGAAATCGTGACAGACTTTATTTTCTTGGGCTCCAAAATCACTGCAGATGGCGACTGCAGCCACAAAATTTAAAGACACTTGCTCCTTGGAAGAAAAGCAATGAAAAACTAGACAGTGTATTAAAAAGCAGAGATATCACTTTGTTGACAAAGGCCCGTATAATCAAAGCCATGGTTTTTCCAGTAGTCATGTTTGGATGTGAGAGTTGGACCATAAAGAAGACTGAGCATTGAAGAATTGATGTTTTTGAACTGTGGTGTTGGAGAAGACTCTTGAGAGTCCCTTGGACAGCAAGGAGATCAAACCAGTCAATCCTAAAGGAAATCAATCCTAAATATACATTGGAAGGACCAATGCTGAAGCTGAAGCTCTAATAATTTGGCCATCTGATGCAAACAGCCGATTCATTGGAAAAGACTCTGATGCTGGGAAAGACTGAAGGAAGGAGGAGAAGGAGATGACAGAAGATGAGATGACTGGATGGCATCACCGACTCATGGACATGAGTTTGAGCAAGCTCCAGGAGATGGTGAAGGACAGGGAAGCCTGGTGTGCTGCAGGCCGTGGGGTCGCCAAGAGTTGGACACGACCAAGTGACTGAACAATAACAACTACAAACTCTTTCTCCAGGTCCCCAATCTATCAACCTGATAGTGGTTTCAAAGCTTTTCCCTCTAAAGAAGTGGGGTAGCGCCAGCTGCTTCCCTCCCTGAAAAGAAAAGAGTGTGCCCAAAATATACCACCAAGCTGGTAGAGAAAGAGGGTGATCCAATGCTGGCGCTTTATAGTTCACTGAGCTGCTCTGAACTTCAGTGGAAAAAACAGGGCTACGATTTAGTCTCTTGCCTCTAACTAAAAGCAAAAGCTAGCTGAAAGAGAAGGAGAAGATAGAGAGAGGAAGATGGAGGAAGGGAAGATATAGAGAGAAAAGATAAAAGAAAAGGAAGAGAAAGGAGGGGGAGGACAAGAGGGAGGAGGAGCAGAAGAAAAAGTTGCGGTGACTCTGAATGCAGTAGGTGACCACGGCCATAAGCTGGAGCAGTGAGGGGATGAGCTGAGCTTCCTCGTCAGGGCAGCGTCTCTCTCAAATTATTGCACACAGGAATTTGTAGTTATTAATCAGCATGCACATTTCAAAAAAAATTTCCTCTTTAATTGTGAGTTCAGGTTGCCCATGGAGAAATTTTGTTATGACCGAGTGGCCTTTATTTTGAGGCACTGGGCTCCCCTTCCCTCTCCTCTCCATCCTACTCCCTCTGGTTCCTGCTTTCGGATATTTTTTCAGCTGAGAGGTGTTAAACAATCTATGGTTTGTTTCGTCTCTTCACAATTGTGTCAATCCCTCTTGCCTACCTCTTCAAAATGAGACCATTTTTTTTTCCCCTAGTGCTATATTGGGTGTGACAACAGGTTGAAAATGCCACCCATCCTCTCTCAGACCACAACAGAGCTGAATCAGTGAAGCTAGACTTATAAACAAGGGTGTAGACCAGAGGAGGAGACCAAGACCTGATGAGGCCAGAGGAGGAAAAAGAAAGCAAGAAGAAAAAAGCACCGCAGCTTCTTGTGGGAGGTGAGCAGAGGCAGCCAGCCCTTCAAAACACCGGAATCAAAAGCGAAAACGCGAGCCTCATGAAACTGTCATGAGTGGGGAGGTTCTGAAAGTCATTTTCTACTGCAGGTTTCAGAGACTTCTTCCATTACCTTGAGCAGCCCAAGAGCTATAAACCAAAACCCCTAAAAGTTCAGCCTCAGTACAGGGGAAGGGTCTCAGTGGAAAGGGTCTCCGTGCTCCTCAGATAACCTTCCAGACAGGTTTTGTGAAATAGTTCCGCTGGGCCAGCCTTCTAGTCATTCCGTCAGTGAAGAAGCAAGCAAATTTGGAGAAAATATGGATGTGAGTGGGTAGGCTTTATCCTGTGTAGACGTGGCAGAAACAGGATAAATGTCAACTTCCTGTCTGCTAATATCATGAAAACCTGGAGTGGTGGTGTGGTGACAGGCAGCTGCTTCCTGAACCACCTTGAGGTGGAAGAAAGGCCCCCAGAGGTTAGCGAGAGTTGAGGAGAGTGACCTTTGCCCTCGGTGGGGGCAGGGGGTTGCAGCACCAGTCCACCCCATGGAAGGGTAGCCACTGGGAAAATGTTAAAATCTCAGCTGATAGGTGAGATAATTTCTCATAAAATTTCATCATTTTAACAAAGTACTAAAAAAAAAAAAAAAAAGAGGAGGTGTCAAGGACTGCATGTGATGGGGTAGAGGGAGTAGAGGGGGAAGTTTTGCTTCTTGACCTAGGTGTGACCTGGTGGCAAAACCTGCCCACGCAACCAGCTGCCTGGTTGGTACACAGGGCTCGGTTGTTATGTTCAGAATCCTGTACTTGTCCCTGACGTTCCTACGGATCAGGGTGCTGAGCCAAGTACCAGGTGTTCCTGGAATAGCACCTGGTAGTGTTTCTTTCACTGGACTGTCTCTAAGAAAAGCTTTTTGCAAAAGTATGAACTAATATTGATTACAGATATTATCTGACAATACTAATTTGTTCAGCTCCTGTTTGGACCAGGTAACTCTCTGAGGGGAGAGAGAACGCTTGTTTAAAAGGAAGATTCTTTTTCTTTTCTTCCTCCCTCCCTCCTCACCCACAATCCTTTCCTCACCCTTGGGAAAATTTGGGTTCCTGTTTCAGCTTTGGCACCTCCCTAGGATCTCCTGGTTTTCTTTATGATGATAATTGTAATGCCAGTGAAGGCATGTTTCTCCTAAGGAATTGAGGAGTGTCTTGTCACTTGCTCTTCTGAGTTTTTGATGAGGTAATTAAGAGAGTTCAGTATGACTGCCCTCAAGTTATTGATGGGAAGATTTAGGACAAAGGATCTAGGTCCTTAGGCAGCAGGGCACACGTGATGGGCAGAGTTGCTAGAGCAAGTTAAAACACTTTCAAAAAACAGGTGAGTCAAGACTGGGGAAGCCATGCCAGAGAAGTTTTCAAGGGATGACTGAACTCTTCCACAAACATGAAAATATATTCAAGTTAAAAAAAAAAAAAAGCCCCACTGTGGAGATGTCTCACAGGCAAAGGGGACAGAGCTGGGTGAATAGAGTTTGTTGTATTGGGGCTGATTTCTCAGAAATCTTTCATTTGCTATGCTAACCTCTGATGTGTCATTGTACATAGCACAAGCATACACAACAAGCTCTACACAACAAGCATACACAACAAGCTCTACACAACAAGCATACACAACAAGCTCTACACAACAAGCATACACAACAAGCATACACAACTAACTCTACACAACAAGCACAGAAGCTGCAGGATCTAGGTCATATATTCCTTTTTAATCTAGTCTGTTCTACTAGACTGGGAGATTCCCAGAGGGCAAAGGTCAATAAGACCTTGGCATCTTCATTTCAAGCCTAGCAGGAACCAGTGTTCCGCAGACATTTTCTAAATGAATGAGTAAAGGATTCCCTGAAGTTCTCTGATCTCACTGAGATCAGAGATTTTAGAAGGTTTCTATCAACCTGTGGGAGGACCCCGGGAGAGCAGCAGGTGGCCACTGGGTCCTGTAGTGTTAGGATGCCTGGGAACAGAGCTCTGCCCATGAACGAAGTTTACCCCATTTCCCAATACCAGGGTGGAAGCACATGAGACCCGATCTGGTTTTGAACACTTGGAAGAACCTGTGTTGCAGACCCTGTGCCCTGGTGACCGGGGGACTGATTTTTCTCATGTAAATTAATTAAGCTAATCCATGCACTTTACAGTTAAATAGATGTCTTACACAATGTTACCTGTCAACCACGGGAGGAGACATCTTTGGATTTTATTGACAAAGGTAAGACTTCCATAAAAGGATCCCCTTCATGGTGTTTAATAAGGAATTCCAGAGCAAGGTGTTTATAATAAATATTCCTCACCACTTTGCCTCAGGCTTATGCCCCGGTAGTTCTTTTTCTTGGTTCCTCCCTTCTTTTTAAACCATAAAACAAAACTATATAAAAGACTCTTAGTAGAAATATTAAAAACTGGTATAAGAGTAATTTCGTGGGAATGTTATGACATTTTGGTGAGATAAAGTTCAGACCTTCCTTCCTTCCTTCTTGTATTTTCTGGATAAGATTTTCACTGGCCCCAACCTAACACACAGACTACTCTGCTTCAGTAGTATTACTTAGTTCCCTTTTCTTGTACTCACTGGGATAGATGGCACATGTGAACGGAACTTGTGGTAAAAATAACCTTGCCACCAAGGACTCCACCCTTGCTTACCTTCCGCTGGATCTAGCGGTAAATATGTAGTGAGGGGTAAATGGGGAGTTTCCTGTATTCTGCAGTCTGCGTTGCCACACCACTGTCTCCAGTGGAATGAGCTAGAATGAAAAACGTATGCCTCTTTTGAAATGTGGTGAAGCAACACTGAGTTCAGAAATAGGATGACTACATTTTCTGTACTATATTGCACCCTTTTGCACAATATGAAAGAACACAACATGAGAAACCAGCAAAGAAGGAAATAGAACTGAGGTTGTTGGCTGGGCAGGCTGCAAGGAAAAGAGCAGAAAATTAAATGCCCCACCTAGCTCACATCCTCTCGTGGGTGTTATTTCTGTCTCCAAGGCTCTGAAACTTGCCTCTTGTCCATCATTCTTTCCCATCATCTATGCATTCATCTGTCCATCTATCCATTGATCCATCCACCCAGGATTCATTGGGCATCCTGGCATTCTAGCTGCTGGGAAGACAGACTATCAGTGACATGCTGGTAAAGGTTAAAGAACTAGCTTCTGGGCGGGGTGAGGGGGAGCTGATTGGCAGTATTTGTTGATTTTCATAGTGGAAATACTCCTACTGTGACTGATTTCAAGTTACCAACGTGGATGGCATCACTGAACACAAAGCTGGGAAGTGACACACGGTAGCACACCATGATATTGTGTTTTAATCTTACAGGTACAATAGATGCAAAAGCCTCAAGTGTATAGGTATTCATTAGTCATATGGGGGTAACTAGGAAGTGATATGGAGAGAGCGATGGCACCCCACTCCAGTACTCTTGCCTGGAAAATCCCATGGACAGAGAAGCCTGGTAGGCTGTAGTCCATGGGGTCACTAAGAGTTGGACACGACTGAGCGACTTCACTTTCACTTTTCACTTTCATGCATTGGAGAAGGAAATGGCAACCCACCCCAGTGTCCTTGCCTGGAGAATCCCGGGGACAGGGGAGCCTGGTGAGCTGCCGTCTATGGGGTTGCACAGAGTCGGACACGACTGAAGTGACTTAGCAGCAGCAGCAGCAGGAAGTGATAAGTTTTGGGTAATTGTTAAGTTGTCAATATATTCAATTGTACATTTATGTAACTTAAATTTATATAACAGCTGTTTGTAACAATCAGCTCACATTTCTGAAAATTTAACAATTGACTTTTGCTAGCAGGCATGAGTTGGCTTTAGCATGACACTGGACAGAGAAATGTCATGTTGGCTGTCTGCTTTGTGAGAGCCTTTTATGGTCTGGGAAAGAAGATGTACACATATGTAAACAATTAGTAACCTTATACTTGATGTGGTGTCACAGCAGGGGAAATGCTGGGTGTTAGAATTAGTGGGGAAGCACAGTAAAACACCCCCCGCCATCTGGAATAAAATTACCTTGAGGAGAGTGTGGTGACCTGAATTCAACACAAGCACCAGAATACAGAATGGGGTTGGTTTGAACTCAGCATGTGGCTCTTTCTTTTTCAATAATATTTTATATCTCTACTCAGTGTCTTCAGACCTAAACACCCTGGCACAATTGTTATCTTTGGCAGGGTGTTGACTGGGCCATGGAAAACAAGCTGAGACACCCCAGCAGCGTGGGTGAGTACGGGGGCGATCAAGGACGCCTTACGGGGTGATCAGGTAAGAGGCGTCATCTGTTGAACTGCGCAGGCCCTGTCTTCAGCAGCAACATCACATCGCAAAAAAATGAACAGCATAAATTGGATTGAAGACGTCTTCCAATTCCCACAATTCCTGGCATTGATAGCAAAATGTATGCCCTTTGGAAGGAGAAAGTCCCTGAGATTTTTAGGCAGTTTGGTAGCTCGCCAGAACTTAAAGGGTTTCCTCCTAATGTGGCATATGTGGACTTAAGCAAATAGCTGGAAAAACAACCAACTAGGAGCCGTGACCGTCTATATTCTGATTTAGAGAGCAGGTTATAGGTGACAACCTGGTACGTGTGTGTACGTGCACTTAGAGAAAAAGATGGTGGCCAAAATGTGATTCCCTCTGGATGACAGGTTCTGCAGAGAGGGTTTACTTTTGCTTGCACAATTTAATAATTTCATGTTTTTTTTGTTGTTGTTGCAAAAATTAATCAGTAGCTCAGAGGGTAAAGAATCTGCTTGAAGTGCAGGAGACTCAGGTTTGATCCTTGGGTCAGGAAGATCCCATGGAGAAGGAAATGGCAACCCACTCCAGTATTCTTGCCTGGAAAATCCTATGGACAGAGGAGGCTGGTGGGCTATAGTCCATGGGGTCATAAGTGTCGGACACAATTTAGCAATTAAAGAGAGAGAGAGAGAGAAAGACAAGTGAGGTTAAAGATGGAAATTTTAAATACAACCATAATCCCAACAGCTGGAAATAACCAGAGTTGGTATTTTGGCGCATGCCCTTCTAGACCTTCTCCTATGCATGATCTTTCCCTTTGACACCTCTCATCAGCCTTAGGCTAGTCTGTCTCTATTTCCTGACCTGCACTTCTGAGCACTAAGGGCCCAAACAGCTCATAGTATTACTGTAAACTTTTTAATACAGTAAGCCCTTCATCTCAGCTCACAGATTGTTTAAAGATATATCTCTACTCAAGAGGGAGGAAATAAACTTATACACATAGCTGATTCACGTGGTACAGCAGAAACTAACACAACATTGTAAAGCAATTATATGCCAGTTTAAAAGGTAACAAAATAAAAAAAGATACATCTCTAATCAGCTCCTTTTCATTCCCCACAGCTTTTTCAAAGTCTAAGTCGTTCTTTGTATATTATTTCTTATTTCAGAGAAAATACAGACCATCTGTACATTAAATAAGTATTTTTCACACAATGTAAATTATTCTGTAAATACTATTTTATAAAATTTTCCCTCTTACAATAGATGATGAATATTTCTTGCATGACTGCAAATAGTCTCCTATGAGATTTTATAATAATTTTTGAAAATTAAAAAAATATTTTTATTATTTTAAAAGCAGTACATGCTCATTGTAGAAAAATTAGAAAGTACAGCTAAAAGGAAAAAAAATGAAACACCTATAACCCCATCTCAGATGAAACCAACTGACATAATTTTATATATGTCTATTTTATTAAAATATGTTCAGTCACTACAAGGATATGTTGTACAGCACAGGGAATACAGCCAATATTTTATAACTTTAAATGGAGTATAATCTATAAAAATATTGAATCACTATGTTGAACCCCTGAAATTAATATAGTATTGTAAGTCAACTATACTTCAATTAAATATATATATATGTAAAACTGTAAGAAAAAATAGGTTCTGTTAGGCATCACTCTATGTCATTCTTGATATATGAATCTTATCTCACTGAATTCTCATAACACACTGTATAGTTGCTATTATGATGACAATCTCCATTTGCTAGATGAGGTGACCCAGGTTCTAAGAAGTAAATATACTATCCAAATTTACATCACAGTAACCAATAGAATTAGGATTGGAATGGAGGCAGTCTGCCTCTGGAGGCTAAATTCCTAACAACTCATCTACAGAGCTCTAAGCTTATAGAAAACATTTTCCCATGTTAAATATTTAATGAGAAATATTACTTCAACATTAGCATGGAAGTATATACACTGCCATATGTAAAGCAGATAGCCAATGGGAATTTGATGTGTGACGCAGGGAGCTCAAACCTGGTGCTCTGTGACAACCTAGAGGGGTGTGGGGCCAGGAGGGAGCTTCCAGAGGAAGGGGACATATGTGTACCTATGGCTGATTCACTTGGATGTGTGGCAGAAACCAACACAATATTGGGAAGCAATTATCCTTCAATTAAAAATAAATAAAATTTGAAAAAAGAAGTATTACTTTCTATGTCACACTTATAGAGATCCATCATACCCCACANTAGCCAATGGGAATTTAATGTGTGACGCAGGGAGCTCAAACCTGGTGCTCTGTGACAACCTAGAGGGGTGGGGCCAGGAGGGAGCTTCCAGAGGAAGGGGACATATGTGTACCTATGGCTGATTCACTTGGATGTGTGGCAGAAACCAACACAATATTGGGAAGCAATTATCCTTCAATTAAAAATAAATAAAATTTGAAAAAAGAAGTATTACTTTCTATGTCACACTTATAGAGATCCATCATACCCCACAATCAGACAAATACTGAGTTTTGTTTACACATGGTTGTTTTAAGATTTTCATTTTCCATTCATAGTTACGTGCAGAATTACTTCTATGCTGTGCATAAATTCTCAATTCAGCTTCTTCCAAATGGTTAACCAGCCCTCCAAGTTTTATTCATTGAGTAACCTTTCTCCAGTGATTTAACTGCTACTTTTGTTCTTGCTTCTATCTTCTCTTGCTTTCCCTGGAAACTTGTTTTATTTAGTATTTGCATTCTTTCCTGGATCTTGAAAATCTGAACTAGCTTTGAGTTTTCTGTATATTTACTTGGTGAATTGATTGCTATACTTGTTCATTCAATGATACTTATGTGGAATACAACAGTAAACAAGATTTTAAACATCTCTTGAGGCTTAAAGTCTAGATTTATTATGTGCCAGGCAATGTTCTTAATGATTTAGAAATATCTCATCTAATGNCCTGGATTGAGAAGACCCCCTGGTGAAGGAAATGGCAACCCACTCCAGTATTCTTGCCTGGGAAATTTCATGGTCAGAGGAGCCTGGAGGGCTACAGTACATGGGGTTGCAAAAGAGTCCGACATGACTTAGCAACTAAACAACAAATAACAACAAGACTTAATATGCAGAGGAGAAAAGATAGCTTGTCTAGAGTCTAATCACAACCTGACATCCTCCTTCACCACTCACTAAACCCTTATTGAGGGAGATCTGCAAAGTTTATAGATGTGGCAAATGTTGAGTACATTATGTCTAGTGGTGGGATTAGGCAAATTTAAAAAAAATTTGCAGCTTTATTGAGATATGTTTTGTGTACCATAAAATGTACCCATTTAGAGTATTTGGTTGAATGGTTTTGGGTATATTCAGAGTTGTGCAACCATTACCACAACCTAATTTTAGAACACATTCAATATCTCAAAAAGAAACCCTGTACCAGTAAATAGTCACTCCCTATTGAAGTTTTTCACTTCACCCAGCCCCAGGCAACCATTTAGCTACTTTCTGTAGAAATGGTGGGATTTTTCTATTCTGGACATCTCACAGAAATACCATCATATAATATGCAGTCTTTTGTGGTTTGCTTCTTTCACTTAGTGTAATGTCTTCAAGGTCCATTCTTGTTAAAACATGTAACAGTACTTCATTCCCTTTAATGGTTGAATGACACTCCATTGTATGAATATACCACGTTTAGTTTATACATTTATTAGTTAGCAGGCATTTGAGTTTATTCTACCTTTTGAGAAGACTGCAGCCATGAATACGACTGTATACCTCTTTGTGTGGAATTGTGTTTTCCAAAGCCACACCATTTTATGTTCCCACCTGCGATGTGTGACAGTTTCAGGGTCTTTGCATCTTCTTTAACACTTGCTATTGTCTGTCTTCACAGCCCAGTGGGTGTAAAGTGGTATCTCACGCATTTCCTTAACAACTAACGATGTTGGGCAATTTGTCATCAGCTATTTATAGATATTCTTTAGGTAAATGTCTAGACAAATTCTTGGCCTATTTTAAAAACTGGGTTATTTATCTTTGTAAGCATTCTTTACATATTCTAGACACAAGCCCCGTATGAGATGTGTGATTTGCAAGTATTTTCTCCTATTCTGTGGGTTATATTTTCTTGATGGTGTCTTTTGATACAGAAAATTTTATATTTTGATGTAATTAAAATTTTTCATTTGTTTGTTTACCTGTGTTTTATAAGAAACCATTGCCTAATCCTTTAGTCATTAAAGGATTTAAATCCATTAATGTCATTAAAATGTGTTCCTACGATTTCTGCTGGGAAATCTGTAGTTTTAGCTTTTACATTTAGGCCAAGGTCCAAATTGAGTTAGTTTTTGCATATTGTGTAAGGAAAAAGTCCAACTTCTTTCTTTTGCATGTGGTTATTCAGCAACATTTGTTGAAAAATTCCCCATTTGAATTGTCTTGGCATGCATAGTTTTATTCTTTATACTTTCCTTCCCCAAATTACCAAAAGACAGAAAGAAAAAACATCAAATCCACAATTCTCCTCCTTTTAATAGAAAAAGCAGTAGCTCATTAGAAACAGCATATGATCCAAACATTTCAGTTGAGTTGGATTTAGCTGGGGATCCTTTCTGACATAAGATCAAGTCATTCCTTTATTTTTTCCTCCCTGTGAAAACAGCCAGTCTCCTCTCAAGTCCTCCTGTTTTAGAGTTTATGAGAGCAGAACTAAGCAACACTGAATTTCGGCGTAAAAGTAAAGTGAAGCCCCTTAAAAATAGCTAATAATTTCCTTAAGGATGTTATGTGTCAGATACGTGGGAGAAGTTACTCTTGTGCTGGGATAGGAAATAAATGTAGTTTAGCTCCAAGAGTTATTTGATTATACTGCCAATTTAAAAATCTTGTCAAGGTTTATGGAGAAGCACATAATGTTTGGTATTATACATTTGCCAAATGAAACTTTATGCTTAACTCCCTCAGAGGACATTGCTGGTAGTATTGTCAACTGTATCCGTCTTTGGTGAAAGTATTGTGGTAACAAGTAACACTGCTAATGGTTTCACCCAGTGAGATCTTTTGGGAAAAAACTTAAGGAAATACTCTAGGAGTAGAAAAAGTACATACAAAGATATGTTATTTACTATAGGCAAAAATGGAAAAATATCTCAATGCCCAAGAAGCTGATGAAGGATAAATAAACTAGGTTCTACAGTGAAATAGAACCCTAAATAATAACTGTGGTTTGGTAGTCACATGAATGCACATACTAAATAATGTTGAAGTGAGCAAAACAGAATTTGCACATACACCTTAATTGAAAATGGTCTAAGGATGGATGGATGCTGACAAAGCTTAAAATTAATATAATATTAAAATCCATTTGATCTTTTTTGCACAGAAAAAAGGCTACTTGCATGTAAAATGGAAATAAAATTCTTTCTGAAAGCCAAAATAAGCAACTTTTATAACCATAAGATAAGTAAAACAAAATAAACCTTTTTCTTAGTTATTTCCCAGTTTGTCGAATCCTTATTTTGATAGCTAGGAAAAAAGAATAAAACTTTGGAAAGAAGAAATTAAAGATTTCTCCGAATTTAGCTATTGAGAATTCTCATTCCCAAGAAATGCAATCTATACCTTAATGGAGCATTATTTCTTTGATGTTGATGAATTACATTAAGAATGTGTCTGCACAGAGTTTGGGGTAAGAGAGAGTTTCAGTTGGGGATACAGGGAGGTATGCTAATTTACTGGGGCTGCTTTAGCAAAATACTAAAACCACAAAAATGGATACTCTGCTGGTTCTGGAGGCTAGAAATCTGAAGTCAAGGTGTTGGCAGGACTGTGAGGGGAGCCTGTTCCAGGCTTCCTCCCAGCTTCTGGGGACTCCCGTCAGTCCTTGGCTCTCCCTGGCTTGCAGACACATCATTTCAATCTTTGCCTCTGTCGTCACATGGCAATCTCTCCCTGTGTCTCATATCTTCTAAAAGGGTATGGATTTCAGGTCCACCCCACTCCAGTATAACCTCATTTTAACTAATCACACTTATAATAACCCCATTTCCAAATATGGTTACCATCTGAGGTACTGTATTAGGACTTCAGTCTTTTGGGGAAGACAAAGTGGGTGATAGTTGTTCAGTCATGCCTGACTCTTTGCAACCCCATGGACTGTAGCCTGCCAGGCTCCTCTGTCCATGGCATTCTCCAGGCAAGATTACTGGAGTGGTTTGCCATTTCCTTCTCCAAGGGATCTTCCCAACCCAGGGATCCTGCATTGCAGGAGAATCTTTACCATCTGAGTCACCAGGGAAGCCTACTATTACGAGATATTTCTAAGTATGAAGACANAATTGCATGAAAAAAAAATGGGGAAAATCTTAATTATATTTCAACATGATAAAAACAGAGGGAAGTAGTGTTCAACCTTCTTCCACGGAATTTTCTATCAGAAGATTCATAATGTACACTGCATGGTATTAATTATACTTTTGTAACACTTGTGTATGCTGGGCATTGTTGCAAGGCTTCAGGTATATTCATTCATTTAATCCTCTGTGGTAGATACTATTTTTGTTGTTCTGGTCTCTTTATGGGGAAGCTGAAGGACAGTGAAGTAACTTGATCAAGGTTGCACAGCTAACAGAACTGGGATTTAAACCACTCTTAGCTGCTATGTCATAATGCTTCTCCGAGGATTTACAAGTAAAGAAATTGTCCTTACTTTGAATTAAAATTCCACATACTTCGAGCACTGAACACCTTTTTTAATGCGTCCCAATTGTATCTCGTAGATTAGTATTTTTTGAACAAGCTGGGAATTTGTGCTAAGATTAGTTAACCCCAGTGAAGACCAACAACATGGTATAGTTGCCCCCAAACTGAAATACATGCTGGAAGGACAATTTTTTCCCCAGAGATGTAGTTGTTTGACTGAGTGTCCTGTGCTTATCCAGTCTCGCCTAGAACATTCTGCTCAGAGTTGGGCATCAAGTTTTCCCATAAACCAAAGATGACCAAGAGTCCCCTGAGCATCATTGTTAGATGAGAGATAGCAGGTGTGGCTGGGGGCTGTAGTCTGGGGTGGGGCCGAGAGGAAGATATTAACTTTAAGTATCTGAAGTGCTTCTGGGTATTCCTTTAAGGACAGAAATAGGATTAACAGGGAAAAGTAATAGGGAAGCAGTTTTCCACTCAGGGTGAAGAATTTCTTAGACTATCACAGGCTTCTTATGAAGTTTCTGGGATGGCCAAGCAGGAGTCAAGGCTGACTGACACGGCCGCGCAGACAGCTGGGGTGTGGCGGAGAGTGTGGTCCGAGGACCATAGTCACAGGACTGATACTCCAGCCAATCTCGGGTTCCCATCAGTCAAATGGAGGGAAAAACACATATCTCATAGCATTCTGTAAATTGGGAGGGTAGAGAGAGGTTGAAAGATGGAGTGACTGATGGGTGGTATCATATGGGAAATTGTCTTGATGATGCGATGGAAGTTTAAAGTACATATTATCAGACAAACTATTCTAGAGGTCACAGAACAGAGAGGCTCCCAGAACAAATTAAAAGGTTTAGATCACATATTTGATTCAGTAATTTAAAAACAAAAAAAGAGATGCAAAGAGGGTAAGGCTGAGTCTCATCAATATGCTAACAATAGGGTTACAAGTGGAGTGGAGGGACCATATGGTGTAAAGCCTGGGATGTGCAATGTTCACAAAACAGAGACACACCAAATTGCCAACAAATTGACTTTGTTCCCAGGGACAAGTGCCCTTGTCCTTTGGTGGCAAGTAGAGCATAAACATGGCTCCCCTGGTGGCTCAGATGGTAAAGAATCTTCCAGCAATGTGGGGGATCTAGGTTTGATCCGTGGGTCGGGAAGATCCCCTGGAGAAGGGAAAGACTACCCATTCTAATATTATTGCCTGGAGAATCCCCATGGACAGAGGAGCCTCAGGTCAGTTCAGTTCAGTCACTCAGTCGTATCCGACTCTTTGCGACCCCATGAATCGCAGCACACCAGGCCTCCCTGTCCATCACCAACTCCTGGAGTTCACTCAGACTCACGTCCATCGAGTCAGTGATGCCATCCAGCCATCTCATCCTCGGTCGTCCCCTTCTCCTCCTGCCCCCAATCCCTCCCAGCATCAGAGTCTAGTAGGCTATTAATTGCTCAGTCATGTCTGAGTCTATGCAACCCCACGGACCGTAGCCCACCAAGCTCCTCTGTCCATGGGGATTCTCCAAGTGAGAATATTGAAATGGGTTTCCATGCCCTCCTCCAGGGGATCTTTCCAACCCAGGGATCAAACCCAGGTCTTCTACACTGCAGGTGGATTCTTTACCATCTGAGCCACCAAGGAAGCTCCATAGCACACATGTCACGGGATAAATTAGAAAGCCCTGGAGGTGAGTCAATGTCTTCACTACTCATATAGCATCACACCTAAATAGAACATTCTATCCTTCTCCATATTGATAATGTTGATTAAAATACAAAAATAACCAGGCCTAAACTGTCTTGTCATCAACAGATGGTTCGCATTTTTCCCTTTCACTCATCCAAAGGCCCTTGCTACAAACTCTGAAATTGAGTTTTAGAAGAAACATCAAAGAATCTCAAAAACAGATGGTATCTGACACCTACCAGAGTCTACCCGAAGACAGAATTGGAATTTTCAGGATTCTTTTAGCTATGAAGTAGAGTTTAACCCAAGATCACAAAATAAGAACTAATTACCTAGGACTGAAATAATGAACTTGATTGTGCTTAATGTTTCATTGTGAATTACTCCTTAAGCCATCTTGATCTCTCAGCTGAACACTGAACACATGTTCACTTGGAGACTTGTCCTAACTGATCCCCCAGGTTTCAGAAAACTTTCTGTAAAGGCTCTTCTGATAAGCTGTCAAGAAAACTCAAACAATAATGACTCTTCATAAAAGGTGTCATATATTGATTGATCTACTTAAAAGAGCAGTTTTTTAAACTAATTTTTGTGATATAGTTAACTGTATAGGTTCAATACTCAGTATCTTTTTGTACTTATATAAATATTTATAAAATAAGACNGAAAACTCAAACAATAATGACTCTTCATAAAAGGTGTCATATATTGATTGATCTACTTAAAAGAGCAGTTTTTTAAACTAATTTTTGTGATATAGTTAACTGTATAGGTTCAATACTCAGTATCTTTTTGTACTTATATAAATATTTATAAAATAAGACAAGTATCTCACAAAACATACTATATCAGAAATAAAATTTTCAGTCTTGGTCTTTTCTGCATATTTTTTCATAATGAAAGGGTTGCCTTATCTAAAAATTAATGATATTTGTGGTCAGACGTATTATGCTCTTTTTTAGACTATGTCTCAATGCACTCAAAAGATAATGGTCTTCTGGACCTGTCAGAGGATCTGATGAAATCAATTTTAATAGGTGGATAATTACACAAACATCATAAACAATGCTTCTGCTAAGGAAGCACAAAAGATAAATCAACAAATAAAAATGCAACACCAAAAGGGGAACCCTGACACTGCAAAGACAATAGAGCAGATGAAAAGATGGGACGTCTGGATGTACAGAGCTTCAGGTAGCTTCATGGTCTGGAGAAGCCAATAGTAAGTCACAGCTCTGGAGCTTCTGAAAAGACTGGACTGAATGGACTCATGTTGATATGGATGAATTGTTTAAAAGATGCTATTTCCATACTGTTTACTATAATAATGATGAACTATAATAACACATCTGCATGAAATGTTAGAATGGAAGAACTGAATATTCTGAGAGTGACTTGTAATGTGCATTTGTTGCTTTGCTGAGAAGACAAAGCTATGCTGTAGAGGAAAAAAAACAAATAGGATGGATGAAACTTATAAGATGTGCCAAGTAAACATAGGTAGTAAGAAGAATGAGTTTGTTAAATGTAGATAGATAAGAATGAATAAGCCAGGAAAATCCTAATATTCATGAAGTAATAAATATACATGAGACATACGAAGCACTAACAAAAAAGATTCCAAATACTCAGGATACAAAATACACAAACTCAGTGCTCATAAGGGCTTCATTTGGCCAACCACTGGTGTCAGCCATCATGGCCTATGCATTCTCTTTCCATGAACTACAAATAAAAATTATGGTTCTTCAGTAAGCTAATTAATGACCTAATTAACGAGAAGGGCATACTTGTTCCCATCCTGTGTTTCTCTGACGGTATGTATCACTAGCTCTAGCTATTTTTTGCCTGTGGACCCCTTTGCTCTAACCTCAGTGGCAGTTTCACAAACCAAAGCATCAGTGGTGAAGGCTAATGTGTGTAGGAGAGAGAAAGACTGTGAGAGAAAAAGAACAGATGAATTTTGCACACCCTAGGATTCAGGTGCCATTCAGGTCCTCCCACCCCATTTATACCATATATTGTGCTATTACCAGTTGCTTCTTTCTGTGTACTTTAAATTTACTTAATAATCCATATGATTTGAGCATTTTAATTTGATCTGTGAGCCATTCTGTTGCATGACTTCTGGGATAGCTTGTCTGGTAGTGTACTAGGAGGTACATGCTGCATCAAGGCAATTTTCCACAAGACAGATGAAATCCAGGATTCTGGAACCTTAACAGCTGTTACAATCGTGTTCCCCAGCTAGGTTCCCATGGGACAACTATTCCGCATCTCAGGGCTATCCATAGAATCCCACCTGGGGATTTAGGCCCATGGAATTCATAGCGAAATCTTAATCCAAGTGTTTTGGGCCACTTGGAGTGATGAAAAGTTCTTCTGCTTAGATTTTGTGTTCACCACAACTGAATAAGTGGCATCCTCATCACTCGAACTCGTAACAAAATTATAGCTCAAAAGATTAAGGGGGAAAAAAAATAGCATCCTAGAGACAACGGGTCAAGAGAAGAGTTACATGAACTAGTCTAATCTCACTCTAGGCGTTCCTGTGTCCCTCTACCTGTACCTGATTTCTGGGATAAGGAAGGATTCCACAGAGAAAGCTCACCATATGGACTCAGGGTTCCAATTCCTTTTTTTGTTCACCATCACACACAAAAAAGCTTTCACTTTTGTGGTGAAAGCTCTGGTCCTTAGCACCAAAGCCTGGGTTGGGGAGAAGGGTAGGGGGAGGGGTGGCAAGACAGGGAGCCAAGCCCTCCACCTGGTGGTCAGGATGTTGTATTAACAAGTTTTTGCCAAAAACTGGTTGCATTTTTTTGTGTGTTTAGTGGCTAAGTCCTGAACGACTTTGCGACCCCATGGACTGTAGCCCACCAGGCCCCTCTTGGGATTTCCCAAGCAAGGATACTGGCGTGGGTTGCCATTTCCTTTCCTAGGGGATCTTCCTGACCCAAGGATTCTTTAGCTCTGAGCCACTGGGGAAGTTGCGCTAAGCGTTATTTAAGCAATTGATAATGATTTGTTCTGTCAAGGGCTCTGCAAATGGTTGCAAGGTAGGATACTATAGAAGGAGACCCTTCCTTAGGAAGTCAGATGGCCTGAGTGACCTCTAAAGTCCATTCTAAATCCTAGTTCTTATAAAGCTTTCCTAACTTCTGTCACCAAAAAAAAAAAAAAAGACATTTCAGGCAGTCCTTGCTTTGACTCCAAAATGCATGAATTTCCATTTCCATGATTTCGTTAAGTAACACCAGTTTTTCGACTACAGGGTTCCAATTTCAGCTCCTGTAGTATATTAACCATGCGTGATGGTACAGATACAAACTTCACTTAGAGCCGTCAGTCCACAAATCACTTACAGAAATGACAGATCTGCATCAGGGTCTGTGACTAGTCATGTCAGTTTGCACAGACAGCGAAGTGTGTAGTTTTGTTGCCTCCTTATCGCTCAGTGATAAAACCATGTGACGTTCTTACTCAAATGGATAATGGAAAGAGGGCCAACAAATAGAGAAATGAAAGTGATAATGTGGTAAATGAAATTCCAACTGAATGTAAGGGCACTTACAGAAATAATAATTGTGAGAATATGGACACTGAAACACTGGAGGGACTCTAGACCTGTAGTCAGAACATACTGAATAAATGAAGGAGAGGATGAGGATGCCCTAACAGAAGTGACACCGCAAAAACATCTCACAAAAAACTCTCAGATATATTTTATGACATTGAAAGCACAAAGGACAAAATGTTGGAGGCTGACGCATATTTAGAAAGGAATGTGACAATTTGCCAAGGTACAGAAGATGCTTGCTCCATATTGTACATTATACAGAAGTCAAGCACAGTTTAAACTACTTCTGATGAAGTAGTTTTCTTTTTCACAAAGAAATAAAAACACTTTAATTCTCAATACTTCTAACATTTAAATTATATTCTACTAAATAAATATGAGTTTTACAATGTTTTCATTTTCTTCCTTATAACTGGCAGTAAGAGGGTTTTAAATTTTTTGACAAACATTTTTAGTTTATGGAACAATTTTCATTTTCTTATTGATCATTAACTTTGCATGATTTCAGTTTACGCAGTCATCTTTAGGGTCCTGCATAACCATTCAAAGTGAGCACTGTCTGCAATCTTTGAAGCAGGGTTACAAATTCAAATGACTTCTAGAGCCAGGAAGGTCAGGCAAATGAGGGAAGCAGGAAGGTAATAGACAAATCCCCCAGCCTTTGTGGGAAATGGTGTAGACTGTGCCCTAGAGAGCTGCATCCTGTCTAAGCAAGGCAGCCTCTACTCAACTCTATGGAGAGCCAAGCCAGGAGAAATGCTGGCCAGGGTTGCCGGATCTGATTCCTCAACAGCTGCCTGAAATCTGGATGTGAAACCTCACAAATTTTCAACAAAGACGGTGTTTCAAATGTTAAATGTTCTGTGAACCAGAGAAACGAAATGGATATAGGTGACAGCTTTCATTTTTAAAAGCCTGCAATAGAGCCAGGTCGGATGGCAGATAGCTGTCAGAGGTTCAGGACTAGGAAAGCTGGGAAGTCAGATGGTAAAGAACTGTTACTGCTTCCTCCCACCTCTTTGCTTTATCTGTGGGGAGAGTGAATCTGAGACCGTCACATCTCTGGAAGACAGTTCACTACCTGAACGCATGTAGGACACCTGGAGAACTCAATGTTACCACGTCCACGAGGTGTCGTGAAGAAGAAAGACTCTGAAAGGATAGGAAGTAGGAAGTTTTGCTGGGTATGTGAAATAGAAAGCACATAAAGTAGATGGCTGGGGTCCCCCCTAGTGGAGGGCTGCAGGGAGGGGGAGTCCAAGGGGACCACCACAAGAGAAGATGCAGCAACTGTCAGGAATGAGGAGGCAAGCTTCCTCAACGGCCTCACTGTGCGTTTCCCCCTAGTTCTACTTCATATTTATTAGATCATATCCTGAGCCCCTGAACTGCTTCTGTTTGCCTGTAGACTTGGCAAACCACGTCTCAAATTTTTTAATAAGACTAGAAATTGTCAAATTGATTTTTATAACCATCCCTAGATACTTGAGGGAGCTTAACCATCTGGAATTTCTATTTAGACAAGTAACAGCAACTTCAGCTCAGACAAATGAGGACTCTGAGTTGGAAGAAATCCTAGAGACCACTTAGCCAAACCCTCAACTGAAGCAGGAATTTCCCTTTAAAACCCTTGGCCAGAGATCAGCAGCAGGCTTCTGCCTGCAACACTCCCCCAAACTTGCTTCACCTTCAGTAAATCCGATCTGCAGCCTCACATACATACTTCTGACATGCAAGAACAAGACAGATGCTAAGAGTTTGACCACCAACTTGCTCAAAGAGAACAGGACATTTGCAAATGGAGGGTTTGAGGATAACAGAGTACAACTGCAAACAGAAGATCTGGAAGGCAAATGTGATTACTCATGTAATGTATCATTTTCAGTTTGAAAAGAATACCCACCTGATAAGGAGTCATCATGAGGGCTGAAACCAATTTTTGGTGAACAATATATAAACAAGGCCACTGCATTTAGGGAGTCATTTTCTTTGTGTTTTGACTCTACACCAAAGCACTGCTTCTTTTAAAAGAGCTTTATTGACAGTGTTACAGAAAATTTAGGAAAAACATGCATAATCCTGTACACTGATATACTTTTCCTTTTACATCTTTCTTCCCGACCAACTCTTGCTCAAATACACACATAGCTTTACACAACTGTCATGAAAAGGTTCATATTATTTGATTTTGAGGAAGACACTGTCACTTTGTTCCTAAATACTCATTTCCCCTGTCTTTCTTGTTAATAAAACCCTGATCTTGCCTCTAAATGGCAATGTGCCTGGTCCCAGGTGATGAATCAAGTTTGGTAACCAATTGTGATCATTCTGTTCCTCATTTTCCTTTACAGTTAGGGGGTGACCTGTGAACCAAATTTGGCCAAAGAGACATACGAAATTCCTGTTGGGAGTTCTGGGAATGTTCTTGCTTTCATCATAAAACGGAATTCCCTTACCCCTTCTTCTTACATCGGTCAAAGACATGATGGCTAGAGCTTTGACAGCCATTTTTGTGACCAAGAAGAAAAGCTCAAGGGACTCACAGAGATGATGGCTTTGAAGCAATACTGAAACTGGATTTCTCAGTTTATGAGAAATATAAACTCTATTTGAGTCACTGTGGTTAGACTGTATGTTATAGCTGAATATAATTCTAGTTGATGAAAACATTTTGCTTTTACTTAATTCTCAGTCTTTGCGAGAGGTCATAACATTTAATTTTGTTGATATGGTATAATTTAAAAGAAGAGAAGACTCTTGAGAGTCCCTTGGACTGCAAGGAGATCCAACCAGTCCATTCTGAAGGACATCAGCCCTGGGATTTCTTTGGAAGGAATGATGCTGAAGCTGAAACTCTAGTACTTTGGCCACCTCATGTGAAGAGTTGACTCATTGGAAAAGACTCTGATGCTGGGNCTGGTGGGCTACAGTCCACGGGGTCGCAAAGAGTCGGACACGACTGAGCGACTTCACTTTCTTTCTTTCACTTTCTAAGCATCTATGTGTGTATATGCATACATGTGTATATATGCATATATAACAACATAAAGATATCTATATGTGCATATATTATATATATATATATACAAAGACTATGTACATTTTTATAGTCTTGTAAAATTCGAACAGTTTAGGTCAGAAGTCAGCAAATTTTTAATGTAAGGTCAGATTGGCTTTGTGGGCCACACCATTCTCTGATACAACTATTCAACTCTGCCACTGTACTGTGAAAACAGTCATGGACAGTATGTAAACACATGAGCTTGGCTGTATTCCAAAAAAAATTTTATTTAAAAACACGAGTAGGCTGGATTAGGCCCACTAGCCACAGTTTGCCAACCCTCGTCTTAGGTTAGAGATGTGATTGGAAAACATATAAAACAAATTACCTAAGGTTTTGATGGCCATATTATATAGTTTTATGAGATGTATTCATATTGAATACTATGACAAAGCACAAATTCTATGGATAAGAACATAAACTGTGTCCCCTGGTTAGTAGAATTTAAATCGATAAAAATTATGAGAAAAAACAACTCCCTGTTACAAAAGGATTTATCCAAAGCACATACATTCTCCATTTTCATCTTTAATCATTATAATCATGTTGCCCCGCATCACTACTTTAAAATGCTCTGTGAATCATCCATATTTCCTCATCCATTCAGAAACGTCTCAGATAATGGATGTTTTTAAATTTCATACATTTTCCATAGAAAACAGAAATCATGTTTTGAAATCCTGAAAGAACCTGCAATCGCAACAGTGTTTTTCAAAGACAACCCAATCTTTCTGACACATGACATTTTACTCCTTTCTGGACCACATTCAATTTTTGCCACCCAAACTCTTGGTCAGAATAAAAGCTAGGCCCTCAGCCTCACCCAGCACAGTACCAGTCAGGAACAGCACATGGAGTAGTGATGGTGGTCACAGGAACCATCTTTGTATGCCTGGGGTGAACGAACGTCCCACAAGAAACGACTGGGCATTGTCCAATACAAGAAAGGCGACACAGGTGTCCTGAGGCGAGGTGTGTGGTTAGCTGCATTTATAGCTAGCATTGCCTTTTGCAATTTACTAAAGATTTAAGTACAAAAGGGACTGAAGACAAGTTCACATGGATTGCTGCTCCTGTGAATTTTTCTGGGGTCGAGACATGAACATTCAGAACTCTGCCATTTATTGTTTTCACTGAGCAGACTAGACCTTAGAGAGGAAAGACTGGTGAGTCACTTCTTGACCTTTGATGTCGACCTGAACCTTTAAAATGTTCTAAATAATTTTTCCCAGAGTATGAACTTCTAAAACACAATACTGATCATTTCACAATTGAGAAAGAAAATTCATGGAATATATCAATATTTTGACTTCAGACTTTGAACGTATCACTGTGTAAGAGGTATCTCAATATTTATTTTTACAGAACTCTTCCCTCCACTCTTAGTCTACATAAACTGAGTCTTTCAGAATCCACATACCATAGTTACTATCACTGCCTTTAAAGGCACTACTACCTTTTATTCCAAGTCTAACTTTTTTATACCTTCAGTAGAAGGCATTCTTTCTCCCTTCTCAGAATTTTTAAGATAGTTTTGATGCTCATTTGTTCAAATAGTATTTTTGAATTCATCTTTAATGTTAAAAATATTCTAATACATCTGCTCTAAGAGCAATTATGGTCTCTTTCCACTATTCTTTATATATATGTATATATATTTGGCTTTACCATTCTTAGTTGCAGCAACACAGGGTCTTCAGTTGTGTCACACAGGGTCTTTAGTTGCAGCGTGTAGGACCTAGTTCCCTAAACAGGGACTGAACCTGAGCCCTTTGCATTGGGAGCACAGAGTCTTAGACACTGGACCACCAGGGGTCTATTTCCTATTTCTTCATCTGCTAGGTCACTGTGAGAATAGAGAACAAATAAAACCAGCAGCAGTTGTATTTTATAAATTCTAAGTAGATAGAAATGCATTTCTTGGGATTCTGAGCAACACAGAGAGAACACGAGCAACTGAGTAGAATCAAGACGAGGGAAATCAGGGTCGTGACGTGTCCCTGTCTCAGCCTCCCATGACTTTAGACAGTTCCTGAATATCTCAAAAAAGCAATATATCTGTCAAAGAGCCAAAACCACAGTGATATCCAGACCCCATGAAGAGAAAGATGGGTTTAAAGTGGCATGGCTGATAGGATCTGGTTGTTGAATGATGGAGATGAAAAAGAAAGAATGAAGTAGCTGGTGAGCACAGACAGGCTTTAGACAACCAAAGTCATGTAACTGAACACCGATAATCAGTGACAACCAAAAAGTCTTTTTATATCTCACAATACCTGCCTCTTGTCCTAGCCCAGCATTTCCATAGCAGTTCTGTTTGGATGGAATAATACCTTCTCCTTTATTCTAACCACTCACCACTCATGCTGGGCTTTTCTCTACCTTCCCCTCACCACCCCACCCCAGGTTTTCTCCTGTCAAGAAGGGAGATGAGTGTCTGCAAATAGCATTAGTTTGACAGTCATCTGCATCAGGAAAAGTGCCAGCATCTCTGCTCAGCCGGCCAATCAGAAAGCTCCCATTATGCAAGGGGCTATCCATGGCCTACTCTGCTCTGCGACCTACCCAGTGGAGGCCAAAAATTAAGCGAAGCCTTTTTAAAGTTTGCATAGGCTGTTTCTGGAGAGAAGCCACACCCACTTTCTGTTTGGCATTGTGTGAGTGTGTGTGTGTGTGTGAATCTTCTGTCTTAAAAGAAGACAAATGTTTTCCGGTTCCTTTCATAAGGTGCTTTAGTATTCTCACATTTTAATTTCCTCCTTTGGATTGGTATAATTACCATTCAAATCTGTTATACTCCAAAAATAAGCTAATTCCCCAAGTATATTCAAACAGCCTACACACACACACACACACACACACACACACACACTCTGCTGTCATCCACTCCATTACAACCTACATCACGGTGTTCATTTGGGAACTCTTCTATCCTTAGCCCTTGCTGACAGCTTTGCACCAAGACAACTTCCCTGTTTATTTCCCAACTTGGTGGTGCTAATAGAACCCGGAATGTCTACTCCTGCAGCTGCTCCTTCACATGGTTCTGTTCACCAGTTCCACCTCAATCAAAGTAGATATTAGCTCACAGTGTTTGTGGACCAGATTATAAATCAACCCATTAGACAAAACTCCTCATTCATCTGCAAAGCGTCATAGGATCACCAACCTGCATAGTTTGTCATAGAATTTATATAACAATCATACTTTGTGCTCTCATTTTCCTACCTGTGCATTTGAAAAATATGCACAAATAACCAGCTTCTAATTTTCCATTTGAAAGAAGCATAAGAAATCTAAGTCTCATCTTAATCAATGAAAAAAATCCTTAACCATGAACAGAAAGTCAGAAAACACAGCCTCTGATAAGAGAGGACGAAGAAAGCATGCTGGACAAACTGAGCTTCTGGTGAATGTGATGCGGGACTTAAAAAATTCCAAGGGGGATTTTCCCCCATCTTAAAGTTTTTATTGAATTTGTTACAATATTGCTTCTGTTCTGTGTTTTGGGTTTTTTTTTTGGCCATGAGGCATGTGGGATCTTAGCTCTCTGACCAGGGATCGAACCTGCACCTTCTGCATGGGAAGATGAAGTCTTGAACACTAGACCATGAGGGAAGGCCCCCCAAGAGGGATTTAAAAAAGAAAATTTCTATTTTTTTTTTTAACCAATTGAAAGATATGCCATAATAGAGCTCAGTTCTTCACCTACTTCTCCTCTTAAAGTTGATATTTTCTTCGTGGTTAGGAACTCTGGGATCCCAGCCTTTAAACAATGTGGTGCTCCTACCAGGATGACTTGCTAAGCTGGTGCGTGAACTGAATGTCTGTGTCCCCTGAAAATCCTATGCTGAAATACTAACTCCCCAGTGAGGTGGTGTTAGAAGGTGGGGCCTTTGGGAGGTGCTTAGGTCATGAACAGGATCAGTATCCTTATAAAAAAGACCCCAGGGAGACCCTCATCCCTTTTTCCATTTGAGAACCCAAGAGGACACACTACCTATGAATCAGGAAGTGGCCTAAACTAGTGCTGAATCTGCCAGCATCCTGACTGTGAGAAATGAATTTCTGTCCAGGAAGATCCCCTGGAGAAGAAAATAGCAGCCTTCTCCAGTATTCTTGCCTGGAGAATCCCATGGACACGGGAGCCTGGTCGGCTACAGTCCATAGGGCCCAGGGGGGACACGACTAAAGTGACTTAGCACACACATAAACCACCTAGTCTACAGTATTGTGTCATAGCAGCCTGAACTAAGACACTTATTAAACTGTTTCAGATGATAAAAGCAACAGAACTTCAGAAAGCGAACAAAAGGAAACTTTGTAATTCCATGCCCAACACAAAACTGCTTTACATTTTGTATCTCCCCTTCCAGACCTTTAAAATTTGGAATCTTTACTTTAAAACATTTCTATTAAACAAACACAAGAGCCAATTATAGAAACCATCACATAAAATTATAAAAGGAAAACAATTAGAATAATCTCTAATCCTTCTCCCCAGAGAGGAACTCTGTTAATATGTATAAATGCAGTTCTCTCTTCTTACACTAATGTATATTTTCAAATGGCTTATTT
Source organism: Neotragus pygmaeus (assembly GCA_006410875.1). NCBI lineage: Eukaryota > Metazoa > Chordata > Mammalia > Artiodactyla > Bovidae > Neotragus > Neotragus pygmaeus. Next base: position 226,800 of record SJYV01000887.1, read on the forward strand.
TTCAATGCTCTTATGACTCTGTTCTACCTTTATTCATTTGTTCATTCATTCAATAAACATTTATTAAGCACCTACTATGCATCTGTCAGTACGTTATGGAGTAAAAATGAATTACGACGGTGCCATAGCCCCTCATGGTTCTCATGAGGTTTATAGCCTAAAGAAGATAGATCTGAAAAAAATTACTAGTTTCTCTTTGAGGGCAAAATCATTGTCTATTGGCCTTAAAGCTTCATCTCCCTTTCAAACCTCTCCCCCTGTCTTGCCCTCACAAATGCCAATCTCCTTCTACTGTTGAGCATTCATAAGCCTGCACCACAATTCAAGTGAGAGTGCCCTGGAACTCTCCATTCCTGCTTGTACATTTCACCCCCATGTCCTCCAAGGGCAGATGAGTCACTGAGTGTGGAGACAGTTCTACAGAGCACAGACTGTATCACCAAGTGGTCTTGCAAAAGCTTCTGATAATACTTACAAAGCTGTGAGAGTTCTGAGAATTCTACTGACAGGAAGGAGAGGGGTTTGGAAGAGGAAGTCAGATAGAACGGGTGGTCACAGCACAGCTATCTAAGAAGCCGGGCCAAGAAAGAGGAAGCACTCTCCTTTTTTGGCTTCCAGGCAGCACTCTCCTTTGGGGAAAAACAAACAAATTTCGCGGTGGCTGAAAGCCTAGAGGAACCAGAAGCCATATGCTGTGTGGTGCTGCTGCCCAGGCCCCGCGGCCCTGGAATGGGATGGCACGTGAGTCTCCATGCCAGGTTCCGAGTGAGCCTCTTGCTCAACCAGACCCTGGGTGGGATTCTCCGAGCCAAGGTCCAGGGGCAATTATTAGCTTAGCTTTACACGAGTTGCTACTGTGATTTGCCTGTGGACTCGGTTTAAAAAAATGTCTTCTAATACCGCTTGGGAAAATGGCCAGTATACTGACCTTCTCAATAAGATAAAGAAAAAACTATTAAATGCATGATGAGAGTGTTCCGTGTTTGCATGGTCAGCTGGACCTCATATGGTCCATCTAGCAGCAGCAGCAGCAGCAGTCATGGTCTGTACCCCAGAGGACTTCATTTTTTCCATAAGGTTTGACTTTCCGTTTCTGTAGAAGGACTAAGCCCAGAGGAGCTTCTGATCCGTTTTCCCATCCTCAGCACTGACATGTGGTTTCTTTTTGATACAAACCGTGACCCGTGCTTGTTCACTACCTGTCCCACCAGTGGATGTCCTTCTCTACTCTTGGCTGAGTCCTCCCACTCCTACCTACTGCCCCCTTTCCCTGCCGCACTATGGCCCTACCACCACCTGCTTTCAGATCCACCACTCCATTATGTGCTACCGGGTCTCTCTGCCTTCATCTCCCTGCCTTGCAGTCCCCCTTCACCACTGTGGCCTCTGCCATTCTCCATGACTCTTGATGACACTGTCACAGTTGCTCAGAACTCCCAGGCGTGTCTGCTTCTCTGTGAAAGTCCTAACCATCCATTGAAGACCTGTTGGAAATGTCAGTCTCTCTGTGAAGCTTTGGCCCATCTTCCCAAGCAGAAGTGACCCTCCCTCTCTTCCCCTCTCAGGTCCCACCAGGACTTTATTCATTCCCAGTGCAGGGCACCGTGCCTGCTGTTGGGGTACCAGGTGGGTAAGACATGGTCTTTGTCCTGAGAACCTTCTGGATGCTCTGTCTACTTACTTACGTGCAGATAAGCAGAGAGGTACAATGATAATGGCCAGGCATAAGCCCTCAACCATGACCTGACTGTGTTACCCTTCATGATACACAATTACAAGATAACACACATCTTTACTATCTGGTGAGTTGCTAGTCTGGTAAATCCCCAGTGGCAAAGATTTAGTTTCCTTTGTCTTCTCTAGAACAAGGTCTTCTAGGATACACAGCCCACATTCCATGAGGGTCAGTTTAATGAAATTAAAAGATAAAAATTCTGATTTGTGTAGTGATTTATAGGCATTGAGGCACTTTTCACAAGCTTGTCTAATTAACTCCTCCAGGACAGTGGTCCCTTTTGTGGCTGCTTCCAAAAAATGTTCTTCCCCAGGATCCAACCCCAGAGACATTAATGTAATTACTTGTGGGCCTAGGCATTGACATTTGAAAACTACAATCTTCTGGTGATTCTACCAGGCAGTTAGGAGGGAGAAGCTCTGTTTTCCAAGTGGAGCAGGTACTACCTCCTCTTGGTTTGCGGGGAAGTAAAAATGAAGAAAGGTTAAATAATTTGCTTGAGCTCATGTAGCTTGTTAAGGATGGAATCAGGACACTGATTCAGGATGGCCTCCTCCCAGGGAAAGAAGCACAAACAGTGAAAACAGCTCTGTGATTAATATGCTGGGGCTTAGTGTAGAAAGCTGAGTGGGTGCTGGCTTCCTGGGGGAAGCAGAAGGGACCCCAAGGGCAAGTGCAGATTACTAGGGTCAATGTCGAAGGCAAGAGAAGACCTGCTTTCTTGTAGCAGGTCAGACAAAATGCCACATTCTTTACCATGTGCCTCTTTGCCTATCAATCTTTATCTTGATTAATGGTTTCCCTGAATTTACTTCCCTTCTTCCAGTGACTCAGTCCCAGATACTACAGCCTGAGGTGTTAATTTGGTGGATTAAAAAAGAGGGAACTCTTAGAAGTCATTTTATGACTCCGCAGGCCAAATTTCCCCAGAAACATTCACTTCTGCGATTCCAAGTTTCATGAAAATGCCCAGGAATTAATTGGAAGTCGTTCCTCAGTTTTAACTTTCACTGACCTTTGTTCAAAACCATGAAACCAGAAGACTAAGAAACCATAAAACTAGCCCCTTGGTTGTACGTAAGTTGAATTCCAAAGTTTGTAAATCAATTGTTTGGAATGCATAATAGACTTTCTTGCAGAAATCATCTTTAAAAACAGTGGTAAAATTCCCATAAAGTTTATCTTAGGCAGAAGATAACACAGATTATTAACAGAGAGGAGAATTCCAGAAATTCTCCATGGTTATTTTCTGGGAGCGAAGCAGAATAAAGAAGAGCAATAATCCCTGAGGCGGGGGAGGCGCTAAGTGTTTCCACGCAAGTGAGAAATTCAGAGGACACTTTTCAAGGCTGGATGAAAATGCCAGTAGAAATGATTACACAATTTATTATTTTATGTTGGGAACTGAGGGCACACACATATACATATACACACATGGATATGTATATACATACAACCTTCCCACACTTATATATGTGCACATGTACGCACATGTCTACACACATACATGTTTACACACAGATGCACTAACATGGATTTGGGAGTCAAAAGAATCTCACACAGAGAAACAGTTTCCCAGTACCCAGCCTTTGAGTCTTTGGGTGATTCTGAGAATGAGGCAGGTTGGCCAGGGCTCTGTGGATCACTGCCCCACGACTTAGGACCTTTTATCTGAACTCTTGAAGAAAATACCACATTACCATCAAGCCACATTTTTACCTTGCTCTTCTGCAAAGTAAAATGTTATCAGGAAACTCTGGTTGATCGCTGTTATACTGTAAAGCATGCGGTTAATTGCAGAGTATTATTCTGTATCACATTGACAATCTGAGCAGAGCTTTTTTCCTTAGGATAGGATGTACAAGCACACTGCATTTTCAGATTTTGCCTTCCTTAACAAAGCACAGGTCAAAGCATAAGTAGCAGGAGAAAAGTTCTTAACTATAAAAACAAATTGCATGCCCCTATCTCATATCACATAGAAAAAAACTAACTGAAAATAGACCATAGACCTAAACATTAACTGAAAAACATAAAACTCTTAGAAGAAAATTTAGGAGTAATTCTTTGTGACCTGGGATTAGGTGATGGTTTCTTAGATATGACACTGAAAGCAAAAGTGACAAGACAAAAAGTGGTTAAATTGGATTTCATCAAAGTAAAAAAGTTTTGTGCTTCAAAGGACATTTTTTATGAAAATGAGAAGATGATCCTACAGTAAGGGAGAAAATATTTGCAAATCACATATTTGACAAGCAAGCTGTTTCTAGAATAAATAGAGAACTCTTGTAGCTAACAGTAAGATAAACAACCTAATTTTTAAGGTGGGATAAAAATTTGATTACATATTTCTCCAAAGAGGATATACAAATGGTCAATGAAAAGATGACATGAAAATATACTTATAGAGCCACATGTCACTAGAGAAATGCAAATCAAACCCACAATGAGATACTAGTTCACACCCACTAGAATAGTTAAACTAAAAAAGACAGACAATAACAAGTGTACGTGAAGATGTAGAAAAGTTGGAACCCTCATACATACCTTGCTGATTGGAGTGTAAAACGCTGAACCACTGGGGAAAACAATTAGGTAGTTCATTAAAAAATTAAATATAGAATTACCATATGATTCAGCAGTTCTGCTTCAGGAGAAATGAAAACATATGTACACACAAAGACTTGTACAGAAATACTCATTAGCAGAATTTTTCAAAATAGCCAAAGTGAAAACAACTGAAATGTCCATCAATTTCAAATTAGGTAAACACGAGGTAGCATATTTATGCAATAGAATCTTATTTGGTCATAAAAAGGAAGTCTTGACACATGCTAAAACACAGGTGAACTTGACAACATCATGCTAAGTGAAACAAGTCAGACACATATTGTATGATTCCATTTATATGAAGCATCCAGAATATGCAAATCCGTACAGACAGATAGCAGATTAGTGGCTTCCTAGGGCTAAGGGAGGGGAAGATGGAGGGAGAAATGGAGAGTGGCTTTCTTTTTGGGGTGATGAAAATAGTCTGTGATTAGTGGAGATGGCTCTACAACTTTGTGAATATATTAAAGAATTGCTGGACTGTACATTTTAAAAGGACGAATTTTGTGATATGTGAGTAATATCTCAATAAAGCTGTTAAAAGAAACCCCGAATGCACGATCCCTATATCCATAAGGGGGAGATCCAGAACCACCAGTTACTCTCTTATCAAGGGAGGGTAGTCTGATGAAGAAGCACTGCCTTGTCACTGGAAACCTCTGATTTCTCTCCTTTTGTTCACAGAGGTGAGCATGGGCAGACAGCTCTCTGCACAGAGTGAGCTGTTCATCAGGATATGCAAAAATAGCATCCCACCTACCAAATATCTGTCATCTATGTTCAGATTGCTTTTTCATTTTCTCTGTCTCATTGTTTGAAAAAAATCATTAAATAAGTACAGTTCCCCACTAGGAAGCTCTAACTTTGAATTGGATATGACTCAGGTCATATTCTCTGAAAACTCAATGATTTTTCTCCTGGAAGAGTATTTCTTCAATGGTGGTCTGAAGACAGCAGGTGGTCCTTGACCAGCCAGTAAATCAAGCATCTATAGCTCCCTTGTTGACAGGGTGGAGCAGGAAGGATGAATGAGGACACAGTGGGGTGGGAATGGGGGTGAACAGGGTGGGGAGTGTCTGCCTTGACCAGAAAGGGCAGCCACTTTCCGCTGGAAATAGAAGCTGAAAACTGGATTGTTTTAAAATGTAAAATCTTCATTTTTAAAATGCCGGTAACCAAACTTTAGAAAAATTAAATCACTTTGCGCAGGCCAAACAAAACATTTGTGGGCTGAGTTCCAGCCACAGACTACAAGTGTGTGACCTAGGCTATAAGTGGTCGCTGCCCTGGTTCTTTTGTACAATTAGCACCAATATTTCAAATCAGAAAGTGAGTGTTGATAGGGTACTTGGAGTTCATCTGGCTTAACCTCTCACTTCATGTTAAAATTCCTTCTCTGAAACAGATGGCCACCCTGAATTTAAGTNAACAAAGCACAGGTCAAAGCATAAGTAGCAGGAGAAAAGTTCTTAACTATAAAAACAAATTGCATGCCCCTATCTCATATCACATAGAAAAAAACTAACTGAAAATAGACCATAGACCTAAACATTAACTGAAAAACATAAAACTCTTAGAAGAAAATTTAGGAGTAATTCTTTGTGACCTGGGATTAGGTGATGGTTTCTTAGATATGACACTGAAAGCAAAAGTGACAAGACAAAAAGTGGTTAAATTGGATTTCATCAAAGTAAAAAAGTTTTGTGCTTCAAAGGACATTTTTTATGAAAATGAGAAGATGATCCTACAGTAAGGGAGAAAATATTTGCAAATCACATATTTGACAAGCAAGCTGTTTCTAGAATAAATAGAGAACTCTTGTAGCTAACAGTAAGATAAACAACCTAATTTTTAAGGTGGGATAAAAATTTGATTACATATTTCTCCAAAGAGGATATACAAATGGCCAATGAAAAGATGACATGAAAATATACTTATAGAGCCACATGTCACTAGAGAAATGCAAATCAAACCCACAATGAGATATTAGTTCACACCCACTAGAATAGTTAAACTAAAAAAGACAGACAATAACAAGTGTATGTGAAGATGTAGAAAAGTTGGAACCCTCATACATACCTTGCTGATTGGAGTGTAAAACGCTGAACCACTGGGGAAAACAATTAGGTAGTTCATTAAAAAATTAAATATAGAATTACCATATGATTCAGCAGTTCTGCTTCAGGAGAAATGAAAACATATGTACACACAAAGACTTGTACAGAAATACTCATTAGCAGAATTTTTCAAAATAGCCAAAGTGAAAACAACTGAAATGTCCATCAATTTCAAATTAGGTAAACACGAGGTAGCATATTTATGCAATAGAATCTTATTTGGTCATAAAAAGGAAGTCTTGACACATGCTAAAACACAGGTGAACTTGACAACATCATGCTAAGTGAAACAAGTCAGACACATATTGTATGATTCCATTTATATGAAGCATCCAGAATATGCAAATCCGTACAGACAGATAGCAGATTAGTGGCTTCCTAGGGCTAAGGGAGGGGAAGATGGAGGGAGAAATGGAGAGTGGCTTTCTTTTTGGGGTGATGAAAATAGTCTGTGATTAGTGGAGATGGCTCTACAACTTTGTGAATATATTAAAGAATTGCTGGACTGTACATTTTAAAAGGATGAATTTTGTGATATGTGAGTAATATCTCAATAAAGCTGTTAAAAGAAACCCCGAATGCACGATCCCTATATCCATAAGGGGGAGATCCAGAACCACCAGTTACTCTCTTATCAAGGGAGGGTAGTCTGATGAAGAAGCACTGCCTTGTCACTGGAAACCTCTGATTTCTCTCCTTTTGTTCACAGAGGTGAGCATGGGCAGACAGCTCTCTGCACAGAGTGAGCTGTTCATCAGGATATGCAAAAATAGCATCCCACCTACCAAATATCTGTCATCTATGTTCAGATTGCTTTTTCATTTTCTCTGTCTCATTTTTTGAAAAAAATCATTAAATAAGTACAGTTCCCCACTAGGAAGCTCTAACTTTGAATTGGATATGACTCAGGTCATATTCTCTGAAAACTCAATGATTTTTCTCCTGGAAGAGTATTTCTTCAATGGTGGTCTGAAGACAGCAGGTGGTCCTTGACCAGCCAGTAAATCAAGCATCTATAGCTCCCTTGTTGACAGGGTGGAGCAGGAAGGATGAATGAGGACACAGTGGGGTGGGAATGGGGGTGAACAGGGTGGGGAGTGTCTGCCTTGACCAGAAAGGGCAGCCACTTTCCGCTGGAAATAGAAGCTGAAAACTGGATTGTTTTAAAATGTAAAATCTTCATTTTTAAAATGCCGGTAACCAAACTTTAGAAAAATTAAATCACTTTGCGCAGGCCAAACAAAACATTTGTGGGCTGAGTTCCAGCCACAGACTACAAGTGTGTGACCTAGGCTATAAGTGGTCGCTGCCCTGGTTCTTTTGTACAATTAGCACCAATATTTCAAATCAGAAAGTGAGTGTTGATAGGGTACTTGGAGTTCATCTGGCTTAACCTCTCACTTCATGTTAAAATTCCTTCTCTGAAACAGATGGCCACCCTGAATTTAAGTAAGTTAATAATTGAAACCAGAGATGTGCAGTTTCTTCGTTAGCTTCTTATTTAAAACACTGTGGGGTAGGATTAGGTAAGGATGGAGGTAGACGTGGGTTGAGGGGAGCAGGCCAAAGATAGAGGGCTGGAAGGGGCCTCAATGTTGATTTTTAAAATGCTTCTCTTATTGCTAATTGTAAGACAGACACACTTAATTTTATTTGACTTTGTAGATACTAGCTTTTTATTTATTTATTTATTTTAACAAATTGAAGGTTTATAGCAACTCTGCATCAAGCAAGTGTATCACTGACATTTTTCCAGTGGGATTTGCTCAGTTTGTGTCTTTGTAACCGAAGAACCTAAGCCACCCCATTTTGTTAAAAAAAAAAAAAAAAAACTCCATTTTGTAAAAATTCCCAGGAAAGAGCTTCTCAGAAATCCCTTAACCCCACCCCACTACCCGTGGACCAATCAGAACCCGTGGCGGGGGGGAATGAAAACTAATCAGAACCCAACACATAACCCTTCCACAGAAGGTAACCAATTAGACATCTCCCAACCTGGAAACTCCCGTTTTTCAAATTTCTCGCGTGCGCGAATACCCTATATAAGCAATGTAACCCAGAGCTCAGGGCTCCTCCCTATAGCCACTGTGTCGGTATCGGTGGGAGCCCCAGCTGGAGCTTGGTAATAAAAACTCTCTTGCTTTTGCATCGGATATCGGCTCCCTGGTGGTCATTGGGAGATTTTGCAACTTGGGTGTAACAGTATGGTAATTCTTGCAATATTTCAAACTTTTTCATTGTTATTTTTACATTTGTTATGGTGATGTGTGATCAGTGATCTTTGATATGACTATTGCAAAAGGATTATGACTCAATAAAGGCTCAGATGATGATTAGCATTTTTTTTAGCAATAAAGTATTTGTAAAGTATGCAATCTTTTTAGACAAAACATTATTGCACACTTACTAGACTACGGTATAGTGTAAACATTATTTTTATATGCACTGGGAAATGAAAACATTTGTATGACTCTTTACTGAGATATTTGCTTTATTGCAGTGGTCTGGAGCTGAACCCACAATATATCTGAGGTGTATATATAGACAGATAGACGTTTATGTACATATATCTATATCTGTATGTAGATAGGTAGTTTCTTCCCTGGTGGCTCAGATGGTAAAGAGTCTGCCTGCAATGCAAGAGACCTGGGTTTGTTCCCCGGGTCGGGAAGATCCCCTGAAGAAGGAAATGGCAAACCACTCCAGTATTATTACCTGGAGAATCTCAAAGACAGAGGAGCCTGGCAGGCTACTGTCCATAGGGTCTCAAAGAGTCGGACACGACTGAGTGACTAACACTTTAACTTTCATGCCTATATATGCATATTTTTAAACTCTAATTTATTAAAATGAATCAGTACATTTGGGGACTTAGGTTTCCCAGAATTCCCAGAAGGAAACAGAACATTGGACATGAAGTGGACCTGAGAACTACTGTTTGCCTACTCCCTCATTTTATAGTCAATGGAACTAAGATCCATTAGGTTTAAAACTGTTTCCTTAAGGACATGTCAGACGTGACTGAATCCTAGTGTAATTAATATTTCTTTCAATGAATCAAGTTGTAACTAGGATCCAAACAAAACTATGATCACTTTGAAATTTCCTGTAAACTTTGGTACTTGACTTTCTCAAAAGCACTCACTTTTTAAGATATATGAAGATTTTTTTAAAGCCGGTATTTATTTGACTTTCTGAGCTGCCTTTAATGGAATAATGAGGTAACTAACAAAAGTTATCTGTTAAGTAGAGCCAACTAGAGATAACTCATGATTCCAAAGACTGGGTGAGCATGAAGCACAGATAATCCCCACATCCCTTTTGACTAGATCTCATCTTCCTAACAAAACCCTCTTGAAAGCTGCTGAGAAATGTTGAATTAATTTGCGTTTCACTTCCTCATAAAGTGTCCTCTGAAAGAGATTTGGCAGATAGTGGGGAAGGCAAGGAGTAAAAATGAAGGATCCAGAGAACCCTAAAGTTCAGTCAATCCATCCCCAAATAATTGAAAATTGTGTGTACCTTGGCACAAAATGCTGTGTTGAATTCTTTTGGTTACTTAAAGGGACAAAGAAAAATGGGGCAAAGCAAGTGTGTGGAGAGGGGCCTGTGGGATCATGCACTTGGCTTGCATTGTTGGTTGGGTTTTGGTTTTTTCTCTCTTGGTACAGCACCTACACACAAATTTGACAAACCAAAATAGGATTAAGAACATAGGCAGTCACACTGACCTCTGATTAAATGTAGAGATAGTTATGAGTCATGTTAAAAGTCAACAAAAGCCCCAGTTCCGGTATTCATCAAGATTTTTTGTTGCATTTGTACTTGGTCTTTAATTATATATAGTTGCCCTCAATGTACTGAAATGATAGACTGGAGCACGATTACTTCAGCAGGGGATCAGAGCTTTTGAAAGTCATTATTCATGTTAGTCAAATGCTAAATTTCAGCCTGTCTCTCTTCTAAATGCAGTTAAGAACCTTCTAAACCTTTTGTGTGAAGCCAGGAGGGAAAACAGTCTGGCAAATTCTGACAAGCATCTCTTCCAGAGCACATTTGTACTCTGTTAAGAAGCTTGAGCCAACTGCTGCTGGGTTGTCATGGCAACAGACATACACACCATTTACACATCAGCTTCTGAAATGAGCACAAAATAACAAAACCTTCGCGGTAAGATGGGATGGGAAGTGAAGGGCGACATCACTGGTGCAGCCTAACTAGACATGTTCTGTCTTCTAAAGAGCTCTAGCGGGCATGCTGCCCTCTTAGATTGTGTCATATTACAGTGGAAAAGCCAGTGGAAAATTCATAGGATCTTCCCTACTCTACGTTAACTTCAGGACAATTCAATCAGTTGCTTTCACCAAGTTCCCATTTCCTTTTCAAGCCCTGCTTACTAATTGATGTCAAACATTATTACAGTAATTGCAGGGGGGAGAAGAAGTGCCTGTTTTGCTTATTCCTCCAGGAAATAAATTTCCCTAATTTTCTATGGAGATTTTTTAGAGCACTCTTATATATAGGAGATGGAACTAGATGAGGAAGTGGTCTGTCATAGACCTACAGAAAATGAAGTTAATCATAGTTTGAAAGCCTTCTCTTGAAAATGCAGTTTAAAAATAAATAATAAATAGCTATTCACTCCAGTACTTCCTGAAGCATATGGCATCAACAATGAAATGGAATCATATGAAATAAATTCACAATGATGAAAAATTTAGACTGAGTGGAAGCTGGATCCCTGAAGGTAAATCTTAGTGATTTAAAGTTGAGAATAAGGAAGAAATGTATCCCCTCCATTAGCCTTGAAGGGAAACCACAGGAGCTCTATTCATGAAAAGTAAAATTAGCTGTATGTTCAATTTTCATTGACATTTGCTATTGCAATAAGCATTCCACAGCATGACTTAATTGCTGCTGAAACACCTAAGAGGAAAGTGAAGGAAGGAAAATAAAGCATTTGATCATTGAATGACTAAACAGTCATGAATCCAGGAACATTCAGTGACTAGAGATGGAGTGAGCTTCACATGCAATACATGACTAAAAGTTCCATTTCTAGTGGTAATAGAGTCCTTTCAACTGATTCATCACTCTTTTCCTTTCTGTAATTGTGAACACTCATCAGATGAGCTCTGACCTTAAAATGTCAAACTATCTCCTTTCAGCTGTGCTTTTCTATCTTGTAATATAAAAAGCATTTACTGACTCCAATTTTTAAACTCTGATTCTTTAAAATTCACATGAAACGGACATTCTACTACTATATTCGAGTGGATCAAATGTATTTAATCTCCGGTCTAGGGTAGAGGTATAGTCAAAGCTATGGTTTTCCATATGGATGTGAGAGGTGAACCATAAAGAAGGCTGAGTGCCAAAGAATTGATGCTTTCGAACTGTGGTGCTGGAGAAGACTCTTGAGGGTCCCTTGCACTGCGAGGAGATTAAACCAGTTAATCCTAAAAGAAATCAATCCTGAATATTCATTGGAAGGACTGATGCCAAAGCTCCAATACTTTGGCCACCTGATGAGAAGTGCCAACATTGGAAAAGACCCTGATGCTGGGAAAGATTGAGGGCAGGAGGAGAAGGGGGTAACAGAAGATGAGATGGTTGGATGGCATCATGGACTCAATAGACATGAATTTGAGCAAACTCCAGGAGATAGTGAAGGACAGGGAAACCTGGTGTGCTGCAGTTTTTTGGGTTGCAAAGAGTTGAATACGACTTAGCAACTGAACAACAGGGATTGTCAAGGGCTTTTGGCATAGAAAGTGGGGATTGGGAAAAAGATGAATATATATATATATATATATATGTCACTCATGAACTNAAACAAACAATGAATGCATACAGAATTATTGGTACTGAAAAAAAATCAAGGTGCAGACACAAGTGTGTGGTGGTATTTATTGCTTTTTCTCTGCAGACCACTGTATGGTAGAGGGCAATTATAATTTATTTAGCCAGAAAAGCTATTACTTGGAGAGGTAGAAAGAATAACCCATATTGGTAACAAAGACAGTAACGATGGGTAGAACTCAGATTTACAACATGCACTTCATTCTCTTCCTGACTCTATCATTTCTCTCTGTGGACATATGCTGAGCACCTACCAGGAACCAAAAGTTGCCAAGCACAAAATAACAAAGAGAAATAAAATTGTATTTGTCCTCAATGAGCTCAAAATCTAATAGGAAAGAAAGAAATGTAATTTTATTGCTGTAAAATAGGAAACAAAGCTGTAAAATATACATAAATCCTGAGAAAATTCCAAAGGTGACAGAAATAGAAATGTTGTTTTAAAAAAAATTGAGTTGAACAATCCTTGAATAACAATTGTGTTTAGTAACAAGGACCCATAACAGAAATTTAGATTTGCCAATAAGTTAAAAGTTGATCATTATACAAAATTGCTTAATAAGGAGCTATGCTTTTCTAAAAAAAATTATATGAGTAGATAACATATTAGATCCATTTTTTAATTGTTGAGTCGCTAAGTCGTGTCCAATTCTTTGCGACTCCGTGGACTGTAGCCTGCCACACTTCTTTGTACATGGAACTTCCCAGGCAAGAATACTAGAGTGGGTTGCCATTTCCTTCTCCATGCTTCTTTCTATTAATTTCTGAATGTTTTGTATTGCATTTAGAAAAACTATACAGTGGCGCCACCTGGTGGTCACTACCCAAAGCGTTTGAAGTAGCTTTGCTATTTCAAATGTAACTAGCTCATTAATGCTTTACACTGAAATAGCAAACTGATACATGTACCCAGAAAATCAGAAACAAAACGTTAATAATTCTAGCTGAAGCAAACTCAGTAATATACAGAATAATCTACCACCAGAAAAGAAAGCTTGTACATAGTACTCATTGGACAATATTGGATCTCCACTGTATAATAAGCATTTCTTATTCTGTTACTTTTTCTCTAGTTTTTTTTTAAAAGCAGGTATTCTTCTACACAGAACGTTCCTTCATTGCCCCCAGCATTTTAGCCAAAAAACACGATTGGTTGAAAATGTGTCCTATAATTCTGACATTCTAGTTTGGGCTGATTCCTTCCTCACAATGTGATTTAATTTGTTCATCTATTCCTTGTAGCCGGATAAACTCGTAGTTTATAAGATCTAGATTAGATGAAATCTTGATTAGATGCCAATTCAGGTTTTTTTTTTTTTTCAGTAAGACTACTCATAGGTGATGCTGTATGCTTCCTATTTTCATCAAAGCCCCAGGCACTAATAATCGCTAGCTGTGATGTTAAGATCAATTGGTGGATTCCCCCAAATTTTCCCATTGATAGTTTACACAGTCACTGATGATCATTGTCTCTATCCATTATTTCAAGAATTTCAAAATTTTATAAATTCTGTTATTTCTTCTACATTCATTAGCTGTGATTCCTTCATCATCTATTTACTTACTGAAGTATAGTTCATACAGAGGAGAAAGTACAAATGTGTAGTTTACTTCTTTCAAACTATTTTTAGGATAATAAATTAGTGTTCTAGAAACCTTCGGAGGTTGCAAATGCTTGTGTGTGTTTCATTAAGAACTTAAGATTGTTGTATATTTAATGTATTTCAACTAATAGGGGACATTCTTTTTGATGCCGAAACTGTACCTCCTTTGACCAATGTGTTTATTTTTAACACAAATACTCTAACAGGTAGCAAAGTTGTTAAGTTGTTACACTTTCTGGATAAATTCTTACCACTTTCAAGGAGGTCGATTTGACAGTATGTATCAGGAGCAATGGGCTTCCCAGGTGGCTTGGTGGTAAAGAAACCACCTGCCAGTGCAAGAGACACAAGAGGCTTGAGTTCCATCCCTGGGTTAGGAAGATCTCCTGGAGTAGGAATGGAAACCCACTCTAGTATCCTTGCCTGGGAAATCCCATGGACAGAGGAACCTGGCTGGCTACAGTCCATGGGGTCAAAAAAGAGTCGGACACAACTTAGCAACTAAATGACAACAACATCAAGAGCCTTAGTCTTTGATATATACCCTAGTATCACACTTAAAGAAATCTTTTCTATGAAAATAGTTGGGTGTTGATAATATTTGTACAAAGACAGTAATTCTAGCAAACAATTATAAAGCAATGTCAATAGGTTTTGATATATTTGTATGATGAAATATTATAGCTACTATGTGAAAAATCTAGTTTTTGAGGAATTTTTATTATCATGGAAACATTTTTATGATCCTATATTAATTCAAAGAAGCAGACTACCAAAATCTTATATACATAATATTATCCCAATTATTTCATACAAATATGCACATAAACAAAAGTCTAGGAAGATACACGTCAAAATGTTAGTGATAGTTATATCTAGATGGTGGATTACAGAATTTTTAATGTCTCCTTTGCACCTTTTTATTTTACAAACGATTTTCAGTAATATGTATCACAGTGTGTATGTGCACGCTAAGTCAACGTTAGTCGTGTCCAATTCTTTTTGACCCTGGATGTGTAGCCCACCAGGCTCCTCTGCCCATGGGATTCTCCAGGCAAAAAAACTGGAGAGGGTGCTGTTCCCTTCTCCAGGGGATCTTCCCGACCCAGGGATAAAACTGGAGTCTTCTGCACTGGCAGAGGCTTCTTTACCACTAGCGCACCTGGGAAGCCCATGTATCACAGAAGCTAGTACTGAAATGTGCTTGTGGGTAGTGCTGACTTGTTATTTTTTGAGTAATAAACCACCAAAGTAAATGTCTTTTTCTGTGTTAGTAGAAATTGTGCAAAAAAGAAGGAACTTTTTTTTTCTGAACCAAAAAGTTCATTCTGACTTAAAGAATGAAAATAGAATTGAGTTGAATTTGAAACAAAACACAGAGGCGATGTGCTTTAAGCCTGGTGTACTGCAGTCCACGGGGTCACAAAGAGTTGGACACGACTGAGAGACTGAACTGAACTGACTGAAGATCTGATCATTGCAATTAATTATGCTTCTCCAGAAGTCAATTTCTCCTGTACCATCCAACGTATCAATCTGATATTCTGGCTTGATTCTTAATGTAAATGAGAGCATCAGCATAGATTAAGATGGATGTGTCTGCCATTTGTAACAGGTTTCCATAGGACATCTCCTCCTACCAGTTCCCTTCTTGATACTAACAGTTTCTAATTTTTGATATCCTAATGTCAAGTTGTCTCACCACCTCTAGTCCAAACCACTTATTAAGCCCTTAATTCCTGCTTTTTCTTATTACCAAAAATTACTTATGAAAGTATTCAATGTCAAAAAGTTAGATAACCCTGGAGAGTTAAAAAAAAATAAAATTCACAAATCATTCTGTCAAAACATTTTAACCACATTGCATAAATCCTGTTTCCTGGACCTGCGAGCTCTTTGGGGATAAGATGCTTATCAAGTGTATCCTTTGTTTCCCTTGTCCCTAGAATAGTACTCATTTCCTGGGTGTTTACTGATGTTGAAGGAAGGTGAAGAGAAGGAGAAGAGAGGGGAAAAGGAAAGCATTCCTGGTCAGGCAACTACATGGAAAAAGTCCTGGTTGGAGGCTGAGGGGACACAGTCCTGCCTGATAAGAGGGATCAGGTGGAAAGTTATGGGAGAAGGTTTGTAGCAAATATGGCAAGACTGTGAAGAGTCCCAGCAGTTGGCTGGAGAGTTCGTCTATAGCATGAGTTGGTAAGGGACCAGTCGGAAATTTATCTTACTATATGAAACAGCCCTGCATTCCTTAATTCTTTGAATCAAATAATTGATTTATAATGAAAGTTGGTGGCAAGAGGACCTACATATTAGACTTTTTTAAATGCTCTATAACTATATAGATATAAATCCATAAATTTAATGAGACTAGATACTTTTTACCTAAAGGAGGGCATGGCAACCGACTCCAGTATTCTTGCCTAGAGAATCCCCCTGGACTGAGAAGCCTGGTGGGCTACAGTCCATGGGGTCACAAAGAGTTGGACATGACTGAGCAACTAAGCACAGCATAGCACAGATACTTTTTAAGGTACAAGTTACATCGAATAAAATTCATCCTTTTTAGTGTATAGTTCTATGAGTTTTGACAAATGCCTAGATAGTATAACCCACATCACAATCACGATTTAGAAGTGTTCCATCATAAGAAAAAGTTTTCCCTCAGACCTCTTTGCAGTCAACCTCTCTATCCAGCCCTTGGCAACAAAAGATTTTGTCCTTATCATTTTGCTTTTCCCAGAATGTCATGTGAGCTGAATCACCTGGTGTGTAGCCTTTGGAGTCTGACTTCTTTCATGTTATCCATTTGAGAATAATCCATGTAGTTGCATGTATCTGTCCTTTTTTCTATTGCTGATTAGTATCTCCATGTATAGAGGTACCACAGTTTGTTTAATCATCCATAATTTAAGGGCAATAGATTCCTTTTTAATATAACACAAATACTGTACCTTTGATCAGCCCAAATAAGATTTCTAAGTTTTAGAGATCTATTTACTAATTGTCAAAGACACCTGAAGACAGGAAAAAGAGAAACTCCAACTACAGTATAATTTTGGAAATGTGTCACTGTCCACTAGACCCATTTTCAGAGCAGTCAGAGAGAGGAAGAATGGTTGAAGGTCTCCAGTACTGTGCCCTGGAGTGGCCTGACCCACCACAATGTCCCTCTAGGACATGGAAAGCTATTTTCTGAGCTTCTAGCTGCATA
>SJYV01000887.1:246094-308240 GCA_006410875.1 Neotragus pygmaeus
GGGGGAGGAAGGGAGTAGACAAGGAGGGTGGAGGTGTTGTCTGGCTCTCCACTCAACTGGCATGAGGAGGCCCTCTCTGCCTCATGCCCCCACCCACAGGTTCTGGCACTCACATGGGTGGTGGGAGTTCTAAGAATCTGATCAAAGATATAGTCAGAGGGGAAATGGATCATTTAAAAGCTTCTACTTATTTAGTGGTTTGGTTCTTCTAGACAAAGAATTTTTTTAAAAATGGCATGTATGGTAAATCGCTTCAGTCATGTCCGACTCTTTGTGACCCCATGGACCATAGCTCACCAGGCTCCTCTGTCCATGGGATACTCCAGGCAAGAATACTGGAATGGATTACTGTGCCCTCCTCCAGGGGGTCTTACTGACCCAGGGATCAAACTAACCTCTCTGACATCTCCGACATTGGCAGGCAGGTTCTTTACCACTAGTGCAATGGTGTTTAAATTTTCTGCTATTTGGAAGTAATACCTTGGTTTTATATAGAAACTTCCAATTGAACAACAGTGGTCTGGGAGGCCAGAGCTGGGGGAGGACACTGGTAGCTCAGACAGTAAGGCATCTGCCTACAATGCGAGAGACCGGGGTTCTATCCCTGGGTTGGGAAGATCTGCTGGAGAAGGAAATGGCAACCCACTCCAGTATTTATGCCTGGATAATGCCATGGACCAAGGACCTAGTAGGCTACAGTTCACGGGGTCATAAAGGGTTGGACACAATTGGGCACCTTCAGTTTCACTTTCTAAAAGATTACAGAAAACAAAAAGAAAGCTCATTCTATTCCCCTCATTTCCACCCTAGAAATACTTGTGCTTTAAAAGGAGGGAAATGTAAAAGGTCTTTGGAATTTAAACTGAATTTCTGAAGACAAAGAAATTATCCTTTTACTCTTTTCAGAATATAATTGATTAAAATAAAACTTAGTTGCTGGAATTAAGAAGACCACATGTTTGTCTAAAGAAAATGCACACAGGGTTTAAAAAGATATACTCTCTATGATGTGATGAATATGAATATTTCAACATGGCTTTGGAAACTCGGATTTTGGACTTTAAGGAGCCATCACTCCCCCACACAGGCCGTCCAGTGAGTCACTTTTGTTCAGGAAGAATAAGAAGCAAATTTTACTAGAAGTCAAGAATCAGAGCCATGGGCAACTGAAACCTGGGCATCAATGGGAAGACTGGGATGTATTGATGAGCTTCTTTCTGACCCTAAGTGATGTTTTCTTTGTCCTTTATCTCAAGATATTTTGAAACCAAATTCTAAGCATATTCATGAACGAAAGAAACTGAAGAAATCGCCTGGAATTAAGAGTTACAAAGACTTTTTTCTGAGTCACGGGTGAGCCATTTTTAAAAGGACTGTGTTCAGAAAGACAGTTTTATAAATGAATGCTATGTAGAGGTAAAATTAAAGGAAAACAAAAGTATAAAATGCTACATAAAGGGTTTTTTAAATTTCCTAGTGCTGTATGGTTCATCAAGGGCTATTGTGTGCGGAGGAGAGGGAAGTTGCTTNAAAAAAAAAAAGAATTGAGAAGACCACCTTGAATCAGCAACAGCACCACAACGAATCTGACATTTGGGAGCAAGTCTAATGGTGTCAGAACAGGGGCAAGCAAATCAGGAAAGGCAACAGTATGGCTTCTTCTCTCGTCTAGGATGTTTGGGTGTCTGTACCCAGGCTGAAAAGCTCAATCTGCAGCCATATGGCTTCCCCAAGCTGGTGAAAAATCCTGAGAGTGAGGAGCCCTGGGGAGAAATGTGAGAGTCGTTCCAGCCCGACAGCACGTCTGCCGACCCTCCCCAGATAACAGGTGAGCCAGGAAAGCCGATATTCAGCCAGACTGCTCTGTAAGCCGATGCTGGGTCTTTGGCAAGCACTAGTCATCTGCCAAGTGGGCAGCCCTGCATGGAGGCAGCCGGCTGGGAAAGGTGCCCTGCATACTGCTCCATCCACTGGCCCCCTTGGGGCCTGCCCAGCACCAACCGTGGCCTCCGTTTCATCTGGTGACACAGGTATTTAGAAGACACCAAGACCTTCCTTTGAACCAGACTGCCTTCCACAGCCACACTGCATAAGGAATAACCAGCTGGGTTCTTCTTACCTCCTGGTGTAGGAGAGCCGCCAATCTAGGAGAGCCCTCCTTCAAACTAACAATTGCACTCCCAACCACTGCCCAGAGACAGGTCTGTGGAACTCAGACTGCTGCCTACCAGTCCCCTTCATGCCCCATCATGATCAAGAAAACCACCACACCGAGTCAGGAAAAGGGCCAGACCAGACAACCAGACAGCCACGTCACCTTCACACTGGGAAAGAACTGACCAGTGGGATCTTGGGGGCAGCAGCATTCCTGACTCCCAAACGTCTATCAGTGGTGTCACTGTTCTCCTTCCAGGGACAAGAGAGCTCGTCTCCATTCTTTCCCTTGGGCCTGCAGAGGGCGTCACCTGTAGTCTCCTCCATCCACACTCTCCCCAGACGCAGGGCAAAGCAGTAAGTTCCCCTGGCCTGTGCCACCTGGGTGCATTTACTTGTACTGCAAACTGCCTGGGGATACACCGTGGGTAGAAAACACCCTGGCTTCCCAGATCAGGAGTTAGTTGTACCCCCAGGAGCCAGAGTGGTTTTCCCCTGGCAGGACTGAGTTGCCTCCTGCCTCGCATGGTGCGAGCTGGCCAGATAAGGGGGTAACGTGGTGTGATGTTAGGCGCTGAGGAAGAGGGGGCTGTCTTCTCCAGCATGGCATTTCCCCCCAGACCAGACTGTGGTGGTGGCCATGGCAGCCCCTTCGCCCTGTCCCAAACGCCTCCACTACCAGTCTCTCGGACCCCGAAGAGCTACTGCTGCCATGTGTCAAGCACTGTGCTAGGCGCTTGCATAATTTATGTCTTTTAATTTCCCCAATAACGTTGCAAGGTTGGTGTCATTGTAACAACCATTTTGGACTTAAGGAAGTGGACATTCGGAGAAGTAGAGGGACTTGCCCACGATAGCTAAGATGTAGAAGAGGGATGTGACCTCCCTGTTATCAGTGTTTATATACTTTCCAGGTTTTGTCTCCTTTCACCATCTCCCTCAACTTTAGCAGACTCAAGGTGAGTCAGGGTCATTCATATCTGTGCCCACCCCTCATGGCCAGACCCTGAGCTGACACTGCCATCATTCAGAAACCCGGGTGCCCACTTTGCTCTATCTAGACCCCTTTGTACCTGGAGGGCTCAGGTAAGCAGCTTGATAAGGTTTTCAGGATGTCGGATAAGCACCTCCTCAAGATAACTGCCCACCATCACATATTTGGGGCTTTCTCTGCTGGTATCTTTTATTTTTATTATTTTCTTTAGACAACTGATTTAATTGATGGCTTCTTTTAAAATTCAACTATCCCTAAGNTCAGGATGTCGGATAAGCACCTCCTCAAGATAACTGCCCACCATCACATATTTGGGGCTTTCTCTGCTGGTATCTTTTATTTTTATTATTTTCTTTAGACAACTGATTTAATTGATGGCTTCTTTTAAAATTCAACTATCCCTAAGAAGGACATTACAGCTCATACATTGGTTTCATCATTTTCCACCCCGCACAATTATAGACTGTAAATCACATAAATATCTCATTACAAACTCTGACAGTGAAAAGAAGAAGTGAGAGGGACTAGGAGAAAATTGGTCTTTGGAGGTCACTGCTTTAATGTGAATATATGTTTGATTGAATTCAAACATTTTCAAGAACGCTAGGTGCCAGAAGTTTTGCTAAGGGTTACAAGCTTTAGCAGAGCACATTAAGAATTGTATTCTACCTGGGAGATGTGAATACAAGCTATGTATTAAATCATATTAGGGAATCATCAGTCATTTTATTAGGCAGTTAAACAGAAAAAGGCCCTTAGTTTTCAGAGATGCTCTTACTAAAATAATTAGAGTTGAGATGTCATAATGCTTGAAATTTATTTTAAACTATTACAGCAGGAAAACAGATGAAGCAAATGTGGCAAAATGTCAATAACTGTTAAATTAGATGATGGGTATATGAGATTCATTATATTATTTTCTCTACTTTCCTGAACATCTGAGAAATTTTCACAGTAAAAAGTAAAAAAGAAAGCTTTCCAGAAGCTCAAAATCAAAGTTCTATTGCAAGGATGACAAATGGTTTTGTAGTAAGCAGAATTCTAATATGGTCCCATGATTCCTGCCCCTGGTGTACATGCTCTGTATAATTTCCTTATGTGGAGGGTGGGCAAGGCTTGTGAATATGATAAGGTTTTACTTCCATGATTAGGTTTCAGTATATGGCAAAGACTTAAAAATTTACACATGTAATTAAGGTCCCAGATCAGTTGATTTTGAACAAAACAAAAGGGAAGTTGCCCTGGGTGGGCCTGGCCTAATCAGACGATCCCTTTGATGGCGAGATTACAGACAGCAACGCTCACTCTCTAGTTGGCCTTGAGGAAACAGAACTGCCAAGTTGTGGAGAGGGCCCTGTGGCAGGGAATAGTAGCCTTTAGGGAACAATGGATGAGGCTTTGCTCATCCCTGAGTCCTAAAACCACAGGGAACTGAATTCTGCAAACAACCACGGAACTCAGAGGAAGACCTTGAATCTCAGAAGAGACTGTGATCTTGGCTAACATCCTGACTGCAGCATTGGGAGACCCTGAGGAAAAGACCCAGCTAATTCGTAACCAATCTCCTGACTCATGGAATCTGTGAGATAATAAATGTATGTTGTTTTCAGACAATAAGCTTGTGATAATTTGTTGTGAAGCAATAGAAAAAAACAAATTCACGTTTCAACTGTTGTGGCAAGTCTAACTGATTACAAATAGCAGCATTATATTGGAAAGGATTCTAAGACTGGGCATAGCCTCCTTGGGAAAAAAAAAGACAGAGAAAGTTGTGGTTGTGGTTGATTAGCAATGTCTGCACAGGCATGAAAGGGGTGAGTTGTACCATGTGTACCTCTTACTGCCATTCAAGGTTGCTTGTTGTATTTAGGGAAAAAAGAGTTACTTTCTGTTTTTTGTTTTTTTTTTTTTCCTCAATGACATAATAACCCCAAGGGGCAACAATGCTAGGGTATCCTAGGGTCACCAAGTTAGAGGGGATGCTAACTTGTAAGAAAGGCCTCAGAAAAAGAGGACTGAAAAATTATCCAACACAGATCCTAGCAACTGATAAACATCTAGGATGAGCCTTGCAGGCTGGTGTTTGCAGTGAAGGCTTCTCCATTGTCCCTTCCTCACTGTCTCCACTCTTTCTCCCTTTCCATGGCCTCTAATTCTCTGCCTTCAGACATGCTCGAGGGTTCCATGAGCTGGATCCTGCTGCTATTTCTAACTCACTCTGACACTAATACAGCAGGTCAGAATACCTCCTTCCTCAGACACATAGGCCAGAGAAGTCAAAACTAGCCTGCTGAATGTCAAGCTTGGATTAAACATTTATTAACACATCATTGTTTCATATTAAATCCATGCAGACATCGTATCACAGTACTCATATGTTAGTTTCATAATTTAAGTGAAATCAATATAATGAAGCAGGCCATTCTCCCAAGTTCTTGTTTTTAGAGGGAAGGCTGACACTTGGGTCAGAATGTAACAATACAGATCACACTCCATCCTTTTTCGGTGGCACATCCCACAGCAAAGATGTCCTAATCTAAGGGACTACAAAAACTGGAATTTACAATCAAGCAGATGCAGATATAGTGGGGGAAGGAGAGAGTGGGACGAATAGAGAAAGTAGCATCAACATATATACACTACCGTGTGTAAAGCAGATAGCTGGCGAGAAGTTGCTATATAACATAGGGAGCCCTGTTTCGTGCTCTGTGATGACCCGGAAGGGTGATATGGTGAGAGGGAGGGAGGCTCAGGAGGGAGGTGATATATGTATAATTATGGCTGAATTGCGTTTTTGTATGGCAGAAACCAACACAACACTGTAAAGTGTTCCCCCCAATTAAGGAATAAATTTAAATAAATTTAAAAAATCAAGGTAGGTGCAATTGAAAGAAGCACATGAATAAGGTGAAGACTCTGAAAAAATTAGCTTCTTCAATTACATTAAAGAAAGATTTTGCGGGTGTAATTCCTTCTATCNTACTCCTGTCTCTTATACACATCTTTAAAAAAATCAAGGTAGGTGCAATTGAAAGAAGCACATGAATAAGGTGAAGACTCTGAAAAAATTAGCTTCTTCAATTACATTAAAGAAAGATTTTGCGGGTGTAATTCCTTCTATCCAGGTGCCATTTAGAATCCAACCAGCCCAGCTTGCCCTCCTAAGCTAGTAGACGGTCTTTATTTATGTTCCTAAACCATTCATTCATCATAATTTAACGGTCTTTTCCAGGGGCTTTTAACACATAAGAAAGGATCGCCAACCTATAACTAGGCTTAAATACGCTATGTGATGGGCCTTTAATGAGAACAACACCCAGAGCTTAAACCAGGGCTTGGTGGCCCACAGCTGTCACATTTTGCATTAGAGCATACTATTGGCTATATTTTCAATTTACAGAATTAACTTCCAGTGTTTATACTTGAGAGCTTTCACTTAGAAAATAGTACTTTTCTTTTGCTTTTCTTGAAAAAAAAAAAAAGGGAAATCTGACAACTTGTCAGACCCCCCCCCCCTTTCCTCATGCAAGTAATCTGACAGCACTGAATGGTGGGTGCCCTCCTAGATAAGTGTACCACAGTCTCCACCATGCTTTATTGCCTCCTCAGACTGAGGCCAAGTGGCAATTATAATTTATCATCGTGGTTTCACTGTTTTTCTCACGGTAGAGATAAGAAGAGAATGAGCTATTCCTCATCACCATGACAATAGCCCTTTCATTCATTTACCTTAGCAACCAGGCCCCTCTAACCATTTGAATTTGCTGACATCTAAGTTAAATACACCTTTCCAGCAACAGACATATACCAATTTGTTACTTACTGATGGATAGTAACAAAGCTCTCTCTTTCTCAGATTACTTCAATACTACACTCTCCCTTTTGATTACCTCACACCAGTCAGAATGGCCACCATCAAAAAGTCTACAAACATTAAATGCTGGAGAGGAGAAAAGGAACCTCCCACACTATTGGTGGGAATGTAAACTGGTACAGTCACTACAGAAAACAGTACAGATGCTTCCTGAAAAAACTAAGATAGAGCTACCATATGATCCAGCAATTCCACTCTTGAGTATATATCCAGAAAGATGAAAACTTTAATTTGAAAAGACACATGTACCCCAATGTTCATAGCAGCACTATTTACAACAGCCAAGACA
This sequence comes from Neotragus pygmaeus, assembly GCA_006410875.1. Classification (NCBI taxonomy): domain Eukaryota; kingdom Metazoa; phylum Chordata; class Mammalia; order Artiodactyla; family Bovidae; genus Neotragus; species Neotragus pygmaeus. Next base: position 253,406 of record SJYV01000887.1, read on the forward strand.
TGGAAGCAACCTAAATGCCCATCAACATAGGAATGGAAAAGAAGATGTGATACACACACAATATTATTCAGTCATAAAAAAAGAATGAAACATTGTCCATAGATGGACATAAGAGGTTGTCGCACTAAGTGAAGTCAGACAAAGACAAATATCACTTATATGTGCAATCTAAGAAAATAATACAAATCAACTTATTTACAAAAGAGAAACAGACTCAGAGATATGGAAAACAAATTTAGGATTACGAAAGGGGAGAAGGGAAGGAGAGGGATAAATTAGGAGTATGGCATTAATAGATACATACCACTATATATAAAATAAACAACAAGGACTTACTATATAGCACAAGGAATTACATTCAATATCTTGTAATAACCTATGATGGAAAAGAATCTGAAGCTGTACCACTGAAACTAAGACAATACTGTAAGTCAACTATAGTTTAATAAATAATAAATCAATGAGTTAAATTAAATCTTGCTGTTGGTTAGGTTTCCTCTAACTCAAAGGAGATCTTAGTATGAGTTTGATCATTTAATAAACATGATTGGGTCCTTAAAGGAAGTCTTGCTGATCCCTGAGTTCCATGCATTCTAAGTACACCGATACCTGTTTGATTCAGACATTGCATTTTCCCCGTACTGTAAAAAACAAAAATTCCGACTCACCCAACCCCTTGATTGGTATTAATATTTGCATTTTCTACACAGGTGAAGAAATATAGAAAAGAGGCCCTCACTTGTTACTTGAAACAAAGCATCTTTAGTTACCTCTCATTAGGACAGAGCCGTTGGAGGGGCACAGGAACAGAGAGGAGTGGGTGAAAACTAAGAAAAGACCATTGGGAGAGGAGGCACAGGACATGAAGGAGTAGGTAGGGGGATGCTGAGAGCCTATTAGCAGGAGGGGCCCAAACGCGTGTGTTGAGGAAGCTGTGGAGGGGGATGGTAGGGAGGGGAGCGGGCAGCATCCGGACTCACGGTTGAGCTGCCGCCTCCGGATCCGGTCCCTCCATGGCCTGCTTCTGATCCAGTGTAGTCGTGACGGTAACACCATGGTCCCAAAGCGAGGGTCTAACACCTCCTCATGGCTGGAGAACAAAAGTGCTCGCAGCGATACAGGAAGTCAAGGCCAGACGTACAAAAAAAAAAATTTTTTTTTGAGCCCTCTTCTTCTTTTTTATATCCGAGGCTTCCGTTGACTTCTTTTATCTTGTAACTTGCCTTTTTTTTTTTTTTCCCCTTCCCTTAACTCCCGACTGGCCCGAAGGCAGCTGCTGTGCTGGGGTGCCCGGCTCCGGCCTCCTGTGCCATGTTTTATGCATGAAGATGATGGGCCGGTAATTTATTCGCGCTGAGATCGCAGGGCTCCTGTGTCTGCCCCACGTCAGAGGCTGGGGGAGGGCAGGTGTATCTATCTGCAGGAAGAACGGCCTGAAATGGGGATCCCTCTCTGCAGGCGGGATTGAAGATCTGAGCTTGGCTGCCAGGACACGGGGCAGGGTGACTGGAGCCCCAATCAGGCAGTGGTGCTCCCCTTTTAGGGCACCTGATCTATTTGCTCCTGGGTCTCTAGTGCCTAGGCTAGTGCCTGGCACAGTTTGCGAACAATAAATACTTGCTGAGTAAATGAAGGTTTAATGGTAACGAACATCAGGACTTCACTGTGCCCACACGAATGCTTTATGCTCCCCGACCTGCTACATTCACTATCCTCAAAATGCTCATTTGAACTTTCTCATCATCCCATTGCCCACACTTTTGTCTCCACCTGAGACCACACTCCCTCCTCACCCACCCATTCATGCTTCAAAATCTCATTCTCCCGGGAACCTTTCCTGCACCCACACTGATGGGGCTGGCCCCTACACAGGTGTGCCTCTCGGCTCATCATGCCTGGAAGGCTGCTTATGTGTTAGGACTTCTGTTTGTTTGCTGGTTTGTCTTAAGGTGCGTGTCTAAACAGTGCATCAGCTTCTTGGTGGCAGAGACTGTGTGTTCCTCTCCTGAGCCTGCAGTGGTCTGCCTGGGAAACTGGGGGCACCAAGACATGGCTGGGGCAGCTTGAGCCTGCCTCCCCAAACCTCCACCAGCCCATCCTCAAGCCACACCAAATAAACACACAGTCTAACGAAATGCATTGTATTGGCTACAGTAACAGCCTCAATTTGTGACCCCTGGGCGCTGCGCCTGGCAGGGGAAGCGCTGTCTATGACTGGTCGCTTACTCTGTTCAAGCTCTTCAGTGTGTGATGTCAGATTGCTCCAGACAGCAGTTATTGATCAAAGCCTCAGCAATAGTCTTGCTAGAAGGTCAGGGCTGGAAAAAGTGATATTCAAGTTACCAAATTTAGCCCAAGATGATCCATAAGCCTGCTGAAGTCAGAAACTCTGCCCTCTGTCCTTTGTGTCCCTCCTGGTGCCACTGAGGCAAAACTGCTGGCGGGGGGTGGAGGGGGCTGGGTCATGATTGCTACAAACCAGAGGTATGCTTTAGTCCCTGGGCCTTATTTCCTTCATCTTAAAATAGAAATAACCTGCATACGCTATGGGGTTGTCAAGATGAAATGAGATGAAGGTAAGCTAATTCACCCCACTCCAGTACTCTTGCCTGGAAAAATCCCATGGGTGGAGGAGCCTAGTAGGCTGCAGTCCATGGGGTCGCTAAAAGTCGGACACGACTGAGTGACTTCATTTTCACTTTTCACTTTCATGCATCGGAGAAGGAAATGGCAACCCACTCCAGTGTTCTTGCCTGGAGAATCCCAGGGACGGGGGAGCCTGGTGGGGTCGCACAGAGTCGGACACGACTGAAGCGACTTAGCAGCAGCAGCAGCAGCAGACTATGGGACTGCTCCTTGTCCAATCAGCATTACGCCTGGTGGTGAAGGGAATAAGTTCCAGAGCCATACTGCCTGGGCGCAGACTCTTAGTAGCCTGCTTAGTAGCATCATGGCTTTAACTTCACTGTACCTCAGTTTCTTCATCTGTAAAATGGGGCTAAAAAGAACTGCAGCCTTAGGGTTATGCTGACGATTTAGTGAATTAATACAAGCAAAGAACTTTAGGTTTAGCTTCGAGGAATTGCTCCATGTCATGACAGGCTATTGGTCACTAGCTATACAAGTTTGTGAAAGTTAGCAAATTCCCTGGGTCTCCCTTGCCTTACTTGCAAAAGGAGGTGGTCTCGGATATATTCTATCAGGAGTCCTGGGTTTAATTCTCTATTGCTGCTATAACTAATTGCTGTTGTTTAGTTCCTAAGTCATGTTCTACTTTTTTGTGACCCCATAGACTGTAGCCCACCAAGCTCCTCTGTCCATGGAATTTTCCAGGCAAGAGTATTGGAGTGGGTTGCCATTTCCTTCTCCAGGGGATCTTCCCAACGCATGAATTGCACCCGCATATCCTGCATTGGCAAATGGATTCTTTACCACCGATCCACCTGGGAAGCCTCACTAAAACTACATGTTTCTCGGCATAAAACAACACAAATTTGTTTTCTTATAGTTCTCAAGGTTGAAGTCTGAAAGGAGTCAAACAGGACTAAGATTGAGATGTCCACAAGATTGCATATCTTCTTGGGGCTCTAGGAGAGGACAGTTTCTTTGCCTCGTACAGCTTCTAGAAGATTCCTTGAGTCCATTTCCAGGTTATCTTTCTCAGTGTGAGGGACCACGACCTAAACCTTTCTACCAAATGTAGTAACTTGGCAACTGTGGGCCACGCTGGGCTTTGCCGATCCAGACAAATCGCCGCTGGACCTGAGTCCTCACTGATTTGTCTCCATCCTAAGCTTCATTTTCTGAAGTGGGGGAAGGTAGACACCAAGATGAGGACCAAGCCTGTGGAAGTTTTAGTGACTCTTGCCGACTGGACATGACTCCCTAGAGTGACACGCCCAGCACACTCTGGGTGTGTGAGAGACCCAGCACAAGAGAGCCGTTTGTCTGAGAGACCTAGGATGGCTATTCTAACAGTTCTGTTGGTTCTTGACTTGTACAACTGCTAATTGCAACACGATTTTCTGCTCTTCACGTCACTTACCATAAACCAAATCAGGTAGCCGCCAGCTAGGCAAATTAGAGATGAGGGGAAACTTGGGGAGGCTGTGAGGGTGCTGCGGTCACACTCCCTTCTGTCACTCTCTTTCACCATTTGGCTCCTGCGCGTCTGTGTCCACAGTGAACTTGAATGTGGAGAATGTAATACAAAACGAAGCGCTCCCACCCTTTCTTTTTGCAATCAGGATCAGATCTTTCCTCCTCATTAGTCCACACATTTCCCAAACTTCTGCTGCATTAGTCAATGCTTTTCCAGTGTCCATAATTTACAACAGCAGGTGAGGGGAACAGTGGACCAGAGGGGGTGGAAAGTACAATCAGCTCTAAGATGAGAGGCAGCTGAAAACTTTGCATTTCCTCATCTCTAGTGAATTGAAATACAAATTTTGCCAGTTTACTCTTTACCATCATGGTGAGACTTGGAGGTGGGGGTGAAACTAGAAATGGAAGCCTCGCCTCCATCTCTTGTCCTCATTCTTTCTGGTCAGATTGGCAATGTTGCAGACCCCTGGCTCACACCATATGGCACCCTTCCCTGACTCTTCGAGCTTTATCTGTTCTTTTATCAAGTACACACTCATAAACGCCCAGGAGTAAATGGTCTGTGGAGTGTTATTCTCCCAAGTGACATTTGCATTTGTGTGAAGTGTAGAATATCAATTTTTTACTCTTCTCTGGGCTTTTGGTGCTATTAAATTTTCATAAGTTGCAGAATTTCATGGCAGAATCAGAGTCTGCTAGGAGCAATATGTTAAAAAGAATATGGAGAAAAGCATAATTATGTGATCCTTGCTGTTACCTTTTTCCTTCAACTTATTTTCAATAAATGGAAGCTAAGTGTTATGTTCAGGAGAAAGAGCACCAGCATTTCTAGTTCTGCATTAAAACTGTCCTGGGGAGAAGCAGGCCTTCAATTACTCAGTGGAGAATGGAAATTGCTAAGCCAAGGCACATTGTGCTCCTTTTAAAGAAAGCCATTAAGGAAAACTTGGTATTATTTTAAAATAAAAGCTTATTAAACACCAGGAGGAAATGACAGCACAGCACCTGATTTACTTCTCTCCTGTCACAAACATACCCAAGAGGGACATGTGGTTTTATTTATTTTTTGGAAACTGGAAAGCAATTGAGAGCTGAGTTCTAGTTATGGCTATCGGGCTGTCTATCTACCTGCACTGACGGAGTACTTACCAAGAAACAGGCTTTGGGTTGCATGCTTTAAGTGGCTATGTTATTTTAATTCCCCCTATATTCTTATTAACGAGAAGTTTTACTAATCCCGTGTTATAGATAAATGAATGAAGGCTAAAGAGTAATTACTCCAAATAGCAATTATCCGATACAATATTTTACAGATATTAATTTCAGATCACTGTCACCATAATCCTGTACCCATTTCACAGATGGTGAAACTGGGGCAGCGAGTGAGAAGTTTAATAACTTGTAGGGCTCACACAGCAGCAGGTGACTGAGATGAGATTTGAATTCAGGTAGCCTGGCTCTGTGCCTAATCACAAGCTATATTAACTCAAATTAAGCAATTAAAAAAAAAACTGCAGTGTAACTATGCACTATGCTCTACATATTTTAAATCTGGCAATACCATTCTGTGTTTGAAAGATGTCCCATGCAGCCTTGGCAAAGGCAATTCCTGAATGATAATGAATTAGAACATCTGACAGCTATTAGAGAATTGTCCTAGACAACCTCACATTCAAAAGCCTCACATTAGAGACCATGAAACCGAGGCTCAGAGAGGTCTGGGGACACATCCAAGTTTGCACAGCAGGTTGATGGATTCGGGCCAAGTCTTAACGCACCTCACCCCCAATCTCAGTTCAGTTTTCTTGCCACTGCTGCTGAGGTCAGATTTCACAGGAGTTTTTAGAGCTAGGACATTTTTGAGGCTGGTTTTTTGTGGAGGAGAGACAGACNTTGGCATAGTCAATAAAGCAGAAATAGATGTTTTTCTGGAACTCTTTTGCTTTTTCGATGATCCAGAGGGTATTGGCAATTTGATCTCTGGTTCCTCTGGTTTTTCTAAAACCAGGTTGAACATCTGGAATTTCACGGTTCTTGACCTCTGATTTACTTGGAAGTTTTTTTATTAGCAACTGTATCATGGATTCTTTTATTAGGCTCCTTAAAGTGTAGTTCAGTTCCCTCAAAATCTTATGGGTCCTTCCTTCAAGTGTTTTGGTGAAGTTCCTCTAAGTCAAAGGGAATTTGGGTGGCATCATTCAGAGACACTCAAAATTTTCTCTAGTTCTCACCATGAGTCGGTGGCTTTCTGTTTCCTGGGATTCCTCTGTTGGTTCTATGTTTCCTTCACTGCTCAACACCACAGCTCTTACTTAGATTAGAGGTGCTGCGTGACTGCATGATTGAGGGCTGAGGGAGGCAGCACATGTGCAGATTTCACGATCCCAGCTCCTCATTTTGCCTTTTAGGAGTCCAAACTGGGATGGCTAAGTTCAAACTATGTAAGAATGAAGGCACAGAGATAGACAGATGAAGATTAAAATGTCAGCTTTATAACCAAATGTCAGTTTTATTACTGATTTGCAGCTCCACTTTAGGATCTACAGCCAAAGCGATTTCCCACAACCCACATTCTGTAGAGGTTGAACTTTCCCCCTGCAGAAACCTGCCTGCTAAGCTTATCACATCATGGAGACGAACCAGACTGCAAGAGTCACATGGCCAGGCTGGCTTCCCTAGAAATCCCAGAAGGAATAAACCTAGCCAAAAGGCACCAATGAGACAAGTCCTTTCTTCCAGAGGGAGAGTAAGTGAGGAGGCGGGGGAGACTGAAAGTCCCCACTGCCGCTCATCTCTTAATGCAGTTCGTGAGAACAGGGGAATGTGCANAAATCCCAGAAGGAATAAACCTAGCCAAAAGGCACCAATGAGACAAGTCCTTTCTTCCAGAGGGAGAGTAAGTGAGGAGGCGGGGGAGACTGAAAGTCCCCACTGCCGCTCATCTCTTAATGCAGTTCGTGAGAACAGGGGAATGTGCGCTTTCCCTTATTGGGTACCTGGACATGTTCCCTCCCGCACAGTGTAGGGGAGGGAGCCCAGAGCATTTGGAAATTCCCAACATTCACACCTCTCATTGCAAGGAGGTGGCTGGTAGCCTGCAGTGGCTTGCCAGACTTCTTGAATTAGACATACATGTAAGTACCTCACCCACCTCTGCACCTTTTTTATACTGCTTCAAAAACACCATCATAGTTACCAAACAAAACCCATGTACATAAATGAGGTAGGAAGATAAGGATATGTACAACTTGGAGTTTAGGCTTATGATCCAGAGCCTGACTATTCTCTTTAACTATGACCTAGTAATTCTACAATTTTTCGCTGAGACATTTCATTTGAAGGACTATCTGTCATTGTCCAGTATAAATGAAGCAGGAATAAGTATCGTATATTTTCTATATAGACATATGAATATGTGGGTGTGAATGTGAGTAATTGCCTGTTCATGGTAGAATATGTGATGTCTAAGCCTTCCTAACATAAATATTTCATTGGTTTCTGTTAGAGGTTTGGAAATGGGAAGTTTGGACCCTCCTGTGTTGCCACTGAACTCCCACTCACACCTAATTTGCACATTAAACATGTATATGTGCTTCTTTATAGCTCTATAATTGTCACATTTACATAATATATGTGCTCAATAGACAAAGAGCTTATTTTCCTTTTAAGTTAAAATTTCAAAACTACAAATCCATCTTTGGAGGCAAAAATTCTGATAAAAGGATGCAATGATACTCATTAATACCAGGCCATGAAAGCCTGTTGTAATTAAGGTGAGCAGGGGGTTCTGGTGGTGGGCACAGGAAACTGCAATGGACTTTACAAGTCACAGCTCTACCAACCACGGTGCTGCCTGACAAGCTGCCAGACCCTATTCTGGGTCTCCAGCAGTTCCCCAACACTCCAGGAATGTTGTGCACATTAATTTCTAAGAAACATTTTTTAAAGATCATACGGGGATTATCCAGAGAGACGTTGTGGGGTGGGAGGTGGGAGGGGGATTCAGGNAAGGATGAGAAATATTCCCGGCAGAAACCCTGTCACCTCAGCCAAATAAGGCATAAATTAGACTCCTTTCTTTCAATTTATATTTACATATTAACAGGAGGCAGATTTCCCACCTCCAAGTGAATTCTGGCTTTAAGTGTGACATATAACCATACAATGGCCAATAAGTCAAGAGCCAATCAATGCTAAATGGAAGTTTATGAAAACAAATAAATATTAATTTGTCTATAGAGTTAATATAATTCTCCTGAGCTGTGCAAGGTATAAATTACAGGCCTACCATGCAAATTATAGGACACTGCTATATGTCAACTGTACTAGAGATAAAAGGGGTAAAACAAAAAAAAGTTTAGAGTGTTACTGCATCATACTCTTCACTCAGTTTAGAAATACAAGAATGTACATTTGTTCCTTAAGTATTACATTAAGCCACAAACTAAAGTGAACAAGCTATCTTGCTACCATTTCTATAATTTTATGAAAACTGTTCAGAATGTGATAATTAGGACAATTTCTGAAATCTTTACCATGATGGGTAATAACTGTAATACTAGTTCTTCCAAATATCCATTTTGAACAGGCATGAAACAGATTTTTAAAATTATTTCTGTACTGAAAAACTAGCTCATAGCAGATTTGTGTTGGTGTGAAATTATATTTTCAAATTTTAGTGTGACCACTACGCAGTTTCCAAGACAACTACTAATTTTTAAAGGGATTAAATAAGTAAAAATACATAGTGACTAGGGTGCAAGATCTCAAACAATACTACAAATATTAATTACATATGCCCCAAGATTTCTTTGAATGTCATTAGGTATTAATACTGTTTTGAACAAAAAAGGACTCACAGACATAGGAAACTTATAAATAACTAAAGGGATAGTGGATAGGAAGGGAGAAAAATTAGGAGATTGGGATTAACCTATATACACTACTATTTATAAAATAGATTAAATAAGGACATACTGTATAGCACAGGGAACTATATTCAGTATCTTAACCTATAATGGAAAAGAATCTGAGAAGTAGATAAATATACATATAACTGAATCACTTTGCTACACACCTGAAACTAACACAACATTATAAATTAATTATACTTCAATTTTAAAAAAAGGTTAAAAAAGATTAAGACAGAGACTTAATATGAAAAAAATACTATTTTTAATTCAGTTCGTTTCTTCCTCTGATTTAATTTGACACAAAGCAAAATCAACTTGATTAGTTAAGCATACAGCTAATGAGGTAGAATGACTAGAGCTTAGACCTATAATAATGTAAATATAGGCACTGTCCTTGCCTTAAAGGAATTTGGAAATTTACTCCTGGTACGCTTAAGTCACATACATTTAAAGTACTACAGTTGTTAGCCTGAAGAATATGTGGGAAGTAANATGTATGGCAAAACCAATACAATATTGTAAAGTAATTAGCCTCCAATTAAAATAAATAAATTTATATTTGAAAACATTTTAAATCTTACAGTACAATACCCTGAAAAGCACAATAGTACAGTACAACAGCTGGCATACAGGAGCTGGCATCGAGTGAACAGGCAAGATGAGTTACTGACTGGAGGACGAAGAGGAGGTGGGAGATGGTAGATCAATAGGAGACGGAGGGCAAGCTGCAATTTCATTCATACCTGATGTTGATGGCACAGGTTCTAGTTCCTAGATGGATTCAACTCTATCCACCCTCTTGAAAAAACAATCCAGTGATATCTGGCTAGAAGCTCTTTTTTCTTCTCGTCAGAGGTGCCACGGCAGCCCTGGATTGCAGTCTGAACGGCTGCTGCAACCTTTGTGTACTGTTCTACGTTTGGGTCCTGTGACTAACAGAGCCTCCTCAAATAAAGAAAAATCCCCTTGCCTTTTCCTGCATCGTGAAATTATTCATTTCTGCAGTTACTTCTTCTTCCTCTTGTCTCCCTTCATCCTTTCTCTGGGCCCCCATTTCCAACAGGTCTTCATTAGTAAGCTTCACGTTCGCATCTTTGAAAGTTCACAACTGAAGAATTTTCTGTTGTAATTCTGTGTGCTCATATGCTTCTGAGTCTGTATTTATCCATGTTAGGAGTTTAAAATATAAATAACAGTAGAGATTCCTTCAAACATTATGATTTAAAATTTGTTCNAGCTTCACGTTCGCATCTTTGAAAGTTCACAACTGAAGAATTTTCTGTTGTAATTCTGTGTGCTCATATGCTTCTGAGTCTGTATTTATCCATGTTAGGAGTTTAAAATATAAATAACAGTAGAGATTCCTTCAAACATTATGATTTAAAATTTGTTCCACAGTTAACATAAAAATTCTCAACTTTGGGGGGAAAATTACTGTATCTTATTGGCTTGATTTTGGTTAATGATTTTTTTTTTTCATTGAAGTATAGTTATTTACAATATTCCATGTTTATAGCAAAGTGATTCAGCATATATATGTGTGTGTATGTGTGCATGCGTTTGCATGTGTGCTAAGTCGTCTTAGTCGTGTCCAATTCTGTGCAACCCTATGGACTGTAGCCTGCCAGGCTCTTCTGTCCGTGAGATTGTCCATGCAACAGTACTGAAGTGGGTTGCTATGCCCTCCTCCAGCGGATCTTCCTGACCAAGTGATCGAACCCGAACCTGCAGTCTCTTACGTCTCCTGCATTGGGAGACAGGTTCTTTATCACTTGGGGCACCTGGGAAGCCTTTTATATACATGTATATATATATAGTTTTTTATTCTTTTTCATTATAGGTTATTGCAAGATATTGAATATAGTTCCCTGTGCTATATCATAGCTCCTTGTCTATCTATTTTACATGTGAAAGTGAAAGTGAAGTTGCTCAGTCGTGTCCGACTCTTTGCGACCCCGTGGACTGTAGCCCTCCAGGTTCCTCCGTCCATGGGATTCTCCAGGCAAGAATACTGGAGTGGGTTGCCATTTCCTTCTCCAGGGGATCTTCCTGACCCAGGGATCGAACCCAGGTCTCCCACATTGCAGGCAGACCCTTTAACCTCTGAGCCACTAGGGAAACTGGTATTTTACATGTGGTTAGTGATTTTTTTGAGAATTTTATAATATCCCTTGAATTGATGGAAGACTTATCGAAGTCCCATACAACTGAATTTTTATCTTAGTAACTTATTTACATGTAAGGAATGCAAATTAAAATACTTGGGGGTTATCCTGTATAATAATTTCAGCTATTTTTTCAGGCATCCTGTGGTAATATATGCTGACATACTGGAGGCAAATCATAGTTGAACGAAAATTCAGATTAAAATCCTGTTTTACATGAAGGTTTCAGCTGAAATAGGGACATTGTTGGATTTCAGCTAAAGCTGTAGGTATTTAGCAGCTGGACAATCACAAGGGCTTCCCTTGTGATTTAGCTAGTAAAGAATCCGCGGAGACCTGAGTTCGATCCCTGGGTTGGGAAGATGCCCTGGAGAAGGAAAAGGCTACCCACTCCAGTATTCTGGCCTGGAGAATTCCATGGACTATGTAGTCCGTTGGGTCGCAAAGAGTCACAACTGAGCGACTTTCACTTTCACTCACTAATCACCGAGTCAGAGCAAGCCAGTCAGGTGAACATCTTCCTTTCCGCCGGCAGGTGGCAGTAGCATACTAGAAATGTTTATGACGATTGGCACTGAGCCCACACACACAGCCTTAAAATGCTATGATCGTGTGTTGGTGCCTTGTGAGAAGTACAGCAAGCCATTTTCTGGATTTCGAGATATAAAGCAGACCCCAACCTTGATATGTTCCCCATATTTACATATATTTGAATGATTGCCCCGATCTTTTGCTCTGCCCTGGGTGAGGTCTTTTGGGATTTCCCCTCTCTCTCCCCTTCTGGCTTCCTATTGTAGCTCTTGTTTCTTTCTGGGAGTAACTTCACCCTTACAAAAATACCCGCTTCTCTCCCATGCTTCAGCGTGGTATCCATTCTTTTTCACGAGGAAGAGCGACCCGGTGTGAAACGACAGAGTAGGGAGAGGAAGAGGGAGCATGGAGGCAGATCTGGACCTCACTTCCGGCTCTACTGCGGCAGCTCCCACAAACACCACATGTCCTTTTCCTCTTGTTAGTTTTATTCACTCTTGTTTACCGTTGTTGTCAGCAGTGAAGGCTTTGAGAAAAACCCAGAGCTGTGTACTTGCTTCCGGGATGTAAAACAGGGAAAATTCTGAGACTAGAGTCTGTTCTGTCTTTGAGGAACCAGGGAAGGGAGCAAGTGAGACTAATCACAAACAAAAAATGGTGGGGACAGAAAAGAAGCAGGCAGCCTAGGTTCTGGGACTGGATCAGTGAAAAAAGGGCTAGGCGAGATCCACCCAACCCAGTGGGAGTGGCATCCCTGGGACTTTCCACTGGCCAGACCCAGCCTCCCAGCTCCTCATGTCTCATCACCACTTTCCCTACTACAGCGATTCCCAGGAAAGGCTGGTGTGAGAGAGTGAGGCAAAAAGGGGGAAAAGCCTGACCCTTTTCTAGCTGCTTTAGATGGAGCTATCATCATTTGAAGTAGAAATCTATGCAGAGATTCTACAGAAACACTGTTAGATGAGATAGTTAAGCCCTGTACTGTTATTATAATGTACAGTAATTTTCTTGAGTTTTCCAGCCCAACCCAGAATGTGCCAAAGCCCCATCCACCATGTGCGTTCTGTGAGATAAGGTTATATTAAGTTGCAAACAACATTCACACATTAAAAACTGCTTCTGTTGTATCACATCACACATACAGAACATGTTAAACTCAAAAGACATTTCAAATAGGCTATATAAAAGTTAAAAGCTGTATTTGAAAGACAGATTGTGTTTTGGTATAGTGATATATATTTGCATATTATATTTGTGTATAATGATATTAATTTGTGCATTAAATTTATTTGGCTAAGTAAAATGTGTCTTTGAGGATCTATTTATCATAATGGGCAGTGGCTTTAAGATAATTTTGTTCTTTTGTTGCAATAGTCAAATGTTATTTTTTCCCCCAATAACCAGTGTTTTATTCTGAGATAGCAATCTCATGTTATATTGGAAAAATTAAAGAAATTCTTTTGTAATGTTTGACAAGCCTAGAAGTTAGAATGCTGCATGGAAAGTAGTAAAATACACATTGACATTTGCTTTTAATTGTTGTAACCCTTGTATCAATTTGAGTAGAACATTGAGGATGCAGTAGTTATTTAGTCATGGAAAGGAAAAATAAGACTTGTTTACCAAATTGAAAAGAAGTTAGGGACGCGATTTTCTCAAAATTACATTTCTACTCAAATGCACTCTTCCACTTCGAGTTATTTTCCTAATTATATGTTATATGTGATGATTTTTTTCTAAGTTTAAGCCAATCTGACCCAGAGACAGGCTAACCTAGGTGTTTCCCTAGTAACTTGCATTAAGCACTATTTTAAAAAAATTTTTATTGAAATATAGTTGATTTACAATGTTGTGTTAGTTTCAAGTGTACAGCAAAGTGATTCAGTTATACATATAGATACATATTCTTTTTCATATTCTTTCCCATTGAGGTTTATCACAGGATATTGAATATAGTGCTGTATAGTAGGACCTTGTTCATCTGCTTTATATATAGTATTTGTATCTGCTAATCCAAACTCCTAATTTATCCTTCCCCCATCCTGTTACCCCTTTAGTAACCATCAGTTCAGTTCAGTTCAGTCGCTCAGTCATGTCCGACTGAATCGCAGCACGCCAGGCCTCCCTGTCCATCACCAACTTCCGGAGCTCACTCAGACTCCCGTCCATCGAGTCAGTGATGCCATCCAGCCATCTCATCCTTGGTCGTCCCCTTCTCCTCCTGCCCCCAATCCCTCCCAGCATCAGAGTCTTTTCCAATGAGTCAACTCTTCGCATGAGGTGGCCAAAGTACTGGAGTTTCAGCTTCAGCATCATTCCCTCCAAAGAACACCCAGGGCTGATCTCCTTCAGAATGGACTGGTTGGATCTCCTTGCAGTCCAAGGGACTCTCAAGAGTCTTCTCCAACACCACAGTTCAAAAGCATCAATTTTTCAGCACTCAGCCTTCTTCACAGTCCAACTCTCACATCCATGCATGACTACTGGAAAAACCATAGCCTTGACTAGACGAATTAGAACCCTAAGAAATTAATTTAAAGAAAAAGGAGACATGCTTCTAAAGCACATGTGTGGTGAGAGTAACGTCCTAAGGAACTGTTGATTGTAGCAGATGAGCTTCACCTGTCAAAATGATAAACTCTAGAAAGCTTTTATTCCTCCTGAAGCTCACAACAATTTGGCTTTCAGACATATAGTGGAGAGTGTAGTCAGCAAAGGCACAAAAATGAATGTTAACCCTGCAAGTGCTGGTACATTATTCGAGGTATACCAGCAGTGCCTTTCTTTTTGAGGGGAAAGAAACGGCTTGAACCACACCTTTGCTCCTATCATTTTGGTTGGAACTCATGTTTCTAAGGTTCTGATATAGCCATAGTGAAGTCGGGGGTCTTGGCCCACTATGATACTGCTGGCTGGACAAACAGAGAAGACAAAGGAGCAAGAATCCTAGGCATCTGACTGCATTCATGCGGTGGTTAAGTCATACTGACGCGTCATTCTTTCTCTACATGAGCACTTCAAGAATAACAGCAAAGTAGACAGATGACTGTGAGGGCCTCTAAGTAAGACTTGTTCCTCACTGCTGAGGCATTCTCCCCTGCTGCCTTGCTGAGGCCTGACTCAACAATTAGGCCCGCTACAAGCCCCCAGAGTGCACTCACAGGGGCTGATTCCTGGTCACTGCAGTCAGTAGGGTAACTAGGAGGCTGTTCAGAATGCGTGAGTACCAGGAGGACATTAAAAATCTAAACCAGTGCTGGTCAGAGGAAATATAATGGGAGCCTCATGCATAATTTATAATTTTCTAGATATCATATTAAAAAGGTAAAAAGAAACAGGTAAAATGAATTGTAATACTAGATTTTACTTAACATACCCAAGATCCTCTATAGACCTTATTCAAATTCACTAGTTTTTTTACTATTGAAGTTTTTCTGGTATAACATTCAGTCCAGAGTTTCCTTTAATCTGAAATAGCTCCATAATCTTTGGCTTTCTTGAACTTGACATTTCTGAGGAGTCCTGTCCAGTTACTTTGCAAGCATCCCTTTATTTTGGTTTGTGTGATATTTCCCCATGATTAGATTCATGCTGTGTATTTGGGACCTAGTACTACAGAAGGGCTGTGGTGCCCTTGGCACATCCTATCAGAGGCATCCGATGTTGATTTGCCTCATTATTGGTGATTTTAAATTTTTAAAAATTGAGATGTGCTTGACATATAACATTATATTAGTTTCAGGTATACAACATCCATCGCCACAAATACTTATAATTTTTTTTTCCCTCAACATGTGGCTTGTGGGATCTCAGTTACCCATCCAGGGAATGAACCTGGGCCATGGCAGTGAAAGCCCAGAATCCTCACCACTAAGCCACCAAGGAACCCCCTATAATTTTTTTTCTTGTGATGAGAACTTTTAACATCTACTCTCTTAGCAATTTTCAAATACACAACACAGTATTATTATCTGTAGTCACCATGCTGTACATTATATCCCCAAGACTTACAACTGGAAGTTTGTACCTTTTCACCCATTTTACCCATTTCACCTACTCCCATCTTCTGCCTTGATAATTTTAACTTTAATTATTTGATTCAGGTGGCATCTTTCAGGTTTCTTCACTGTAAAATTATTTATATTTACTAAATTACTAACTGATGGCAAGAACTTTGAGACTATGTAAGCATAAGATTTATTATAGTTTTGTTCTCTAATTTTTATCATTCATTGATGATGCTTGCCTGAATCAATTATTACTGCAGTGTTTGCCAAATGGTGATTTTCTATTTTCACCCTCCTTCTACATTTATTAGTTGGAATTCTGCGTGTGGTTCAGGAGAACTCTCTTCCTCATTTGTTTATTTGTATTAGTATGCACTAGAATTCTTATTTTCAATGGACTATAATTCATTGCTGGGGCTTCCCAGGTGGCACTAGTAGTAAAGAACCCACCTGCCAATACAGAAGACATGAGAGACACCAGTGTGATCCCTCCATCGNCCATTCTGTGTTTGAAAGATGTCCCATGCAGCCTTGGCAAAGGCAATTCCTGAATGATAATGAATTAGAACATCTGACAGCTATTAGAGAATTGTCCTAGACAACCTCACATTCAAAAGCCTCACATTAGAGACCATGAAACCGAGGCTCAGAGAGGTCTGGGGACACATCCAAGTTTGCACAGCAGGTTGATGGATTCGGGCCAAGTCTTAACGCACCTCACCCCCAATCTCAGTTCAGTTTTCTTGCCACTGCTGCTGAGGTCAGATTTCACAGGAGTTTTTAGAGCTAGGACATTTTTGAGGCTGGTTTTTTGTGGAGGAGAGACAGACAGTTGTGAGTTGGACGATGAAAGAGCACACAGTGCCTGCACTCTATCTGCTCTCTTGCTAGCAGACACAGCCCGTCCCTGCCCTCTCCCCGCCCCCCTTCCTCGCTCTCAAACTACTTCTCTGCAGCATTTCCTGTCTCAGTGAGCAGCCCACCTCCCATCCATTGCCCCCATCAGAGGCGTAGGTGATCTTCCTCGTGCCCTAGGCCTCCTGCCCACATTCAAACCAATGGCTGATCCGAGGGAATCCACCTCCTTGTCCCCTCCTAGATCTTCCCTCTAGCTGTGCTCACAGCCACCACGCTGGCCCAGACCATCATCCTGTCACATGAGCTGCCTTGACACCCCCTCGGCAGTGTCTTCCTGTTCCACTTTTGCCACCCACCCCAATCCACGTGCTCATTAAAGCCAGAGTCAACTTCTGAAAATGCAGGTCTGACCGTATACTGCCACCACATAAGCCCCTTTAGCAATGTCCTTGATCTCGGGATAAAATCCACTTTCCTTCCTTACTTCCACACTAACTACTGCCACAGCAGTGGAGAAGAAGGGATGCGTAATGAAGATGTTAAACCAATAGAGGTGATGATTGATCTACTGGAAGAGAGAAAGAAAGCAGCCACTCAGGAGGTAACATCCAGGGTCCAATCTGAAGCACTTGGGCACACGAGAGAGAAAGTATCCGTTCACTGAATTTAAGCTTCAGAAGACAGAGACTCAGATGATGCCCAAAGAAACAGATACAAGAACAACTGTGAGCGATGCTGGGTGTGAGCTTGTTAATTGAGCTATGCAGTGTCTGTCCCAAGAGCCCTTGACATTTACAAACACTGTGAGGTCTCACGGAAGAGACTGGTTTTCTTCTGTGATCAAGGGCCCAGATATTTTAAGTTGGAAAATAATTTATTATGCAAGTGGTGCCTGAGTGACGTCAGTGGAGCTGAGTTGCCTTTACGTGGACAAGAACAAGGTCCATTTCCCCCTCTGACTCCATGAGCCCAAGCAGCCTCGATTTAGGCAGAAGAAAGATGTTAGAGCAGTGATCTGTGTGACCTCTGTGGTGGCTTCCTCTGGGGAGACTCAAGATGCAGATACTTCCTCATTATATTTGCTGCTAAGTCACTTCAGTCGTGTCCGACTCTGTGAGACCCCATAGACAGCAGCCCACCAGGCTCCCCCGTCCCTGGGACTCTCCAGGCAAGAACGCTGGAGTGGGTTGCCATTTCCTTCGTCAATGCATGAAAGTGAAAACTGAAAGTGAAGTCACTCAGCCGTGTCTGACTCTTGGTGATCCCATGGACTGCAGCCTACCAGGCTCCTCCATCCACGGGATTTCTTCTTTGATCTTAATGTCGTTGGATTTGGACCCTTCCCAGCCTTGTCACATGACGGGGTTGGGGGGTGAAAAGTCCATGATTCAAGAGCAGCTTCTCTGCTTTTACCTTAAGAAACCATAGAGTCAGATCTTCTAGAATCCTAGAGCTGGAGCAATCTCAGTAATCATTGCCCCACTCTTTCAATTTCACGGAAGCAGCAGAGACTCAAAGGGGGTAGATGTCTTGTTAGTGGCAAAAAACCACTTGTTCTGCTTCATGGGTCAGGGCTCTTTCCACATTCACAAGCCATTACAAAGACGTCTTGGGGTATCTGGGGTTTTCAGCAATGTTTTAAACATCGTATTTTATGTGTGATCAAGGACCATAATAAGGACTATATTTTTCAATTATGCTACAAAACTAGATTTGAAAAGTTTCATACATGTTGTTCCCAAAGGGATATTTATCTAACTGGAGTAATGTGTATTTTTATGTGTGTTTAGGCTGGAGTGGGGAGAGATTAAAGGGAGATGAAAAAAAAAGGGTCAGGAAATCTTCTCTCTCTAAAGTTTCTGGGTCCTAAACTTGTGGCAATCTATCTAGCCTGCTTGAGGGAGGTGTACCAAGGAGCCTGGGAGTCTCTTCCTCACCGGGTTCATCTAATTCGGATTTTCCAATATTGCTTTTGTTTTATGCTTCGTTTTTCTAGCTGTGAGGCACCTGGGATCTTTGCTCCTCGACCAGGGCTCAAACCTGCACCCCCTGCATTGGGAGGTGAAGTCTTATCCACTGGAGACCACCAGGGAAGTCCCTAATTTGGATTTTAAATCTGTATTAGGCACTGGGCACACAAAGATGCATAACACACGGTTTTGCCCCGGAGACCTTAAAATTCAGCCTGGACTGTAGACGGACGCACAAAGAACTCTATTACCAAATCCAATGTGACTGGTGTTAGAGCAGCAGCATCAAGTCAGCTGGGAACCGGGATGTCCGAGAACTGGATCTGAAGAGGAAGCGGAAGAGGAAATCCAAGGCAGTTGAACGATGCCTTAAAAGACGGGCCGTATCAAGCAGGGGAGAGGACTGAGAATAAAGGCAACACAGGCCAAAGACTCCCAGGAGCAAAGTCTGTGGGAGGAGATAACAGGGACCTCGTGAATGAAGTGAAAGCAGGAAGGGAGGAGGGAGCGGAGAGTGTGGCCTGAAAAGGCAGGGCTGAGGGGAGATGCCGCAGCCAGGGAAGGACAAGCCTTCTAGTCATGGGCAAGAAGGTGAATTTGCTCTGGCCTCCAAGGGCCTCCCTCGCCAACTGGCTGATCAGCGCCCTCACCCTCAGTTCTCAGGCTTCCTCCCTCCGCCGCAGCTGGCCCGACGAGGAAGTAGTGAAGATGCTCACTTAGACCACAGGGCGTTGCCATGTAAGGGAGTTGGAGGAAGGCGATGCTCCCGACACCAGCAGCCTCCCACTTGAGCCTCAGAGAGTGCGGACCACCTCCAGTGGACCCATCTTGTTCCCGCATGTGATGCTGAGGTTGGGAGCCGGAGAGGCTCAGGAGAAGACGTCTCCAGAAACTACTCACACTACCTAAGCAAAACCTCAACAGAAAGATGGATGCAAATCAGAGAGAAGCATGTTCAAGTACAGAGGAAGAAAAACTGCCAAGGAAATGAAACATGTAGATTATCCAGTCAGGACATACTCAAAAGTGAAATACACTTAAACTACAAAAAGATAAGCATCTACTGATTGCTTGTTATGTACCAGACTCTGTGCTAAATGTTTGAGGGGCGTTATCCCCCACAGAGAGGGTAAGCCAAAATCTAACCAGAATGTTGCTGGGTGAGAGTAAAATCTGATCTAATTGAGCTAGATTGTCTGACTAATCTAACTAATCCATTGAGTTAGTTGTCTGATACTGATGGTTAGTGTCACTGAGTTAAGACAACCAATGCATTCTGGCTTGCCAGAGACTTTTCCAGGTGAAGCATGGAAAGTGCATTCTGGGAAGTCCTCCAGTCCTGAGGAAAGCAAGATGGTTGACCATGCTCTGGCAGGTGACAATGGCCGGGAGCTTCTCTCTCCTCTCTTTAGAGGTTTACCTCTACAAAGGACTGGACATCTACCTCACTGGGGCACCTTTTCTCCTGGACAGTGCTGGATGAACATTAGCCAATCCCAACTGTTATATCTTAGAGTTCTTCCTGCTTCTCCCGTGCTTCCTTCCTGTATCTAATGCCACAGGTTCATCATGAGATGCTGAAGCAGAACTGTAGACTGTCTTCCCTCCTGCAAGGCACCTTCCTGCTGTGTAGGGTGGAAACCTACAAGTATCCCGCATCTAGAGATCCTCACAAGACTTAAGAGTCAGCAAGGCTGGTGCCCTGATGTGAATCTTGAAGGAGCAAGTGGGCAGAGCAAGCTGTTGGCCTTGTGGAGGGAGTGTAGATCTTTGGGCCAGTGCAGTGGCTTTAATTCTGCTAAAATCAGAGGGGGCCGGGCAAGATGAAACTCAGAAGCTCCCTGATCATGGCAGAAGCATGGTGCTTTTAGGACCCTGCTGCCTCCAGCTCCCAGTTCTTGAGAAGTTCAGGCTAGACTGTGTACCTTCAGCCCCCTTAGTGATTTTATGAGCTATCATAACTCTCCTTTAGCATAAATTAGCCAGAAGATCCTGTAATTTTCAAAGGAACACAGACTGATATAGACAGTAAGATGCCATCACCAACAGCTTAATATTTGTATCCTGGACGCTGCTCTGGAAAGAATTCGGAGGTCTTGGCCAGTCTCAGTGAGCAAGGCTGGGCTGATGGACTGGGGATCCCTGTCATGTTACTAGAGGGGGAACAACTGCAATTTTGTCACCTGTGGTTAAAACTATTGACAAAACCAGGTCTTTTTTTGTTTTACAACCATACAGTCATTTTAAAGGTATTTTCTGCTAAGGTGTTGATTTTGTGAGTTTAACTCTGGAGATTAGAAATTTTAGATTTCTTTAACCTTAATCTTAGAAGTATAAGCTACAATTGTCTTTGATATCAAGGATTGAATATTTGTTGACATAAGTTCTTAATGAGTGTGAATGCTCTGTTGAAAATCTCTTGCTCATCAAAGATAAAGAAGATGAAAAACTATTTATAGTCTAGAGGGTATTATGTATTCACCATATAGATCTATATATATTACAGTATGTGTATATTACATTTGAGGAGTATCATAGAATGCCTAAAGAGAAGGAATGAAGATCTTACTCAAATTTAAATCTCTATTTCTTATAACCATTTACAATTTTCTTTATAATTCAGTAGTTTAGAATAAAATTTTGCTTAATCCTGCATAGAGGTTGTATACAGGATTCAAACTGCTTCAGAGAGGAAATTGTATTTGTTCCCTTGGCCATAAGGTAAAAGTGTTTTGTTGCTCAGTCATGTTCGACTCTTTTGCGACTGCATGGACTGTAGTCCACCAGGCTCCTCTGTCCATGGGATTCTCCAGACAAGAATACTGGAGTGGGGCAGCTGTGAGTGCAGCCAGGGGTGGAGGCTTTGGCTGTGGGAGGTGGTGGCACAGAGCTGATGCCACGACCGTCGAGTTGAGCAGAGTGGTAACACCATCAACGGTGGCGTTCTGCCCTTGCTTTACTGCCGGGTGCTGCTGACCCCCCTTCTAAGGTACAATGCAAAAGGGACATTGTGTATACACAGTGTTTGTCTTGCTGTTTTTATTTTTTTGCATCTATTTTTCTTTGCAGTTATTAAATCTGTATGCGTGGAATTGAAACCTCTGACATATGTATATCCACCAATGGACATTGTTACTGTTTCGTGTAGAGGGTCAGTTGTGTCATGCAACACTCAGAATGCTGTGTTTAGCCTTGTTTTTCCAGAGTTGTTTTTTTCAGTCATTTCTTCAAGGGAAACTAAACGATTTAGTTGGAGCAAAAAAAAAAAAGAATACTGGAGTGGGTAGCCATTCCCTTCTCCAAGGGATCGAATCCAAGTCTCCCACATTGCAGGCAGATTCTTTACCATCCGAGCCACCAGGGAAGCCCATATGACTGATAAAGGAAACTGGATCTTCTCACTTCAACTATGAATGAAGTTATCAGCCTTGCATCATATTCTCTTCCACTATAGACATTGTTCTCCTGTTAGTGAGCACTCTGCCTGACTCTACTTGTGTCTGTTCAGTTCAGTTCAGTTGCTCAGTCATGTCCAACTCTTTGCGACCCCATGGACTGCAGCACATCAGGTCCCCTGTCCATCACCAACTCCCAGAGCCTGCCCAAACTCATGTTCATCAAGTCGGTGATGCCATCCAACCATCTCATCCTCTGTCATCCCCTTCTCCTCCCGCCTTCAGTATTTCCCAGCATCAAGGACTTTCCCAATGAGTCAGTTCTTCACATCAGGTGGCCAAAGTATTGGAGTTTCAGCCTCAGCATCAGTCCTTCCAATGAATATTCAGTGTTGATTTCCTTTAGGATGAACTGGTTTGATCTCTTTGAAGTTCAAGGGACTCTCAAGAGTCTTCTCCATCACCACAGTTCAAAAGCATCAATTCTTTGGCTCTCAGCTTTATGGTCCAACTCTCACATAACTACTGGAAAAACCATAGCTTTGACTCGAAGGACCTTTGTTAGCAAAATAATGTCTCTGCTTTTTAATATGCTGTCTAGGTTGGTCATTGGAGAAGGAAACGGCAACCCACTCCAGGATTTTTGTCTAGGGAATCCTGTGAACAGAGGAGCCTGGTGGGCTGCCGTCTGTGGGGTAGCACAGAGTTGGACATGACTGAAGCGACTTACCATGCATGCATGCATTGGAGAAGGAAATGGTAACCCACTCCAGTATTCTTACCTGGAGAATCCCAGGGATGGAGGAGCCTGGTGGGCTGCTGTCTATGGGGTTGTATGCATGCATTGGAGAAGGAAATGGTAACCAACTCCAGTGTTCTTGCCTGGAGAATCCCAGGAATGGAGGAGCCTGGTGGGCTGTCGTCTATGGGGTCACACAGAGTTGGACATGACTGAAGCGACTTAGCAGCAGCAGCAGCAGCAGGTTGGTCATAGCTTTTCTTCCAAGAAGCAAGCATCTTTTAATTTCATGGCTGCAGTCACTATCTGCAGTGATTTTGGAGCCCAAGAAAAGAAAGTCTGTCACTGTTTCCCTTCTTTCCCTATCTTGTGTCTGTAGAGAGCAGTAATCAATCCACTTGGACGTAATCTAATCACAAAACACAGCATGATTTCTCTGACAGTTCTTAAGAGTTTGGAGTTCCTCCTTGGTTCTCGCTTGCATCCCCTCCACCTGAAAAGGCTTGTCTCTTGTGGGGGAATTTTCTCTCCCAGGGAGATTTGTACTCTGACTCGGAGGACCCAGAGATGAGGCTGGAATAAGGATATTACAGGTTGCACAGCTGCTAGCATCACATTACCTGGCCTTTGCCTGTTCTGACCCTGGACTCTGACCCAGATGAAACTCCTGTACAACCAACCTGGGACACAGAACCAGAAAAAGAATTTTTGGAGTTGAAAAGGCCTGGAGACAAATTTCAGCCTTTTTCTCATTTCCGCAAGAGCAGGTGTCCTCCTTCAGAGTCTCAGTTGCAAGCAATAGAAATCCACTATAAACACAATCCGAGTTTGTTTTGTTTTGTTTTGAAGTGAGGGGAGAGGATTTATAATAAGATGATACAGCAAATGCTTCGAGCAGGTGTCTAAAGAGAGGACCGCCACCAGGAAGCTGGGCAGCCATCAGTCAGACACCACCTGGCCTTCACTTGCTCTCAGGAGTCATGAACTCTCCCTGGGCTTCTGAGTGCTCAACTACCCTCCTGGCCTCATGGGCAGGGAGTGAGCCAGGAGTCAAACCAGAGGAGTGAATCCTGACTGCACCCTTTCAAGCCGTGTGACCCTGGATAAGCTACTAAACCACTTGAGACTGGAGTGTCTCGACACTGGCTGAGAACAACGACAGCTCCGACCCCACAAGGTTGTGGCGAGGATCAGATGAGCTCAGCCATGTGAAAACAGTGCCAGCATCTCATATTTATTAGCTATTAATCTGGTACATCCTCTGTTTTCTTTCTGTGGGTTGGTTTTCTCCACTTTACTGGGCCCGTGTCCAAGCTCAGTCAGCCCACATGGGGAACTCACCTCTAAGTCCACTCCATCCCCGACCAGGCCAAGAGCCAGATGTCACAGGAGCCTGTCAGTCCCCAGACCAAAGTCTCAGGAGAAAGAATCTCCCTGGCTCGACTGTGGTCATGGAGACAGCAGAACTCAGCTGTGGAAGGTGGCATCGTGTGTGTGCTCACACGTGCACCTGTGCACACCCAGAGGTGGATGGATGGGGATTGGAGGGGTGTAGTTCTCAAAGAAAGAAAGAGTCTCTTCATGGTCCAGTTAGTCCTCCCCAAGGGATGAGCCCAGAAAACCTGCATTTTGTAAGCTTCTGTGATGACTTTGACACACACTGCTGGAGCCCATGCCAGATACCTGGCATCCTTTCACCATATCTGTGTGTTATCCACACTGCCCAAGGCTTCTGTGTGCCTTTGCTCCTAAATGGTCACAAGTGTAAAGAGCCAGAAGGGCCTGGGAGTTCTCCCTTCCTCCAGGGTGGTCCATAAACATGAAGTGTCAACTGCTGGTGAGGGAGTGTGAAAGCCCAGCCACTTTGCCTTGGAGTAGGGACACACCCTGAGGCATAATTCACCCCCCAGAGCTCCCCTGGGGGGGTCAGGCTGAGAAGGGGACTTGGCCAGAGATGGTCCTTCTCTTGGGTTCTTCCTCTCCCTGTCTGTCATGCCCAGCTTCCTGGCTTCCCTGAGAACATCTCCTTAATAAATCACTTACACATGAATCCTGCTCTCAGGGCCTGTTTCTGGAGCCCAATTTAAAACAATCCCATGGATCAAAAAATGAATCTGAACTCATTTGTGAGCCATTAATGGATGTAACTGGTGTCCATGGAAAATGCGTTCTTTCCATCCTCTGAGGTTTGGTTTTGTTTCTCACCCCTGCATTCTTCAGTGGGTCCCACCCACTGAGAAAGGCTGCTGGGGAGCCCAATCTCTCTGCCTTCAGAAAATGATCTTCTTTCAAAGAAAACAAGGAGGACAGCNTGACCTGCATGTAGCTTTCTGAAGAGGCAGGTTAGGTGGTCTGGTATTCCCATCTCTTTCAGAATTTTCCACAGTTTCTTGTGATCCACACAGTCAAAGGCTTTGGCATAGTCAATAAAGCAGAAATAGATGTTTTTCTGGAACTTTCTTGCTTTTTCCATGATCCAGTGGATCTGAACATTAAATGTTATCCAATCTAGCATTAGATGTTTGTTCTTTGCTATGAGATATTACTGTTCCCATGCCTCTCTATGAACAGAGCTAGCCTATATATATGTGTGCTTCTGTACATACACACACACACATGCACACATATGTGTATTTCATCTACATTTCTCTATATATATCTATATAAGTAGAAAACCATTAATTCACAACATTATCTCCATTTCCAATCCAAAACAGCATAGGGTTCACTCATTTTTCTCCTTTTCAGTGAGACACCTGGCCCCAATTACTCCTTTCATCAATTCCTCTGAATGTAACCAATTTCCCATTAAGTTATCACCACCCATCTTTATAATGGATGCCGACCTTACCATGTTTGGGCTGTCAGTGTTGTTCTGTGACTGAGTTGCCTTCCTCATCCTGCCTAGACTCTGACACTATATGCCAGAAAAGGCCTTTGCCCTTTTCCTGAGCCCACATCTGCGTGGAGGCAAGTAAATACCTAAACATGACCGGGGTTCAGCTAGCAGGGAAAACCAGGAAAGTGGATTTTGGTTAGGCAGCCAACACTGTTACAGCACCCACTCCCATCTTGGTATTAATAACCTAATTTTCCTTGGGGATCCCAAACACTTTCTCAAACTATCCTTGTGATTTAAATGGGACAAGATCCACCCTTGGCTCCAGTGAGAGGTTAACCACAAGGCGAGCACTTGAGCAGCGTGGTTGGCTCAAGCATGGGCACATGACCTAAGTCAGGTCATAGAGCCTTGCCGAAAAGTTCTGAAAGTATCACATAGAAATAGAATCTCTTTCTACTGATGTTGCCAAGTCTTGAACTGCCAATAGTCATCTTTCCACCACATCTGAAAAGTGAAGTCAACACAAAGAAAACCAGATTTATGACTTGGAGAGAGATTAAGATTCCATACATCATTGTTTAAGCATCTTGATCAAGCCATGCCTGAAGGTATAACTTCTAGGTTTATCTGCTATATGAGCCAATAAATTCTACTTTTTGCTTAAGCCTATTTGAGATAGGTTTCTGTCACTTGCAACCAAAAGTGTTCTCACTAAAACAGCTGGAGCTTAGTTTTTATATTCTCCCAACAGCTGGGGAAGGATTAACTACCATATTCTTAGCCTAATGTAGTGGGATGAAGTAAAAACAAAAACTTTGGACTTTAAGTGAAAACTCTGTGGAAAAATTGGAGGGTCAATGATGGTTTAAAAAAATTTCTATGGATCCTGATATATTTTTAAATTTTATGCCAGACTTACTTAACCAATCTTTTTCCTTTCCCCATTTAAAAAATTTTGACAACAATACTAAAACTTTCAAATTTCAGATCGGGCAAGGAATTATAAGCATGTATTTTAAAGCAGCTTCAGTTCCTCAAGAGAGCAGCTAAGTTTATTCCTTATGTTCTTTTCCTTTACTGGACTTCTAGTCATCCTCTAACTGCAGCCAATAACAAACACTGTTATTAGACTCTCGAACATATGACATATATCACTTTAAAAAACAAACTCATACAAGGAGACTCAGAAGGCTGCATCTGGGCATCTCAAGAGAGTGGTTCCAAAGGGAAGCCGGAAGCCTAAAATGAACAAATGGGTGTTTTGGTCCAAAGACAATGATTTGGTTTTCTGTGTTTATTTCAGTCATCCATTCAGCATTGGGACAGAGGTCAGTGTTCCAGTCAGGCAACACAGCATCTTGCCTGGGGTTTGCAGAGAAAAGCCAGACAAGGAGGAGCAGAGTCAGCAGGACTCAACCAGCAACCATGACAGGAGAAGTGAGCGGCTTCCCCCACTGCTGTGCGTCTCATGTTGTCTGTAANCCTGAAAGCTAAACATGGGGAGGCCAGCAACTGGAGGCAGAATAAGAGGTGACATTTCTAGGACAAGCTGCCACCTTAGCTGATTCTCACAAAGTAATACTCCTGATGCCTGTTGTGGGGGTGGCTACTGCTGGTTAGGAGGACAAGCACTGTGAGTGGATTTCAATGAGAAGTGATCTTATGCTTAGAGATCACAGAGGGATGGCTGTGTCCTTGAAGCCAGCCAAGGCACTCCTTTGAGCCAGTCTCAATGCCAGGCAGATGAGACAATCCTTGGTGTGGGCAGAATTGGGCTGTCTCTTCTTCCTAACGTCCCTTCAAAATATTCTGGCCATCTCAGCTTGGCACTGAAGACTAAAATCCCTATTGCACAAATTCACCTCTTTGGGTGAAAGCCTGTCTGTGATTGAAATGTAAACCTTTTGGGAGAGAGAACACATTTCCCTGTTGCGTTTACCAGGACTTTTGGGGTTGCAAGTGACAGAAATCTGACTTGAAATGACATAAACATAAAGTAGGGTTTAATTGACCCAGGAATCTACCCTGATTACAGAGCCAATTAAACCAAGCTTTAGAGGGCTTTCCTAGTGGCTCAGGGATAAAGAATCCACTTGCCAATGCAGGGGATGCAGGTGGATAAAGAATCCACTTGCCAATGCAGGGGATGCAGGTTTGATCCCTGGGTCAGGAAGATCCCCTGGAGAAGGAAATGACAACCCACTCTGGTATTCTTGCCTGGGAAAACCCATGGACAGAGGAGCCTGGCAGGTCTCAAAACAGCCAGATACGATTCAGGGACTAAACAACAACAATCAGGGTAGACTGTAAGCACAGATGAGCCAGATGCCAAAATAATGTCATCAGAAATCTTTTTTTCTATTTGTCAGCTTTGCTTTCCTCTGTGTTGGCTTCATTCTCAGATGGCCTCAGTAGCTCCCTCCTTAGCAACCCCTGTCACCCCAGCCCAAATTTCAGGACTGCTCCTCATTGGCTTGAAGTGAGTCACATTATCCCTGAGAACCAACTGCTGTAACTCTGATGGATAAGCCTTAGCCGTGTGCCGATGGCTGGGGTGGGGAAGAGGGTTCAGCCCCACTCAGAGTAGGAGAGGGTGGTTCAGTAAACTTCAGTAAACTTGATCTTACCAAGAGAACAAGAAATGGGTAATACAAAGACAAAAGCAACACCATCTACCACACTTAACGATCAGTTGTCATACTTCCGAGCATAATACAAGCAGAGAGCAGCTCCCTACAGGATGAGACATGGCAGGGGATGTAAAGACAAGTCTAGAGTAAATTAGGGCACCAAGGTGGGAAACCAGACAGGCATGGGGGGCGCCTTGAGGACACATGGGACAAACAGGGGCTCTGAGATTTTAAAGGTACACTGTTAGAGGCTGAGAAAATGTCAAGACCACACAGAAAGTAGCAGTGGAAATGCAGGTAGCTTGACAGGGAAATGGGCAGGCGGCCAGCACTGTAGCTCACAATTCATACCAAGAGGCTTCCCCTGAGGAACATGCTCCCCTTTATTTGCTAAAGATGATATGACTGTGGATGAAGTGACCACATAATTGATTGTCTAAACACGAACCTTTTAGAAGGAAGAGGGCACTCTTAATAATTACACTAGGAAGACTGTAATAAATTAAGACTGGCTTGGGAGAACTAGGGCACAGGGTCACTCTAACTGGAGCTACTAACGGTAGAGCTTGGCTTTATTCTAATAGAGATGATGGATATGCATGGATTCGTCCACAGCCCCTCAGCCTCCCACCACATTGTTCTATTATGGGTTGCAGGATAACCAGTGGGGGATGTATCCACTGATCTTCATCTTTGTAGCTCTGTTCTCTACCCAACCAGATACAGTACAGTGAGAGGACAAAAGACACAGCTTAAATAATTAAAATTAAACCAGCAATTAACTAAGCAAGGCAGTATGTCAGACTGGTTAATGGATTTCACTTTGAAGTTTAGATCACAGTTATGTGGCTTAGGCAAGATTCTGGGGCGCTCGATTCCTGATCTGTAAAATGGAGACAAGAGCACACACTGAGCTTTTCTTTGTTTTTTGGGGTGGCACTAATCTTTATGTGGATTATTTAATTCAGTTATCATTACAAACTCACAAGGCAGGTACTATTGTTATCTCCATTTGGCAGACCAAGGCACTGAAGCTCAGGGAGCTTAAGAACTTACTTCAGGTCACACAATTAATAAATATGTATCTGGTGGTGGTTTTGGTGATTAAATGAGACAAAGCTTATTAAAAACTTAGCATATTGATTGAATGCCAAGAGAAAGCCCTGGATAAATGTTAGCCCTTCATGATGATAATTTAATATTTCAGTATTATTGTTATCTTACGTTTGTAATTTGGAAGGAACTGGCAACCCACTCCAGTACCTTTGCCTGGAAAATCCCATGTACGGAGGACCGGGTAGGCTACAGTCCATGGGGTCACAAAGAGCTGGACACGACTGAGCGACTTCACTTTCACTTTAATCTGGATCATATTTCTAACCAGCCATATCCTAAGAGGACATTATTGTTGATGCGAACCATCTTTGAAAGTCCCAAGAATCTGAAACATCCAGGCACTTCGTGCTGCAGCTGGGAAAAGAAAATATTCGCATGTATCCTTAAACCCAGACAGTTATTAAAAAAAATAAAAATAAAGCAAGTGTCCTTGGTGGACAGAAGGCAGCAGATTGGGGTGGGGAGGGAGAGAGAGAATAGTTGTTTAATCATCTGTCCCTTACCTCCTAAAAGGAGGCTTGTGTGCTAGGAATGCATAATCAGGCATCACGGGCCATTCTGCCCCCAAGAGCTGCTCACTGTCCCCAGAAAATCCATTAGCATTGCAAAGGACCTGTTTAACAGGCACCCAGGGAGAACCTTACATATCTGTCTCCAATCCTTGCAAAGGTCCTGCGACCAGGTGAGTCATCTGAGCCACCTCCCTCCACCCCCGAGTCACGCCCAGGCAGAGGGCACAGGAGAAACACTCAGCCACTGAGAGGTGCCACCAGCCTGTCATCCATCTACCAGAGAGGCAACACCTGGGGGGTCAGAACCAGGGCTTCATACACAGGAACACTCCTGTTCAAGTTTCTGGATCAAACGGATGGTGTGACCTTGGGCAAGTTAGTTATCTAGCTCTTTGAGCCTTGGTTTCCAAGTTGGTAAAATAGGGATAACAGAACCTTCCTCATATCTTGAAAGACACAATGTATTTAAATTGCTATGTTGTACATCTGAACCTAATATAATATTGTAAGTTATTGATAGTATACCTCAAAGAAAAAGCAATGTATATTGTATGCTTAGGAGAGTGCCTGACACCTAGGACAGTTTCATAAATGTTAACTATTGTTAATATTAAGTATTCATTGAAAACATTATTGTGTTAGGAAGTGTGAACGCAGAAATATAAAGACTGTGACCTCTACAGCTTATGGACACAAATAGGGAGACAAGACTAACCACAGAGGGACTTCCTTGGTGGTCCAGTGGTTAAGAATTCACCTTGCGATGCAGGGGACGTGGGTTTGATACCTTGTCAGGGAACTAAGATCCCACATGCTGCAGAGCAACAGAGACAGAGCATTGCAACTACTGAAGCCCACGTGCCCCAGAGCCCCCGTGACAACTACAGAGTCCATGGGCCGCAATGAGAAATCCCACATGATTCAACAAGGATCCTGCATGCTGCAGCTAAGACCTGAGAAAGCTAAAAAAAAAAAAAAAAAAAAGAAGACTAGCCACATAAAATGACTGGGCATCCAGTGGGTGCTCAATTGTGTGGTGTGACGGGGGTTCAGAGAAGAGAGAGGTGGGTGCAGAGAGGTGTAGGCTGGACATACCTAGGAGGTAAGTGATGAGGACGTTTGGAGTCTTGGCACATGCAGAGAGAGAAAAAGCTCAAAGGAAGCTAGAGTGGGCCTGGAAGAGAGGCATCCTAAGTAAACAGGCAGGAGGCACTCCAGAAGGAAACAGGATCTGCTGTCCCCTCATCTGACCCACCCCAGCTGAGACCCAGAACCTAGTCTCAATGGTGAGGCTGATCCCTCACAGGAGTCACACATTCTTCAGATCATGCACCTCTAGGAACCAGCATACTCTGGGATGCCAGTCGAGTGTAGGTTTCTCTACAGCAACAGTGCATACAACAAACTGCAAATGACATTGCAAATTTCTGATATGAATCGCTCCTTCATTTCCAATTGATGAAACTGATGAAAACTCTTAAGTGTGATGAAAAGATTGAACTGTTTGGGCTTTCACTGTTTTCTGGCTTTCCAGTTTCCACCTCCTTTGTGTCTGAAGTTATTTTACTAGGGGCTAGATTCAGGTAATTGTCAAAACGATCTAGTCACTCCTCAAAGAAAATTCTTTGTTTTAGCATTGCATTGTAAGGTCAGAGTATTTTGCAATGATATTCTTAAAGAGTTTTTGCTTTCTCTAATCAGCTTTGCAAGCTATCAGCCTAGGCTGAATTTTATCTGGGAAGGATTTCTTTTCCTTTATTTGCCCAATTTTGCAGCACTTTTTAATCAGAGCACTCTGTCTCCCATTCGCCTCTTTTCTCTGCTAGTCAGTGATGGGAGATGAAAATGAGTTGTGGTATTTTGTCCTCTGGACAAGAAAAGTAAATTCCAGGTGGGATTCAACCTCCAAATGGTCCTCTTTTGGGGCAGGAACCCAAGTGACATGTTTCCTGGGTGATGATGTTGAATAATAAGCTCTCTGGCTTCATAAATAGTTTATAAAAAGTATACAGTAATACTGTATTAATGATAATTAATGATAATTATTATTGGACATGTGTCATTTTCAAAATTCACTGTAAGCTCCACAGAGTTGCACCTGAGTTTCTGGGCACTTCAGCTGGTAAGGTCAGGGTAGCTGGGACCCAGTGTTGTAATAAATGCTTTGGTCACTGTGTTCCAAATGTCTAGTTGAACTTTGTACTTAATAATATTTGTCTATCCAGAGCATAGACAATCCCCTCCAGTATTCTTGCCTGGAGAATCCCCTCGGACAGAGGAGCCTGGCAGGCTACAGTCCATAGTGTTGCTAAGAGTCAGATGCTACTGAGCATGAATGTATGCACCCAGAGGGCAACAGAATACTTGTTCCTGGCCCGTGAAGCCATTGATATTTTAATTTTTTTCCCAGGGAAATATTAGCCTGAGGATCTGGAACCATTGCTTCATTTCCTGGCTTTATAAGAATTTTGCTTGACCTATTTTTTCGTGAAGCCAAATTAACCCTGGTCCTAGAATTTTTTCATGCAAAAGTGATAAATGAAAGTTTTTAACTGCCACATAGTTTCCATTCGCCTCAGTCAATTACAGCTACTCAGATGACCAGCTCCAGAAATGCTGGTTTGGTCCTTTTTTTTTTTTTTTTAAACCGCCACCCACCCCCGACCCCCACTCAAGGCTTTTAGCTCCCTGAGCAGGGATCAAAACCAAGCCCCCTGCAGTGGAAGCACAGAGTCCTAACCACTGGACCTCCAGGGAATTCCCTGTAAATGATGTTTTAATGGATACAAGGGCTTCACAGGTCCAGCTTGTTTAGGTCCATGCTGAAAGGAAAGGTTCCCTTCTTTCTTCTTTTAGCTGGATTAATTGGGCAGAGCCATCATTCTTTATCAGATTATCAGTAACACATGAGGCCCTTTCAGCAGGACAGTGTTTCAGTTGTGTGATAGTTGTGATGACACAAAGCAGTACAATCCTCCCATCTTGGTGTTTAATTTTGTAAATGGAAGATTAAAACATCCTTCCAAAGACTGAGGCTTCAGAGGGCACTAAGAATCTAATCCTTACAAGATGAGATTGCAAAGTTAAAAGAATCTACTGTTGGGTGTGCCCATTAAGGAGGAAATGGCTCAAACACAAAGTTCTTTCTTGTGCCCCCTTGGCCCAAAGATGCACAATTTGAGAAGCCAGGCTGGACAGGAATGGGCGGGTGACGATGTCAAAGGACAAGAAGAAACACTGTATTAACCAATAAAGCAAAGTCTGAACTCTGCGGTTGGCAAGTTAGGACACTAGGCCTTCCTTCTTAAAACTTGAGACTGCTTTTCCGAAACTAAACATTTGTCCCCTGATGAACAGGGCTTCCCTGGCGGCTCAGTGGTAAAGAATCCACCTGCAAGGCAGGAAACACAGGTTTGATCTCTGGGTTGGGAGAAGGAATGGGCAAGCCTCTCCAGCATTCTTGCCTGGGAAATCCCATGAACAGAGGAGCCTGGCGGGCTACAGTCCAAGGGGTGGCAAAACAGTCAGACAGACTTAGCAACTAAACAACAACAACCCTTAATAAACAGTGGGTTTGATTCAACTGTTATCCACGTTTACCCAGAGGAGAGTCTATCTCTAAGAGCAGCGGTCCCCAACCTTTTGGCACCAGGGACTGGTTTCATGGAAAACGATTTTCCACAGACTAGGGCTGGGGCAGGGTGGGAGTGGGGTTGATGGTTCCGGAGATGATTTAAGCTCATTACATTTATCATGCACATTATTTCTATTATTATAATATTGTGATATACAATGAAATAATTACACAACTCACCATATCGCAGAATAAGTGGGCACCCNCAGGGTGGGAGTGGGGTTGATGGTTCCGGAGATGATTTAAGCTCATTACATTTATCATGCACATTATTTCTATTATTATAATATTGTGATATACAATGAAATAATTACACAACTCACCATATCGCAGAATAAGTGGGCACCCTGAGCTTGTTTTCCTGCAACTAGAGGGTCCCACCTGGAGGCGATGGGGAGCAGCTATAAATACAGATGAAGCTTCCCTCCCTGGCCCACCACTAACCTTCTCCTGTGCAGGCCCCTTCCTGACAGAACAGGGACCTGTATGGGTCCATGACCCGGGGGTTGGGGACCATGCCCTAAGTCTCTGCCCTGGACACGGCGGGCCTTGAGGGCTGAGC
Organism: Neotragus pygmaeus; assembly: GCA_006410875.1. NCBI lineage: Eukaryota > Metazoa > Chordata > Mammalia > Artiodactyla > Bovidae > Neotragus > Neotragus pygmaeus. The sequence goes on from SJYV01000887.1 coordinate 287,384, forward strand.
CGCAGGGCCCCTCAGCTCAGTGAGCAGGTCTGCAGGTTCCGAAGCGGTGAAGGCCAACTGCACCTCGGATGCCCTTGAGGAATAACTGAGTGAATATTTCAGACCGGAGGAAACGCACTATCTGGGAACAGGAGACGTGATCCTCGGTCAGTTTCTGTGGGTGGAAAAGAGTCCCCTCACTGGTGAGTGAAGGATACCTGGAGAAGCAAGGGGTTTAACCCGTCTCTTCACCAAACAGAAGCCTGGAATTGTGTCGTTCCGCCCCCCTCCATGTCCAAGGAGTGGTGGCTGCATGGGCGCGGGAGGTCAGGAGTGGGGCCNAAGAATTTATGGTTTTGAACTGTGGTGTTGAAGAAGACTCTTGCAAGGAGATCCAACCAGTCCATTCTGAAGATCAGCCCTGGGATTTCTTTGGAAGGAATGATGCTAAAGCTGAAACTCCAGTACTTTGGCCACCTCATGTGAAGAGTTGACTCATTGGAAAAGACTGATGCTGGGAAGGATTGGGGGCAGGAGGAGAAGGGGACCACAGAGGATGAAATGGCTGGATGGCATCACGGACTCGATGGACGTGAGTCCGAGTGAACTCCGGGAGATGGTGATGGACAGGGAGGCCTGGCGTGCTGCGATTCATGGGGTCGCAAAGAGTCGGACACGACTGAGCGAGTGAACTGAACCGCCCCAACCCCCGCCCTCACCGCCCAGGGGCCTTCCTGTAAGGATTTGATGCCTCTGGTGTTTTCCCACGTCGCAGGGCGACGCCATGCTTCGCGCACAGCTTTGCCTCCTGCTCGCGTTCCCTGACTTCAGCCAGCGCTGCGGTGAAGAGCCCGTACCTTCAGTCCGCCAGCCGGGGGCGCGGAGGCCGGGCCACAGGTGCCCGGTGCCCATCGGAGGAGCCGGAGACGACGAGGGCGAGCTGCCGGGGGACCGCTGAACCCTTCCCTTCCCACAAACAGCGGAGGAAGAGGAGTCTGGCAAGAGCGACAGCTTGAGGTACTCTGAGGCCACCTTGGAGCCCGCGACGAGCAGGACTCAGGCCGCATCCAGACTCGGGCCGGAGAGAGCGGTCTCGCGCGCCGCGGGGTTTGGACGCGCTCCTCTTCCGCCACCTATCGGTGACAGCGGCTCACTGCAGTTTCCAAAGCTACCTCGACTCCCGGGTGAAGAGGACCAATGCAGGACGAGGACCAAGCCGGGAAAACTGGAACCATTCAAGGCACATTTTTCTGCCTTCTGATTAATATAGATTTATTGCGTCCTCGGGGGGAAATACATATTCTTAAAATCTCTGTGGTCTATGGTGAAGTCTGTCAGTCGTGTCCGACTCTTTGTGACCCCGTGGACTGTAGCCCACCAGGCTCCTCCGTCCATGGGATTCTCCAGGCAAGAATACTGGAGTGGGTTGCCATTTCCTTCTCCAGGGGAATCTTCCCAACCCAGGAATCGAACCCAGNGGTGAAGTCTGTCAGTCGTGTCCGACTCTTTGTGACCCCGTGGACTGTAGCCCACCAGGCTCCTCCGTCCATGGGATTCTCCAGGCAAGAATACTGGAGTGGGTTGCCATTTCCTTCTCCAGGGGAATCTTCCCAACCCAGGAATCGAACCCAGGCCTCCTGCATTGCGGGCAGACGCTTTAACCTCTCAGCCACCCGGGAAGCCCAATATGGTCTATGATACTGGGTAAATTAACTCCTGAGTTTCAGCTACCAAAATAATCATATATGGCGCTAAGGGATAGGCAGAGTTTTATCTTCTTTCTTACAATTAGGTTAATGCTTTAGAATACATATGTGTATTAGGTGTTCTTTGTTGTTGCTCTTTTTCAGAAAAAAATGAAGGGATGTTAAAAAGAGAAATAGTATAATAAGACTGGCAAGCAAGAAAGTGTGTAACGTGTGCAGAATTAATGTTAGAGAGCTCCGTGGGGAACGAACTAGTGCAAGCATAGCATGAGAGATTGTCCATATGTTGTAGGGGTCTGTTCCTTAGCGGGCAGATTGATGAGGTGCTACCAAAAGCCAAACTGTTCATATCCTTCAAGTCAGTAATCCAACTTCAAGAATTCTATCCCAAGAATCCAAAAATATGAAAAAAGTAAAATGAATGAGAGTCTTCATAAGATTAGATAATGTTTAGCAAGAGAAGAGTTAGTTCTTGTTCATTCAGAATATAGAATATTGCAGACACTAAAATTATTTTAACACATAGCAAAATAAAAAACGTATACCCAAGAAAATAGAACTATTGAATAAAACCAGAAAAAAATATTGAAGGTAGTAGAACTGAGTTAGAGGGTGGATTTAGAGTCTACAATACTATGTATACTAATATTTGTTTTCTTAATTACATAATAAATACAGGAATGCTTTCTTGTTAATACATTTAAACTACACAAAAGTATATTAATCAAGAAATGAAGGATCCTGTTACCTGCCTTCTCCTAGCTTGTCTGCTCCCTGTTAATAGACTGATGTAAAGCTCTCCAAATCTTCATTAGAGTCACACATACACACATGTATTCATGTACACATTACTATATGTAGTGGTTTATTTTTAAGAAATTTTTTTTTTGGCCATGTGACTTGTGGGATCTTTGATCCCCGACCAGGGATCAAACCCATACCCCCTACAGTGAAGCACGGAGTCTAACCCCTGGACAACCAGGGAATTCCCTTAGTGCTATTTTAACATAAAACTCATAATATTGTATTCTTTGCAAGCTGATTCTTTTTAAAATCTGTATCGTAAGTCTTTCTGAATCAATAATATATCTTTACCTCATTGTTTTTAACTACTATTAGTATCATTTACTCTGATACATTTAATTATGTCACAATTGATAGATACTTGTTTCTTCTCTACTTGTTTTTAAAATGTTAAATAATTTTGCAAATGAGCCTTCTTGTAAACTTATCCTGGTACACCTTATTAATGAATTTAAGGTTCTTCTAATTCATTCATTGGCCACGTGTATATCCTTAGAAAATTTCCTATTCATATTTCTTGCAAGTTTTTCTATTTTATTGTTTACATTTTACTAATTTATTTGTTGGGGTTCTTTATGAATTTTAGATTTTTAGTGGGATTTAACTGAATTTAAGAGATTTGTACAACATAAAATATTTCCATCCAGAGAATAATATACTTTCCCATTTGTTCTAGTTTTCTTTTATATCCCTTGACAAAATATTACTGTTTTCTTGAGATCTTATTCACTTCTTGTTAGAATGTATATTACATAAGGAAAACATTTTCAATGGCTATTTATAGAACTGAAATAATTTTTAAATAGTTACCAGTCTAGTTGAAATTACAGCAGTTTCTTAAAGCTATAATGGTCTGTCAAATAACTCAAAGAAGTATAATTATTAGCCTACAATTTACTTATAAACAAGGGATATCAATTAACAGGTTTTTTTTTTCATGTCTTAACACACATCCTTTCTTTGGCAAGTTACTTATTACCTGGCAGTAAACAAGGAGGCCAGGTGGGTATCCAGCCTCGAGCAGCTGGGTCATCAAGGAAAATAATTCTAGTTACTTAATTGTCCTTCAAAATCTTTATGTGTCTAAACTGTGACGTCTTCCGGTCAGGATGTCTCTGCCACGTCTATATGTATCCTTTCTTCTGCACCTCCACCTGCATCAGGCCAGGTCTCAGTATTCACTCACTAGAATGTCTCAGATCCTTAACAGATGTTGAAATTGTTGTCGATAGTAAATTTTTTCAAAAGCAAATTGGAGCATGATAAACTGATCTTAAAATTCTGAAGAGAAGACGTACAATAGGCTTAAACGTGTTTTTTTGGCTTATCATTTACTTACTGAGAAGGGTGTTTTCAATTATCTTTGAATTTATGTATTTCTTCTTTTAGTTATGTCATTCTTTTATACATTTTGAGGCTTTTATTATGTGCATATACAAAATTTTATAGCTTCCTGTTTCACTAAAACTTGTAACATGATGAGGTATTCATCCTTGTCTGATGTTAAGACACCTATGCCATCTTTTTTATGAGAATTTTCATGGTATGTAGTTCCTCTGTTTTTTACTTTCAAGCTTTTAGTATACTTATATTTTAAGTATATATCTTGTTAGCAGTGTTTTTTTGAATCCAGTCTGTCAATCTGTCTTTTAATGACAGCATTTAATTCATTTACATTTAATGCAATTATTGATATAATCTACTATCTTGATTTTTGCTTTTGATTGTCCCATTTATGTTATTTTTTCTTTAATTGATTTCTTTCACAGGTAACTTTTTAAATGATTTCATTTTTCCTTTACGACCTTTGTGGTTACGCATTCTTTATAGTTCCTTAAGTGATTACCCTAATTACCCCAGAGATTACAAAATGTCTTCTTATCAGGTGCGTATGCATTATCAGTTTATTGGCTCTCAACTTCAAGTCCATTCTTTATTGCCAGCTATGCAAAAAAGAATTATTTCTCCTTTGCTAGGCTTCCCTGGTGGCTCAATGGTGAAGAATCCACCTGCCAATGCAGGATATGCAGGTTCTATCCCTGGGTTGGGAAGATACTCTAGAGAAGGAAATGGCAACCCACTCCAATATTCTTGCTTGGAAATTCCCATGGACAGAGGAACCTGGCAGGCTACAGTCCATTGGGTCACAAAAGTCTGGATGCTACTTAGCAACGAAACGACAGCTAGTATGAAATTAAGCTTTGTCTGTAGAGGGCACTAGAGGAGCACTAGAGAAGGAAGTGGTTTTTGTTCTTTCGTTTCTTCAGAGTTGGGCTCCTGAAATACGAGAGGAGCAACAGTTCCCAGCTGCTCGCTGTTACCTTGGTACTCTCTCAAGTGGCTTTAGGATTGTGCAGTCTGCAAGTCACCTCCCTAAAGATGGCTTTCCCAGCATCGCCTTGAATGGCTCTGAGCTTGTTTCAAGGCATTTGGCTTGTTAGCCTTTCTTGGCAGGAACAGATGCCTATCCATTCAGTTCAGTTCAGTTGAGTTCAGTCAGTCGTGTTCGACTCTTTGCGACCCCATGAACCACAGCACGCCAGGCCTCCTGTCCATCACCAGCTCCTGGAGTCCACTCAGACCCATGTCCACTGAGTCGGTGATGCCATCCAACCATCTCATCCTCTGTCATCCCCTTCTCCTCCTGCCCTCTCCATGGCATAAAGAAAACCAGCCCCTAATGCCAAGATTACCTCTATGTGTTTCCGTTTTCTTCTGATGTTGATAGCCGTGGAGATGGTGGAAAGTGGTTATACTTTGGGTATATTTTGAAAGTAAAGGTGATGGGATCTGCTGATACAGAGGATGTTAGGGCAAAGTATAAAGAATGATCTCATAGTTTGGAAGTCATGGAAATCAGATCTGAGACATGAGAGAAGGAAAGAGGGCAGGTAGGGTAGAAAAATGGCAGAAGAAGGTGATGTGGACACAAGTGAAAAATAATCGAAGATGACTAAGAAGAAAAGTGAGGACATGCAGGGTCAGTGGACTAAAGGTCTTGTAATGTCAAAGAATTGCTGGAGTCAGGGTATCAGAAGATGATAGCTATGAAGACAGCATGAAAATAAAGATAGGCTTGGTGGTAAGTAAACATCCATATCTTAAAATAATCTTTTATTTGCTCCTCATACACATTTTATCAAATATATTCATATACTGATATTTATTACATTTATTTTTCAGTAATAACTGAATAATTTACTATATAGCATAAATCACAAAACATAGGTAGAATGTATGAAGTGAATCAGACATCAAATATCATATTATTATCTTCATAAGAAGTGGATAATCATGAGATTTAAGGAGAATCTTAAATCTTAATCTTCAGAATTAAGGAGGTAGTATACACAATTAGGAAATCAGTTCTGATGTTCAGATCAATGAGAGGTTTGTGTGTAGTGGAAACATCAATATTAAAATAGAAACATAGTCAACAATCACATATTCCTAGAGATAGTGTGATAATCACAGGAAAATCATCAAAAACTACAGACGTTAACAGAAACAGATAAATTAGTTGTGGGTTTTAACCACTGCAACAGTGTTTTCAAGTATTCAGAAGAGGACTTCTTAATTTTTTCAAGATATAGGTCTTGACTGTTGATTATTCTATTGAGATTGAAAGATTTTTGTCTATAGGACTCACTTTATCATTAGCTAGTGTTCATATATTTCATTCAAAGACACCATTATTTGTTAGAATTTATAATAGACATTAAGTAATAAATTTTTGTCACTGAACCAAAATTATTTCAGTCTCAATGAAATTTTATATCTTGGGTAGCCTCTGCAGCCTTGTTCTGGTAAATATATGATTTCAACAGAACTTTTTCAAAAACTGCAAACAGCTCATGAACGCTTCTTACTCAATTATATTCATGGACTCTATCTGGGGAATCAATCTATTAAGGAACAAAATGTCTACGTTTACATTCTTTTTAAGTTCCATTTTAACTTTTTCTCTTTCTGATTTTCTTCTTATAGCCCCTCATTCATCTATTTTCTTCTCTTTTTCTAACCCAACGTCTGCTCCCCCATCCTTTTCTTTTCCTTGTCATCTAGGAAACCTTTTCTCCTCCTGTTCTACTTGTTTCGTACTTGGATTTACATTTCCTGTTGTCTTTGTTTTCCATAGAGAATTTGTTCCTATGGCATTCATGGGTTCTTTTACAGAAAATAATGGACAGAATAATTAAAATATCAATAATCTGGCTATGTAGTGATCCAAAAACATAAGATAATGTGAACATTTCACAAACACATTTGATTATCCATTGCTGATATCAATAAGGCATACATAGTCTCTTTGGTATAAGCTTCATGTTCAAGATACAGCATCAATGAATACTTGAATTTTTCATGCAGCTTAGTATCCCTGTGAATTAAAGATATTACTAATGAACAGCAGTATGAAACTCTTTTCAATATTTTTTCAGTTTTTATTGCACTGAGGTGATTTTTTATTTTTAGTCTTTAGTTCAGGTTTTATAGTCTATGATGCTTTAAGGTAAGCGAGACTCTAAAGCTGGGCCGTAAACTGAAATGACTCTCCTCCCAACTTTTCATAGATTCACCCTATGAGTAGTTATAGGTCCCATGATTCTCCTGTTTCTTTCATAAGACTGTTATGGTCAATGTTTATTGTACACTTAACATGCGTCACTCACTCTTCTAGAAGGCCCTGAAGAATACAACATAACCCCATGAGGTAGGTGCTATTATTATGTTCACTTCATAGATGAAAATCAGAGACACAGATTCCCCAAAGGTCACAAAGTAGGTGACAGAACCAAGATTTTAATTCAAGTGGTCAGTTTTCAAGTCTCAAGTGTTGACCACCATACGCCTGCTTCCTTGCTAAGGCAACTTGGAAATGCATGCATCGACCTCCCGACAGCTGAGATCTTCATCTCTGCTCCCTTTCATTATACAGCTGTCCTTTCACCTATCTTTATTCAGATCTGCTCCATCAGCAAGACCTTGGATTTGGCAATCCCTCATTCAGCTGCCTCCTTACCTTTAACGCCTCCCACTTTTTCACAACTACAGAACCTCCTCAGCATCTCTATTGAACCTGCTGACTCTTTGTTCTCCCAGGGCCATTCATGCCTCATTCCTGCTTTCCCTTCCTTCTCTGCCCCACCAGGAGGACCTGCCATCGCTCATATTTTCCAACCTTTTAACTTCACTCACTCCTTCTGTCTGGATTATTCTATCATCTCTCCCTCCATTTTGGCTTATTAAAAATATCCCCCAACCTTCAAATGCCAAAAACAAATGTGATGGGATGGATATAAATGTGTCTCCCAGATCCACAAGCTGCTTTACCTGGGAGATCTCAGGTCCTCTCTACCCATAGTACATCAGGAAGGATTTCCAGTCGGGCGGTGTTAGGGGGAGTTTTATTTGAAAATGGTTCCAAAACCTGTAAAAGGGATAAAGCAGAAAAATATGTTTGGGGAATGTCCATGCCCGTTGTTTTGCCAAGATCTGTCTGGTACCTGGTACTCTGCTCTCCCTGAGACAGCATTTCTTGTACCGCTTCAGATATTTGTGTAGTTCCACATTTCCAGTATGTTGAATGCAGTCCCTTAAAAAGTGACAACTGTGTCTTATTTTTATTTGTTTGTGATAGGCCTTGCTTCAAGGAATTAGCATATGTAAAATATAGATTTGTATTCTATACACAAAAGCATTAGGACCCAGTATTGGTGAGGGTGCAGGTAAGCCGGCTGGTACAATATTTCCGGGAAGGTGAGCTGCCTTCCTCAGAACAATCTGGCAGATGCATCAAAAGTCTACACGCTGTGTATGTGTTGGATACTAGCAGCTCCACTCCTAGGAGTTTATCCTAAGAAACCGCTATGAATGCATGCATGACTCGTCAACAAGTTTATTTGCCAAAACGTCATTTCAAATAATGAAGTTAGAAACTTACAGGGTGCATCAGAGATTGTTCAGTAAACATGTAGGTACAAAAGTATATATAGTACTGTCCCATTTTTATTAAAAAAAAGTGTCTGTGATGAAAGATTAACTAGATGTGTGTGTGTTAGTCGTTCAGTCGTGTCTGTTTGTGACCCCATGGACCATAGCCCCCCAGGCTCCTCTGTCCATGGAATTTTCCAGGCAAGAATACTGGAGTGGTTTGCCATTTCCTTTTCCAAAAGGAACTAGATACCAAAATACAAATTGCCTCTCTGGATGGTGGGGTCATTTTTTGTTTTAACTGTTTTTTGTTTTGGAGGGTTTTGTGTTTTTTTAAAACATTAAAAAAAAAAAAAAAAAACAACCTTCCTGCAGTAGATATGTGTTGGTTTTATGACCAGAAAAATATTTAATAAACTCATAAATCCCATTTTGAGAATAACAAAGATAAACTGGGCTGTGACTGCTTTCCAAGATTTATTATGGAATTCTCTTACACTTAAACTTCTCTAACATTTATGACCTGTGTTATCAAAACAATATAACAAAATAGTCTTCAGCATCAGTATCCCAGAAACTTCCAAGTTAAAGTGAAAGACTCTCAGCTGTGTCCGACTCTTTGCAACCCCATGGACTATACAGTCCATGGAGTTCTCCAGGCCAGAATACTGGAGTGGGTAGCCTTTCCCTTCTCTAGGGGATCTTCCCAACTCAAGATTGCATTTATTTTTTTTAAGAAAAGTAACCTTCAAATCTCCCCCAAAGTTGCTACATTTCCTTTTTTTCCAGAACAAGAAATATAAGTGCTGCTGAAAACGAGCAAAACTTGGAATGTTTTTTAGCAGGTAAAATGTTTGAGGTTGATCTATGTGTCCCAACACTAGGGACCCCAAAGATAATGAGTAACAATGCAAATTATATATGTACTAGGATGATATTGAAGAACAACAGCAACAATAACCTCCCCTCCCCAACTATGTGGGACGTTTTATTGAGAACAAATGAAGTTACTGAGGTGCTGATGCACTCAGAAATAGGCCTGGGATGATACACGTTGTAGTCTGATCAATTGTTACCTGGGAGAGTGGGTGGAGGGAACAGCAGAAAACAGATACAGTTTTCGGGGAGGTGTGGGTGGGGTAGGTTTATTTCTTTTTATTTTATATACTTCTACATTCTTTAAATGTTTTAAAAGTCATTTCAAAGCATTCAAAAAGAAATAAAAAAGAAAATTCAAGACATGTGAATTTCTGCCTGTGCTTTCGAACTCAAGGCAGAAACTAGATAGCAGGCTTTGCTTGTTTAAAATTAAATTCCTGAACTTTTCAGAAGGTCAGTGGTAATGATAAGAAAGTATTCTCCCTCTTGCTGTTTATTTTGTAAATATGAAGATAGCAAGTGGGCCTTCCTGACCCTTAACTCAGCTAGTCCAATGATAGTCTCAAAGACATATACAGTTTTGCAATGAGAAACTTGCACAGTTTTAAAGTGTAAGCAGGTAGAGATTCAGAGGGCCATTCGCCTTAACTAGCTCACCAAAGTCATGCTCAGAGCTTGGCACCGACAAAAATGTGACATGGGAAATGATTGTCTTCAATGATCAAGTCTTTCACATAAACAGCCCCTCCTTGTTCCTGTCTTGGCCAGGCACATCCTTTCTCTCTTATAACACCCTTCCCTTTCCTGTACCATGAACCACTTTCAAAAGAGACTGAAACATATTTGCACGAATGTATAAACAATGACTCTTTAAAATGTTATTTTCCTGACCAGATTCGCTTTTCAACAGATTAACAAAGAAATAAAGGGCTGATGGTGGAATCACCCACATCCATCAAATTTTGCGGGGAGAGTCAGCCACTGACTGCTTATACACCCACAGCATCCTCTGCAGTGGCCTAGGGCACAGCAGGCATTTTCAGACTTACAGATGATGGTATATGTCAGGATCCCGCTGGAGCCGGGTTTGGAATCCTATATACAGGTCGTCCCAGAGCAGACCATTCTTCACCACGTGTCTGATGACGTCAACCCGGCTCCGAATCTGAAACAGATAGGGAACAACTAGCAGGGACGCCCCAGCCAGCACAGAACATCGGTATCAACCCCTTGTGTCCCTGAAAGAGGCAGCTGTCTATAAGGCAGGGGGTCTGAAAAGTCAAGAAAAGCCTACTGAAGTTGACATCACAGGCTGAGGTGGGGAGAGGACATCTGAGTGCAGCAGAAAGTGAAGGAAAGAAAACAGGAAGTGTATCCGGAGCTGGGGGAGCAGAGTGACAGAGAACACAGACAGAATCAGATTGCTGGGCTCAAATCCATGGTCTAGCTGTGTGATCCTGGCTACCATTGCATGCCTCAGTTTCCTCATCTATAAAATGGAGATCATAGACCGTCCCTCAAGGGACCGTGGTGAAGATTCACTGAGTCAATGTACATAACATGTGTAAAACAAGGCCTGCCACTGAGCAAGAGTACCTTAATTCAGTGGCCAAGGCCCTTACCTTTCAAGAATCCCAACTCCTGACACAGGATCTGTTGACTAGTCAAAGGTGCCCAGGGTTAGGAGACAAGCAGAGATGGTTTTGAGTCTTAGCTCAGCACTTACTAATCATGTGACCTTAACCTTGCTAAGCCTCGGTCTCCTGTGTTACTGTTGTGAGAAAAAAAGAGATATTTATGGAAAAAACAAAACAAAACAAAACCATGAAGTAGTGTGACGAGAAGTTACTAAGGTTGGATATGGTTTTAACACTTCATTGGCATCCTTTTTCAGTATCCGGCATTACATTTTTTCTCCTGGTAAATATGCTAATGCCAGTAGAGGCAACTTTATCATAAATGACAGAATGGTCAGAAGACTGGCGTTTGGATTTATTTCTCTTTCCCACACCATTTTGACAAAACAATGACATCCACTGTGAACTGAGAAGGCAAACACAGGTCAAAGGATCTTATTTTGCCAACAGAGACTCAGAAACATGACTGTGCAGCATGTCAAGTTGAGGACTACCCAGTTAAGGTGCAATATCAAGATTGAATTCCTCGCAGTGGAGGAGAGAAGGTCTTTCATGATCTTTCAAACTACAGTCAAGCACGTGGAAGAATCGGGCAGGCTTTGAGAAATGTTTAGACTATAAAATGGAAAGGTCTTGGTGGTTTGATTAGATCTGGGGATGGGGGAAAAGGGAAAAGGTGAAAAACTCTGCTTCTAGCTGGAGTCACTGGTGGGTTGGGGAGAGGGGGCAGAGGCACTAACATTGCCAATGATCAGACAGAAAATAAGAAAGACCAGTTTTAAGAGAACGACGTGTTGAATTTTGAACAATGAGGTACAAGGATTTGGAAATCCAGGTGATATCCAGTAGGCAACTGACTCTAATGAATCCAAAGCTGGACAGTGTTGGTGGGAGCTGGGCAAAGTCTGGGCAGGACATATGGATTTTTGGAGCCATTAGCAGAGAAGTAGTGCTAGCAAATGTGTTCACCCAGATACAGGCTTGAGAAGATGAGTGGGTTGAGCACAGAATCCTGATGGAAAACAGGAGATGTAAGTGGTGGCTGGAGAAAGAGACCCCCAAAGAATACAGAAGAAGAGACGTTAGGAGGCCTAGTGTCACTGGAGCTGAGAAAGGACTTTTAGTTCAAAATGATGGACAGACCCCATGCATAACCTGCCTTCCACCCACTTCTGAATGCAACTGAAGTTGCCGACAAAGCAACTGCACAGATATGAGCCGCCACAATGAAGAAGAAGTGAAGTGAGTCGTTGGCAGGAGATTTCAACTAATGAAAGTGAATGTGGAAAGCAGGTAGGTGAGTGGCATTAAAGAACAGGACAGAGGCTGCAGAATCCAGGAGAGTATGAGAAAGGACATTCGTATTTGGAACGAGAAGAGGTAGGTACTGTGGATAGCAGCAGGGGCACAGAGCACAAAATTAGGTACATGAAACAGCGAACACGCACTTCCCTATGCTTACACATGGTTCCAGGGCCAAATACCTTCAGACAGTTCTCTGACTAAACGGAATCAATTTTACAGGAAGAATGAAGGCAGGGAGTGTATTTGTGATGCCTTATCACAAATACAAGGACCTCCACATTTTGATATTTAGGAGCCTCTCAGCCTAATAGCTGGCTCCTCACCTTCATCAACTTAAATGAGTGCTCCCTTGTCCACATACAATCTAGGTTATAGTTCATAGCCTACTCCCTTTTAAAAAATTGAATTGGCCTGTCACATTTATAAATCTAGATATTTCACATGAAAATCCAGATATCCAAGTTTTCTGGAAAATTCAGAGAATCAGCTGGTGCTCAGCAGGCGCTCCTTCCTTCCCATGCTTTCCACTTGACCCAGTACCCACTTAGCTCCACCTAGTTAAAGATCTGCCTGGGGTCCATCTGTGAGCATTTAAGCATGTAACCCCCACCTTCAAGTAAAGCCTGCTGGATAATAAGTCTTACCCATATACAGAGAGCCCTGAGTCAGCTTGAAAAGGTCTTTTTTTAAAAAATAAATATGGATTAATCCCTTGATTCTTAAAAGTCACCACAGTGGAAGGAAGGGCAGCCTGGGATAAGCAACACTGCATGCAACTAGAAGCCAAAGGAGCAACGCCTTCAGGCGTCCGTGGAAAGTGACTGCCACCCAGCATTATGTGTTCAGCAAGCTCCTGTGCAAGATCAGGCAGGAAAGTACTTAAAGGGTAGCTCCTATGCAAACTTTCTTCAGCAGATACCTAAGCAGAAAATACCACAAAGGAGGAAAGCAAAGAAGTGAAGACACGAGTGGGGTCTAGAAGAGGCTGAGGGAGGTCACAGGGTGACAGATTGGCAGCAGACCTAGAGAGGAGCCCATCTAGACTGGAACAGGAGCTCCTGAGATTGCTAGGAGGAGCCAGGCATCTAGGAAAGATGGAGAGTTGGCATGATAGAAAATATATTCACGTGTTTGAAAGGCAGTGAATGCCTTCCCTCCAAAAAAGGCAATACGAGAAGGCTCCAAGTGGCAAGAGATGGAGCTCTTCCAAGGATAACCTCTTTAAACAAACCTCAACATACAGAAATATCACTAATATCCTGAGATATAAAAGCACTTGAGTCAAAATAGGGACCACCATGTATGGGGCAGACGTGACGATTTGCCTCATGGTGTGGTAAGTCTGCTCATTTGTATTAAAGAGAGCTGTTGCTAGCTTTATTCAACAGAAGCAATGTGAAAAGCTGTAAAAACATGCCTTTTTTTTTCAATGACGTATTTTAAATGAACTTATGATTTTAAAAATTCCAAGGAAAAATCTCCCTTATGGTTAAGAGATACCTTAATTTATAAGTTTCATAAATTCACATTTAAGAAGCAATGCAGTGGCTAAATACACAGACTCTACAGTTAGACCACTTGCTGCTAAAGCCTTCATCATGATTTACAAGCTGTATGACCTTGGGCAGATTATTGAACCTCTCGGCATGGCATTTTCCTCATCTGTAGGGGAGTATAGTAATATCGATTCATATCATGGTTGTTATATTAAATGACTTAATATTTATGAAGCTGTGTTATGTATGTGTTTGGTAAAAAAAAAGCAATAAAATATCAGGTTCATTTTGCTTAAAATGGGTGTTTCATGTAGCGTTTTCCTACGTGTGAAAACTCAGTTTTTAAAACCCCCAAAGCAGGCAGTAGATTATCAGTTTTACGAAAGTTTCAGCATAGGATTCTCTTCAACAGCAAGTACTAAACATAAAAATACAAATCCAATTGTTAAAATGTAGTTTAAGAACAGGCCTATTATATAAAGGTACATTTGCTGCTGCTGCTAAGTCACCTCAGTTGTGTCCGACTCTGTGCGACCCCATAGACATCAGCCCACCAGGCTCCCCCGTCCCTGGGATTCTCCAGGCAAGAACACTGGAGTGGGCTGCCATTTCCTTCTCCAATGCAGGAAAGTGAAAAGTGAAAATGCAGGTAACTTCTATAATTAAGGCATTACACATTTATATGGCACATGTTTAATATGCTTAAGGGCAGACTATACACCCTCTTAATTTATTTTGTGATTCTTACATGTACATAGAATTTAAAATTACAATCCATTCTTATATATATTATATCATTTGACTATCATAAAAAATTATAAAGTACAAAGAAGCTCCATCGAAGGGGGAGAAAAAAGAAAAAGACTTGAACAGGGATTCAAAGTCTCATAATCAGTAATCCTAATCAGCAGGGGTAGGGAACCCATACCAGTCTTGACGTTTTATCTAAAGCCCCAGCTCTTAACACCATGCCTGACTTGGGCTAGGGTTCTGCAAAAGTTGGAACTCAAAATATGCGTTGGTTTACGTTGACAGTTTTCTGTAGAAAGCCATCAATAGGGTTTGTTTGCGGAAGGAGACATTTCTGGAGAAAAGGTAAAGGGGGAGACAAAGATCAATGCTTGCAGGTCTGCTAAAAGCACAGACAGGTCAGCTGTTTGGAAGGAAGCAGGTAGAAAAGCCAGTCTTTGCAAATGACTCAAAAAGAAGCAAGTATGGAGTTTCATTAAAAATATTCTTTCAATATCGGCATATTAGTTGTGACAAGTGTAGCATGTTAAAGTAGTATGTTAACATTCTCTGTAGTATCCTTGTGACTTTACTGTAAATCTAAAGTTACTCCCAATTTTTTTTGGAGTAAATTAAAAAATTTATTTATTTAGAAAGGAAGGAAAGAAGGAAGGAAGGAGCATTTCCACTGGTGTTGCTGCTTACTTCCTCATATGGATGTTCCCGGCTTGGTCTTTCTTTTGGAAAGGATAAATCTAGAAAGTCAACCAAATAGTCATATCCTCCAGGAAAAGGGCTGAAGTCCTCATCTGTCTCAATCATCTGTGCAAATGACAACATGGTAAAGGGAAGAAGCATATCAATCTGGTGGTCAAGATCCTCAAAAAATTCTAGAATGTGCAAGCAAATGATAGTAATGAAGTGGAGTAAATATAAAAAGAGGTTTGTCTCTCTCTTCTCTCCTACTCCCCCTTTCAGTCTACGTGGCTCTCTGACTCTCTTCTCTTTGCTGAATTGAATTCTAATCCTACTCTTCTACACTAGCAAAACTGCTTCATATCACTAACTTCATTCAAATTTACAGAGAAGGTTATCATTGTCTTAGATATATGTATAATTAGTATACTTAGTAATTAGTAGGTATAATTAGTAATGAGCTATCAAATACCACTGTAGTTTCTGTCTCTTATACACATCTAGATGTGTATAAGAGACAGGATGGAGAGTTGGCATGATAGAAAATATATTCACGTGTTTGAAAGGCAGTGAATGCCTTCCCTCCAAAAAAGGCAATACGAGAAGGCTCCAAGTGGCAAGAGATGGAGCTCTTCCAAGGATAACCTCTTTAAACAAACCTCAACATACAGAAATNACCATCACCTAGCAGCCAAACATAAAGAGTGTCATTGAAAATTCCAAATATTTTCTCTTTTTCACATTAATCACTCAACTGAAAATCTCATTTAGACCAAAGTTCCTTAGGTCTTCGGGTTTCAAAGACAATTTTCAAAAAAATATTTGGGAGCTAATAGAGGCATCAATATTTCATTTTGCTAAGTGAGAACTTAAAAAAAAAAATCTTACATCTACTATCCTTTTATTTCATTAAAGGAAGAAGGCTTTCATGCCTCAAAAATAGAAAGGACTAATCTTGGAAGCCTGGCATGCTGCAGTCTATGGGGTCGCAAAGAGTTGGACACAATTTGGCAACCGAACAACAACAATCTTGGAATAATGACAATTCATCCCAAGAAAAGAGAGTTGACATCTTTGTAACCATACTCACATGCATACTCATACTTGTTTCATTACTGATCAGCAAAAACTTTGTCACAGCCTGGCACTGACCCCTGGGTAGGTTTTTAGGACTTACTGATTTTGAGAATGCTAAGTATTGTCTGCTATCAAGGATTAATGTTCAGCAGTTGAAAGGTAAATTTGAAACTAGTCCTCACCCTGAGGGTAACCAATCTTTGTTTCCAAGGGTATAATGTCATCCATTTCCTGATGCGTTTCCTAAATTTTGCTCCCCATGCACAAATTCAGGCACTAAATATAAGTGGGATAAAATATACAGATAAGTACTGCAGGGATTTCCAGCCCATTTTGGACTTCCTCTTTCTCTTTCGCGCCCTGCTTTTCAGTACATATTTTGCTTTTGGATACATCCTCAGTTTTCTGGTGACCAGCTTATAGCATGAACCATTTGAGCCTAGAAGCTCTGTGTGTATGTATCAGGGCTAATTTAAGTTCCAGGCTGACCCTGTGGCTGGTGCACCTCACTCCTTACCACAGCTACAGATAAGAATTACCCACTTCCTGCTGCTACAGGACACCACCTCTCTGGTGGGGTCCACCTGCCAGTTTCACAGCTTAAACAGCTTTTTCTGCCATACAAACACAATACCGCAAAATATCGACAAAACAAAAGCAACCAACACATGGTGATGGGAAGAAAAAGAATCCTCCCAAAGAGAAACTGAGCTGGACTTCAGAATGCTTCCTACGAAAACATTTTCAAAAAGGGATTGTTTAAACACACTGTCCCATCAGTTCCCTGTGGAGCAAATGGTAGGACTTAAAAAATGCTTATTGAGAAACAAATTGGAATATGAAGGGGTTTTCATACACTTCCATAATACAGGAAAGCAAAGACAAATGGCACTTCATAAGCATACCCTGACCACCAGGTTATAATCCTTAAATCCAGCCCAAGTGAAGTATTCTTTTATCCAGGATGAGTGATGAAATATTTCATCTCCTACAGCAGCATTCAAGATTTTCAAATATGGTCCAAAGTCCCAGGAATCCTTGTAAATTTTAGTCCCCTCCGGAGGCTCAATGATGCCTTTGCTTAAAGACAAAAAGATCAGAGAAGGAAAGAAGACAGCAATAAATAAGGAAGGAAGGCAAAAGTTAGCACTTCAATTTCAACAGTCAATCAGAGGAGCAGCTTTTCGATCATTCAGGTGGTACCCAGGGGTCCCACAGAAGTGCCTTGGGGGACACTTCCCCAGCCTTAACCAGAATAGCTCCTGTTAACTGTTTAGTGTCACGGCTCTCAAAGTCAATACATTTAAAGATAAAAGTCCTTGTCTGGAAAAAAAAAGTTGGAAAGCCACTGATGCAGACCCTTTCAGCTCAAATCACTAAATTATGGGAATGTTGAATATAGTATGGTCATGTTGATTTTGTAGAAGCCTGCTCACACCTGCCCTGCCCCCCGATCTCCACTAGAATAAAAGTTTGATGAGAGCAGCATCCGTGATTGGCACACAGACAATCACGTGCTAGTCGTGTCCACCTCTTCACTACTCCATGGACTGTAGCCTGCCAGGCTCCTCTGTCCACAGGATTTCCCAGGTAAGAATACTGGAATGGGTTGCCCTTCCCTTCTCCAGGGGATCTTCCCAACCCAGGGATCGAACCCTGGTCTCCTGCTTTGCATGCAGATTCTCTACTGTCTGAGCCACCAAGGAAGCCCAGCCATAGAAGGGGCCCCACAAACATCTGTTGCACATAGGAATGACTTTAGCCTGTCCTCAAGATATACGCAGAATTTTGTGTCTCTAATATATGGTCATCTTTCTGTACTAATCAAAGCTGACAGACAGGGCAACTCTACCTGGAAACGCAGTCAGCAACATGGATGACAGCTCTCTGACATTCCTAAAGCTGTCCATCCAATGTGAGGATGGATCGTTGCATGGGGCATGGAAACCCGAATCCTGGTAATAGAATAGAATGTGATCGGGATGAGGGAATGGTGATGAGGAAACGGGCACCTGGCTAGTAGAGATAGGCAACTCTGTGGCACTTCCCAAAACAACACTTTTAGTCCATTGTTTGACCAAAGCTAGAGGAGCACTGGTTTTGGTAATAAATTACTTGTCAAATCCTAAAGTTTCTAACTTTTAAATGAATCTCAAATCTGCTTCCTCAACTCCTTGCCTCATCTCAGCTTATAGCCTCACTAATCTCTTGCTGGATAGAGCCTCAGCCTCCCAGTTGGCCTTCCTGACTCCAGTTCTTCCCACTGTGGCCTCTTCCCCCAGGAAATGGTCTTCTGCAAACTGAAATGGGTTGTTGTTTTTTTTTAAAAAAAAAACAATGCAGTAATGTTCCTTCCTCACTTGATAACTTTCTCAAGCTCTCCTTACTCATAGGCAAATTCCTTGGACTATTTTGCAAATTCTTTCTAGCCCTGGCCAGACACCCTGTCTCACCCTTTCCTTCCCCTTTCACTTACCACCCCTACACTGGGGTGGATTTGACTTCATGAGGGAAGGACCTCTTCACAGCTGTTTGCCTGTACCAACTATGATGCCAGGTTTACAGAAGGAGCTCAGTAAGTCCTTTCTGAATGAATGACATACTATTCGCTTACTCAAAGTAAATATATTCACTAACACAACATTGTCAATCTACTATATTTCAATAGAAACATTTTTTTAGAAAACAAACAAAAAAACAAAGTATCTGCAGTCTCCAAACTCATGACATTATTTGCACCTCTCTTCTCCAGCATGTGCCAGAGTCTCGTTCTCTCTCACTCTCTTAATTACTCTCTGAAACTTCCTCCTGTTTTCTAAGGCACAAATGCTTTCCTGGACACATTTACTGTTCTTTCCTGCCCACTACTCCCCTCACAAGAACGCAGAGTTAAGCACTTAGGCTCCCTATATCCCTTACTCTGTGTCTTACAATTGAGAATCCAAGAATAATCAACCCTCTTGTTACCCAGAATGCTTTGGTGTGACTTGATGATACAAATGTAGATTGCAGGGGCTCTGCCTCCTATCTACCCAACCAGAATCTTGGAGGGTGGAACCCAAGGAGCTGCAGTTATCCAAGTGACTGGAGTTATTCTGATGTGCTTTCAAGTTTGAGAATTATTACAATAGGATACATCTGGGGAACTGGATAGAGAGGATGGAGAATTCTGCAAATGCCAAATGCCAGACTCTTGAATGCCCTGCTAAAACCTGAAATAATTAAAAACTTCTCTCATCCCTGATCTAGAGAATACAAACTGCTTTTACCCTTGAGATACTGGGGAGATTCTAAGGAATTTTAAGCAGGGAAGGGGACAGAGTTTTGCATTTTAAAAAAGTATCTTTGGCAGCAAGGTAGAGTAGGGACTTTCAAACTCCTTGCCTGTGATCCCAGTAAGAATTCTATTTTGCATCAGGACTCCCACATACCATGAGCACCTGTGAAACAAAAGTTTCCTGAAATAATACTATCCCTTGTTATATGTATTTGGGCAATATACTCAGGTCTAATGATTTTACTCTATTACATTTTTTTTAAATGCTGGTTGTGGTCAATGCCATTGATTTCTCAACCCACCAGTGGACTGTGACCAGCACAGGATCAGGATGTGCTGAAGAATGGATCAGAGGAGAGGCTCAGGGGCCACTGCAGGAATCTAGGTGAAAAATTGTGAGAAGCTAAATTAAAGTTACAATGGAAGAACTAGAGTGATGGATTTGTAAGAGATTTATGCAGCAGAATTGATTAGATGTGGCAACCAGTTGGGTATGGGAGGTTACAAAAGGTCATAATCAGCTGACTGCACCATTCATGCCAACTTTGCAAAGGTAAGGCCAAGAGAGGGGTGTGCTTTTGGTGTGTCCAGATTTCCAACACATTTAGTCCATTTCTAAATAAAGGTGAGGAGCTAACCGTTTCATTTGGCTCAAAACAAGTATTTGTAAGGGGCTTCCTAGTGGCACAGTGGTAAAGCATTCCCTGGGTTGGGAAGATCCCCTGGAGAAGGAACTGGCAACTCACTTTAGTATTTTCGCCTGGTAAATTCCATAGACAGAGGAACCTGGTGGGCGACAGTCCATGCTGCTGCAAAGAGTCAGACATGACGGAGCGACTGAGCACACATGCAAGTATTTGAAAAACCTCGGCCTGAGACATCACGGTGCACTGTTCCTGAACCGCATTCCCAGGGCACTGTCTCCTATTCAAATGTACTGCCTATGGAACTGGCAGTTGGGTAGACTGGTTCCAAATAGGAAAAGGAGTACATCAAGTACATCCTGCTTATTTAACTTATATGCAGAGTACATCATGAGAAACGCTGGACTGGAAGAAACACAAGCTGGAATCAAGATTGCTGGAAGAAATATCAATATCCTCAGATACGCAGATGATGCCACCTTTATGGCAGAAAGTGAAGAAGAACTAAAAAGCCTCTTGATGAAAGTGAAAGAGGAGAGTGAAAAAGTTGGCTTAAAGGTCAACATTCAGAAAACGAAGATCATGGCATCTGGTCCTATCACTTCCTGGGAAATAGATGGGGAAACAGTGGAAACAGTGTCAGACTTTATTTTTGGGGCTCCAAAATCACTGCAGATGGTGATTGCAGCCATGAAAT
>SJYV01000887.1:309666-334997 GCA_006410875.1 Neotragus pygmaeus
AAGAATTGATGCTTTTGAACTGTGGTGTTGGAGAAGACTCTTGAGAGTCCCTTGGACTGCAAGGAGATCCAACCAGTCCATTCTGAAGTAGATCAGCCCTGGGATTTCTTTGGAAGGAATGATGCTAAAGCTGAAACTCCAGTACTTTGGCCACCTCCTGTGAAGTGTTGACTCATTGAAAAAGACCCTGATGTTGGGAGGGATTGGGGGCAGGAGGAGAAGGGGACGACCGAGGATGAGATGGCTGGATGGCATCACCAACTCAATGGATGTGAGTTTGAGTGAACTCCGGGAAATGATGA
This sequence comes from Neotragus pygmaeus, assembly GCA_006410875.1. Taxonomy (NCBI): domain Eukaryota; kingdom Metazoa; phylum Chordata; class Mammalia; order Artiodactyla; family Bovidae; genus Neotragus; species Neotragus pygmaeus. Next base: position 309,969 of record SJYV01000887.1, read on the forward strand.
TGGACAGGGAGGTCTGGCGTGCTGCGATTCATGAGGTCGAAAAGAGACATGACTGAGTGACTGAACTGAACTGAACTGAATGTTTATGCTCATATGAAAACTAACTCTCAGCCTCATTGTTTTTCACTTTGAGCTGTATCAATTATCCTTCAAAGAAAAAACTTCCTTACTCTTTATTTTCAAGGAAGGTTCTGAGGTGAGGAAAACATTTGGGTTAACTATTATATAGGATGAGAAAATTATAGTACTGAGAAAAAAATTCAATCTTTTATCCCCTAGATTTGAAAGATACTTTCAAATAGCTTTTTATTTAATAGCTTTTTATTTGAAGGGTAAGAATTCTGTTTAGAAAAATGATGTGTGGATATTAATTCATGACAAGTTTAGGATGCTACTCAAAAAAACCCCCACAAAACTTAGTATTCCTATGAATCGGACCCTACCAAGAGGCCATAAGTATATCCTTTATTTTTTCATAAAATTGAAAAAAAAAATCCCTGAATCATTTATATTTTCTAGTAAGTATTTTAGCCAAACCTGTCTGTTGGATCCTTTAGCATCCTAGCAAGATCAAGAGTGGCTCCAGGTCGCGGTGTCCATGTTAACACATCAGAATTTTTCTTGATAAGATTGTTGAGTTCATCTGGGTCATTTTTGATGTTTGTTTCCTTAATGTACCTGAGAAATAAAGACATTCCTATGTCAGAAAGCTTATTCTCAGTTGAAATTCCTATTAGAACAATGACAGAATTTTTATTTGTTTCTTCTTCATTCATACTTCCCAATCCCCCTCTACTTACCTTGGGAAAAATAAAGACTATATTTGAGCTAATGTTCCTAATTAGGGAAGAGCTATTAGTCAAAGAAGGTTGCATTTATAGCTTGTTTTTAAGTAATAATCACATAGTACTTGGAATTGAAGTTAGAGTGAAATTATAAAGAGGTGGGAACAGCACACTCATATTTAATTTTTCCCAGTTTTTAAAAAATTGAAGTATAGTTATTTATAATAGTGTGCTAGTTTCAGGTATATAGAATATTGCCTTGTTTTATTGTATTTAATAATAATTAAATATGGTGGTGGTGGCAGTTTAGTTGCTAAGTTGTGTCTGACTCTTGCAACCTCATGGACTGTAGCCTGCCAGTCTCCTCTATCCATGGGATTCTCCAGGCAAGAATACTGGAGTGGGTTGCCATTTCCTTCTCCAGGGGATCTTCCCAACCCAGGAACTGAACCCAGGTCTCCTGCACTGCAGGCAGATTCTTTACTGGCTGAGCTACAAGGGAAGCCCTTTAATTAAATATATAGATGATTAAATATTATCTGGCATGTAAATGCTAAGCAAATAACATGAACTAATTGTTTTTATCTCTACAATCCACTAATGAGACACCACTCTTATGGCAGAAAGTGAAGAGGAACTAAAAAGCCTCTTGATGAAAGTGAAAGAGTTGGCTTAAAGGTCAACATTCAGAAAACAAAGATCATGGCATCTGGTCTCATCACTTTATGAGAAATAGATGGAGAAACAGTGGAAACAGTGTCAGACTTTATTTTGGGAGCTCCAAAATCACTGCAGATGGTGACTGCAGCCATGAAATTANCAGAAAACTAAGATCATGGCATCTGGTCCTATCACTTCATGGCAAATAGTTTGGGAAACAGTGGAAACAGTGGTAGACTTTATTTTTGGGGGCTCCAAAATCACTGCAGATGGTGACTGCAGCCATTTTATTAAAACATGATTACTTCTTGGAAGAAAAGTTATGACTAACCTAGACAGCATATTAAAAAGCAGAAACATTATTTGCCAAAAGGTCCATCTAGTCAAAGCTATGGTTTTTCTAGTAGTCATGTATGGATGTGCGAGTTGGACTATAAAAAAGCTGAGCACCAAAGAACTGATGCTTTTGAACTGTGGTGTTGGAGAAGACTCTTGAGAGTCCCTTGGGCTGCAAGGAGATCCAATCAGTCCATTCTGAATGAGATCAGTCCTGAATATTCATTGGAAGGACTGATGTTGAAGCTGTAACTCCAATATTTTGGCCACCTGATGTGAAGAACTGACTCATATGAAAAGACCCTGATACTGGGAAAGACTGAATGCAGGAGGAGAAGGGGATTAACTGAGGATAAGATGGTTGGATGGCATCACTAACTCGATGGACGTGAGTTTGAGTATACCTTGGAAGTTGGTGATGGACAGGAATGCCTGGCGAGCTGCAGTCCATGGGGTCACAAAGAGTCAGACACGACTGAGGGACTGAACTGAATTTGTGTTTCACACACACACACACACACATACAATTTACAGTTTCAGTTTTTAAATTTAACCTTAAATTTAATGAAATTAAATAAACTTTAAATTCTGTCTCTCAGTTGTAGTAATCACATTTCAAAGGCTTAAGTCACATGTGGATAGGGGTTACAGTATTGGACAGGATAAGAGAGGTCTTGATTCCATGAGTAGGGAACTCACACCAAGAGACACATCAGGAGTCTCACTAAACTTAAAGCAGTCACTGCTACCTGATCACTTTGATTTTCTCATGACTGTCAACCAGAAGGCAAAGAAGAGAGGCACAATCCTAATGGGAGTAGTGGACCCTCGTCCTCATGAGGATGTAAGAGTTGTTGCTACAAGGTGATAGGAGGAACAAGCTATCCAGATGATCCATCTGGGATCTCCTGATGCTTCCTTAACGGTTTCTTCCTTAATGGGTAATTAGAGTAGACACAGCCTGAGAAGGGAATAGTAACCTGGGATTTAGATGCCTCAGCAATTAAGGTCTGTATGGTGTCATGTGATCAGTCACCTAGCCAGAGAGTCAATTCCTAGGCAGGCTGATAAGAAGTCTGGGAGTCCCGAGGAGAGAGGGATCTGGGGTTCTCAAGAAGGAAAGGACTGTTTTTTTCCTCCTCTACATTCCTTAGTCTTAGTCACATAAGATGTTTTTTGTTCTTTAAGCCTGGAACTGATGATTACACAACAAACAACTCAGTTTAAACTCTGTACTAAGGATTATATANTGAGTGAACTCTGGGAGTTGGTGATGGACAGGGAGGCCTGGCATGCTGCGATTCAAGGGGTCACAAAGACTCGGACACAACTGAGCGTCTGAATTGAACTGAATGAGATACCTGCCTTTATTACTCTCATTTTATACAGAAACAGACTAAGGATCAGAGGGGCCGGATGACTTGTCCCAGGTCAGCAGTGTCCATCCAGTGCTCTATCGCCAGAGTGGTGCTTGACCTTCCCAGGAGGTCACAAGGAGGAGCCTCTCCCCACCTTTAGGAGAAAGTCTGATAAATCTTTCCAACCCCTTCCACCATTATATTAAAAAAGATAGACATCTATGACCCAGATAGCAAGCCCTCACTAGACACTAAGTCTGCCAGCACCTTGATCTTAGACTATCCAGTCTTCAGATGTGTGAGAAATAAATTTCTGTGTTTTATAGGCCCCCTCCTAAAAAAGTCTTTCCATTTAAAACCATTAAAATCCACTGGTTAGAAAAGAGCGCACACACATCCTCGGTCACAGCCCCTCCTGAGATCTAGTTTCTTATTGTGTTATTGATCAGAGCTGAGTATCTCCCAAATTTAATTACAAACCACAGTCTTTCTAGAAAAGTTCTAAGTCATCAATTTCAACGTTATTTGGGAAGGTAATTGTGGTGATGCTGGAGTCAAAAAAGAGATTCAGAGAAACAGGCTTTGTCACTATACTTCATCAGACATGGGTGACCCAAGTATTTTTGTTAAAGGGAATTTTACTTTCTTGTGCTACAGCTTGGTGACCGAGACTGGATAGATATTTTCAGCCAGATATACAAACATATGTAAGCACTGCAATTTCATAGCTCCAAGGTGACTTACATTATTTATGATCTTGGGATCAATTTTGCAGACATGACTAATGATGTCTGTCCACCCAAAGATGTCTAACTACTTCCTTCCTGCACATGTGAATGTCCTTCCACTGGCACAGCCCTCAATTTGAAGCAGTGTCACCTGTTTGTCCCATCTTCTTCCTACCTCTCATCTCAAAATGATTCATTAACTGGTTTCCTTGCCTCCTGAGAAACATGATGCTATCAGATTACTCATGTGTGGCATTCACAAAATTCTTTAACTTCTTTGTCTCCATCTCTAAAATAATAATAAAATTAATACACACCTAGATGCCACCCTCTGAGGGGTACTGTGAGTACCAAGGGTAACGTCTGCCAACCACGAATCCACAGAAGAATGGCTTGTAATCACTTTAAATGCCAGCATCATGTTAAGTGGTCAAGCTTCCCATTGGCAAGAAACCATCATATCCAGTTTTTCTCCAGGTTCTCACAATGCAACCTCCTTGATATTTCTTGAATCTGAATTCTCTTCTCAGTCGCTAATGGTTTTCATCAATCCTTTCGAGATTGTTGTGATGATTTTCAAACTGGTCTCCAGGATTGACGTTCCTATCTCCCTTCCCACCAGACATACAGCCTAACCTCCCTGGTGCACATCTGATCATGTCTCTGCTCAGCCGACCCCTTTACCAGGTTCCTCATTGTTAAGGATAAATCCAAGTCATGTGGAGTGGCACACAGTGGTGCTCACTGTTTGGTTCCCTCCGTTCCCTCCTCCCCGCTTCCTCAAACACCTGCCGCCGTCCCCTACGCTGAACTGCAGTCACTCATCTCAGCATCTTTCTATCTTTGTTGGTCAGGGTTTACTCATACTTCAAAACTTTGTTTCAGTCGTCCCATCCATAGTTTCCAACAGTCATTTCCTGACTCCCACCTGTATCCCACTGCCTTCAGAACATGCATGTACCACAGCATTTATCATTCTACATCATCATTGTTTTTCTCTTCCAACTCTGAAGACAATCATTTCATCCCTGGCTCTCCAGCACCAAGAACGTGCGGCTCAATAGATGAATGAATGAATGATGAACAGTATTGATCAAAAGAAATTATTATTTAGTCTTAGACCAGTCTATAAGAAAATATTTGGAAGATGTGAGACAGCTACATAATAGCAACAAGAAGTAATAAAGGGAACACATCAGCAATAGGACATATTAATTGATAAGATACATGAAGATATGTCACCAGACAACACAGAACTTCAAAATGAAAGCAGTCAGGTTTTAATGATGAGACACATGAAGCCCAGAAAAGTTAAAAAAAAAAAAAAATTGGTCCTGATAAGTGGTAGTAGGGAAGATCCTAGATTCCATGTACACTGTTTCTCCTATTGTACTCTGAAGCCTCCGTTGATGAGAAATTATGGTCAGTGCTTACAGGATTTTGCCATAAAAATGAATCTCAAGGACTATTTCTTTACTACCCGACAACTTTACAGATAAATGTACTCTGAATAGCATGACACATGCATTCCGTTTCTGCTTATGGGAAGTCCCTGCCCTTTGTACACAAAATGCTCTAGTTACTGATCACAAAGGGGATCTTCATGAAGCAAATGGCACTGGAGTTTGCTCATAAAGACACTATTATCGTTAACGGCTGAGTAACTGTGTGATGAAACAGATGCTCTATATAACTGATAGAATCTTGTAAAAAAAATTAAAATATCTATAAGATTTTAACATTTAAAATAATAAAGCTATGCTTCAAGATTTACTAAATGAATAAACTGTATATTTCGTTTCTTTCAAAGGGTTGCGACTCATATAAAATGTGCATTTTTAAGATATGTGTTGTCTTACAAATATCATCTAAATAAACATAGAGCATTAATTAACATGGCTGAGGTGTTAAGAATAACTGTTTAGGTTTTTAAATTTTTAAGATTACTTAGATCCAATTTTTGGACGGTTTGGGGTGATCAACTCTATGAATTTTAACATATGTGTAGATTTGTGCAACTACCATTGCAGTCAGGATACAGAGCAGTTCTCTCTGCTCTACATTCTGTTCTCTCAAAACTCCCTCGTGTTGGCCCTTCAGTCAAACTCTCCCCTCAGCCCAGCCCTTGGCTGCTTTCCATCCAGTAGTTTTACCTTTTCTGGAATGTCATATAAGTGGAATCACACAATTTGTAATCTTTTGAGGCCAACTTCTTTCGCTTAGCATGATGCCTTTGAGATTCGTCTATGTTGTTGGGTATATCAACAGCTATCTATTTTTTTTGCATTTATAGTGTGGAGGTACTGTGGCTTGCTTATCCATTCACCTGTTGAAGGATATGTGAGTTGATCTGGTAATTATGAATAGAACTACTATTAATATTTGTATGTAGTTTTTGTGTTCGATAAAAGTTTAGTTTCTCTAGGTAATTATCCATGAATGGAACTTCTGGATTGTTATGATAAATGTATATTTAAAGAAACAGTCAAACTGATTTCCAGATAGCTGTATCATTTTGAATTCTCAACAGCAATGTCTGAGAAGTCATTGTTCTATGTTTTTGTCATAATTGGATAGTGGTAATCTTTCATTAAATTTTATTTTCATTCTTATAGTATTAATTTAATTATATTTAAATTTTATTAATACCTTTTATTACTTTTATTTCTTATTTCATTGCAGTTTTAATCTATATTCTTTAATGGCTAATGATATGGGCACATCATTTCTTATGCCTATTTGCATCAATATATCTTTTTTGGTGAAGTATCTGTTTAAATATTTTTCCCATTTATTTTTGAGTTCTTTGCTTTCTTACACTGAATTTTGAAAGTTAATTGTATATTTTAGACATAAATTGTCAATCAGATATATGACTTGCAAACATTTTCTCACAGTCTGCGGTCTGTCATTTTACTCCCTTAGCAGTGTTTTTCACAGAGCAAACATTTTAATTTTGATAAAGCTCAATGATCTAAGAAGAATTTGCTTAACTCAAGCTCATGAAGATTTTCTCCTGTATCTTCTTCTGAAACTTTCATAGTTCTACATTTACATTTTTATTTATGACCCATTTAGACTTATTTTGGGGGATACAGTGTAGGATTTACACTGAGGTTCATTTTTTGCACATGAATGTCCAATGGCTCAAATAACATTCATTGAAAGGACTATCCTTTCCCCGTTGAACTGTTTTTGTACCTTTGTCAAAAATCCAATGGCTATATGGAGGTGGATCTATTTTTAGATTCTATTTCACTGCCCTATGTGTTTATCCCTTCATCAATATCATGCTGTCTTGATTTCTATAGTTTTACAGTGAGTCTTACAATTGGGTAGTGTGGTTCCTCCACGAGTGTCCCTCTAGAGTCATTTTCCTTTTATCTGTATAACTTTCTTTGGCATTTTTCTTAAAGGAGCTCTTCTTGTAATGAATTGTCTTAGTTTTCCTTTCATCAGGGAATGTTTTTATCTTACCTTCATTCTTGAAGGATATTTTCACTGGATATAGAATCTGTGTTGACTGTTCTTTTCCTTAAGCACTTCAAAAATACTATTTTACGATCTGCTAGTCTCCATAGTTGATGACTAGAAATCCAGTTACTTGAATTCTTCCACGAATACAATGCATTCTTTTCCTCTGCCCGTATTTCTGTTTTTCCACAGATACAGACTGTCTTTCTACCTCTCTAAGCCACCTGGTCCATTCTTAAACTTTCAGGCAGAGATCCCTTTTGTGGTTCCCTTGCAAAACAGTTATTTCCTTCTCACATTTTAGGTAATAGATTAAAACACTTCAAATGTCTATTTTTTATCTAATTCCTCTTCTCTGGTCAAGCCTTAGACAAAAAGGTCATCCCTAAGGATGCTTAACTTACCTGCCTTCAGACTGTAAGGTTTGACGTGAAACACATAGCATGAAGCCAAATAAGGAAATCCTCTGGGTCTTTTTTTTTTTTAATTCAAGCTCAGAAATACTTCCGCACCATCCTGACTTTAATACTCTACAGTGTCATGTGGTAAATATTTCTATCAATTTTTACTTCTCCCTTGAGTGACCCATAGCTCAGAACATGAAAGTAATTGACTGACACACTGTTTCACCTTTTCCAGCAGACTCTCTCGATTGATCTTGGATATGCTTTCTCTTTATATCTTTTAACAGACGCTCATCACTGTCCAAGACAGTGTGGAGTGCAAAATATCACCACAGTCCAGTTTCTCAGTTCTTGGGTATTTCCAAGATGTGTGAGAGCTGTAAATGGCAGCAAAATCTTTTTCTCTGCTCCTTTTCCCATTGTTTGAAGGACAGAACTGATGTTTAGCCGGAAGGCATAATAGTTGCTAAAATATTGAAATGGTTCAGTGCCATTTGGTTCAGAGCTGCCTCTCTGACTGTCCTTCTTGCTGTTCCAGTCACCTGACCCTTCCCTGGGATCTCTTGGCCCTCTCTCATGACACAAAGCAATCAGAACAGATACCAGGTAATGCTGGATCAGGTCTGGGGACTCTGCTCCTCCAAACTTCATGTGACCATTAAAATGAAAACCTTCAAACATTCTCAAAGAAAACTCACTGGCCTCCAAAAAATACACTTGAAAAACAAGATCTAGAAGTTATGCTGCTGCAAGAGAAACCCTTTCAGACACTCAATGAGAATATAAGTTGATAATGATACAGTCTCTATTCTGAGATATAGTGTGGTGTAGAGAAAAGAGCTCCAGAGCTAAGCATACCAGGATTCATTTCTTAACTCCAGTGTTTTCAGCAGAGTGATTTGGGCAAATCTCTTAGCCCTTGAGTTTCAACCAACTTGACCAGGCATAATGATACCTACCTTACAGTGTCATTGAGAAAACTAAATGACTTGATTAAATGCCCTAGTTCAATTTCTAGTGTATACTGAATACATATAACTTGCCTTTATCCTTTCCAGGATCCTTCTGGACAAAAATCTATCTGGATAAACTCTAGCTGCCAAGCATTGCTTTCATTCATGCTCTCCATTCTCAGGCAGCTTGTTAAATAAACTCCAGATTCCTACCAATTATTCTCTCTCATTCCACGTTGCATTAACAACTAAATCATTCAACCCAGAATACATTAACTCATGTGTAAATACGTTACACAAAATGTCCAGCCATACTTGTCTGATGGGTGGGATTCCACAAAATACCCAGCAAAGGGGCAATAAATTCGGGGTTGTAGGTCCTTCACCAGCCGAGCCTTGTAGTTCAGGAGTTTCTTCCTTTCTGTTTTAATGAACTGGGCTTTCCATTCCTCTGGAATGACAGGGTTTGGATTAGAGTCTCCTCTGTTCAGAAATTAGAGAAAAACAAAAGCTCTAGTAGAGAAATCTTTCAGGAGATAAAAACTGACAGCTGACACTCAGATGTAGACCAAAACTCTTTGTCAGTAGTGGCTTTATTTTGCAAATTTCATTTGGTTACTAGGAAAATGTTCCTGAACTAGCCAAAGACACTGAACTCTCTCCTTGTTTATGGCAATTCATGTGGACCTAGCTGAATACACAGGGTGGCACGTATAGTTGTATCCTTGCATGCATGTACATTTTAAGAGCACTGTAATTTTTGTATTGCTTAATGTTCTTCTAACATGGAAATGGCTTTGCTATCTGGGTGGATTATAAATGCAAAGCACATTTGTTCTACCTTGGGGGTGTGCAGTGGTCAAGGGCCTGGATGTTGGAGTCAGGTAAGACGTAAGGTCAAAATGCAGCTCCACCACTTAAATTCTTTAAGTTTGTTTTCTCGGTGAAATGGAATCATGATGCCTACCTCACAGTTTGTTCATTTGCTCACTCATTCATTTGCTCCGTATTTATTGAGCACCTACTATGAGCCAAAATAGTTCAAGGCATGGAGAATATAATGATGCAGAAGAAAAAGCAGTTCCTTGCTCTCATGGAGCAGTCATTCTAGTGAAAGATGCAAATAATAAATAAGTAAGTTTATTTCAAACGGTGATGACCTGGGAAGAAAGTAAAATAGGACCATGGGCTAGAGAGTGGCTGGGGTGAGGAGGGGGTTATTAGACAGGGCAGTTAGTGAAGATGATATTGGAGTCATAGAATACAGACAAATGTAGAAGAGGAATTGGCCACTGTGCGGAGGTCAAGGGTAATAGCACTTCAGGCAGTGGAAACAGCACATGCAAAGACCAGGGCATGGATGTACTTGGTGTATTGAGTCTGAGGAACAAAAAGCAGGCCAGTATGGGCTGACATTGGTCAAGCAATGGGATACAGACAGTAAAGGAAGTTGAGAATTTAGGCAGGGCCCAGAGCATGTGGGATACTGTGTCAGGGAACTGCTCCTCCTCCTCCTGCTATGAACATCTGTTGAACACAGACAAGGAGACAGAAAAAAAAAATAAAAGTTATCCATAAGCTAGACCTGATCACTATTAACATTTAATTATTAATGTTCTGGTATATTCCGGACCTTCTTAAATATATGTGCACATGCAAACACACACATACACATACTCACATAAGAATGACATTCCAGGACTTCCCTGGTGGCTCAGTGGTAAAGAATCCTCCTGCTATCGCAGGGGACACAGGTTTGATCCCTGGTCCAGGAAGATCCCACATGCTGTGGAGCAATGAAGTCTGTGCACCATAACTACTGAGCCAGCACTCTAGAGCCCAAGAGCTACAACTACTGAGCCAAAGCACCACAGCTACTGAAGCCCCCATGCCTAGAGCCCATGCACTGCAGTAAGAGAAGCCACCACAATGAGAAGCCCATGCACCGCAACCAGGGAGTAGCCCCAACTCACCACAACTAGAGAAAGCCCACGCACAGCAATGAAGACACAGTACAGCCAAAAATCAAATCAACAAATCTTAAAAAAAAAGGATGGAACTCTGCTAGCTACCTTTAGTAGGTATATGTCACACTGTTAACCCACTAAGGACAGCACCTCCCCTCTATGTCTCACATGGTGACACATTCTGGGAAGCAATGAATACAGACTTAAGAGAAGAAAGCTACTGTACAAGGCTTTCTTCATATTGCAAGTAGGGCATTTCTGCCACATCATTAAACAGAGATCGCTTATGAAACATATGCATTTATTAAGTGAACATATATTAAGCACTTTCAATGCTAGTACTGAGCAAAAGTGAGAACAAAATGTACCACTTACTCACCCTCCCCCATCCCCAACCTAGCACTACACTTAGACCCAGAGCAGAAGCACTTCTTCCTTGGATTGCACATTTTTTCTAGCTTTGAGATATAACTGATGTGTAATTTTACATAAGTTTAAAGTACACACCACGGTGATTTCATTGCACGCATGCATGCGTAATGATTACCACAATAAGGTTAGCTTATTACCTCCGTCACCTCATTACCATTTTTCATGTGTTAGAACACATAAGATCTGCTCTTTTAGCAACTTTCAAATATAGAGCACAATGATGTTAACTATATTCACTATGCTGTACATCACATCCCCAGAACATATTCACCTTATAACTGGAAGTTTATATTCTTTGACCATTATTTGCCTATTTTCCCTGCTCCCCAGACCCCCGTAACCCCACACTTCAGAGGGGCTTCCTTTGCCCCATCCCTCCCTGGTATGAGCATTCCACCAAGCCAAGGGCATATGCCTACCTCAAGGTGCCCACACTCGATTCTGAACCTCATACCAAGAGCATTTAAGCCTGGATTACCAATGTCTTCCTGTTCTGCTCTATGGTCTACATCAGGAATCCAGTTGATCCAAATGATTCTTTTTCTTGACTTATCCTGTGATGCTCCCTAATCCCCTTAGTGTTTCTTTCATGCCCCATCAGCACACTTTGAGCTGGGAACTTTAGTCTGTAATCTGTGATTTGCAAGTCTGGTTTCCCAGTAAGATTGTAAGCTTCTTGCAGGCAAGAACCACGTTTTAGTTATCTTTGTATTGATTTGCAAAGCATTTAGCAAAGTGCCATGCCTGCTCCCTCGCATCACTTTGAAATAAAGTATTACCAGTAAACTTTCCACCACTGAAAGTCATTGGAAAGCCTGACGCTCCTCCAGCAAAATCGCTCATCATTAAATCAACCTTCATAGGCAGCCTTCCTCCATTGGGTCTGGTGCAATCCACTGTATTGAGTATTTTATGACCTGTGGAAAAATTACACGGCATAAATACTCAAGGTGAAATCTTGAACACCATAGTTTGAAATCCTAGGCCAACAAAATCAAACTCCTCCTGACTGGTTTGGTTGGCTCTGGATGAGGATAATAATCTTGATTCCCTTCAAGATCATAGATAGACTACTTTCCTTAGCCAACTATCTTCAGATGTTGAGCTCAAATGATGCAGGGGGGAAAATAACCAAATCAACACAAATCTCTCAACCTTTTGGAAATTCTATTTAATGATTGTTGGAGTAAAGCCATCTTCTCACATGAAAAGCAGAAGTGTATGATTACATTACATCATAATATGTCAATATGAAGGTAAAACACTTGATAAAGGCAGTTTTGAAGATGTTCAGTTCAGTTCAGTTCAGTCACTCAGTCGTGTCCGACTCTTTGTGACCCCATGAATTGCAGCACACCAGGCCTCCCTGTCCATCCCCTATAGGGGAAATATAGAGTATCTGTTCCCTTATGAAAAAAAATCTTTGCACCTGTCACCACACAGAGTATGTTACTGCTAATTTTTTCTCTGAGTGACAGATTTTCTGAGATTTTCTCAATGACAGTCCATTTTCCTAAGACAGGGATAGAATATACTATATCTTATGGAAAATGAAGATGGAAGAAGAAAATGAAGATAGGATGGAACTTTGGATAGCTATCATTATCCTTCCTACCAAGAGTATGTTTCATTTTTCATTGCTGACGAAAATAAGAGAATACCTTTGTATTCCACGATAATGCAAGTGTCCATTTCAGGATGAACGCCATCCATTAAGATCATGAATCGGAGATTTTTGTCTACCTGGAATTTAACAATAAAACCAACACCTGTTTATGTCAGTTTGGCTTTTTGTTCAATATTTAAGTAAATGATCATCTCTTCTGGAAAGAAATCCCTTTTATTCAGAATTGGATTTATTATCCAGTAAAGTCATGCCATTGATTTATGCAGAGAAAAGCCACCTTTTATTTTAGCTCAAATAGAGATTTATACAGTAATACATATTTACATAGTACTACATATGGAAAAAGTAAGCCATTGTTTCTTCAGCATTAAAGCAACTACCTCACCTAAAATTTACCCCCAGAAAGTATAACTGAAAAGTGTGGAAAATACACTGATATCTGACCTGCTGCCATATTCCAAATGGCACTACATTGATATTAGTCAACTGGATACCACTCTGATTCAGGTTCCAAAATACAGGTCTTTCTGTTTTTCCAACATAAATGGGGATATCTGGTCTTCTCCCAGCAAGCTTCTTCAGTGTGGGGTAACTAGGATCAGAAAGATGGGAAGTTGGAAAGGTGAAAACACTGGATCATCTAAGAGATGATAAGAGACGGTTTGCCCTCACACCAACATGTTGACCAAGAAGCAAGGAACGGAAAAACCAGACCCTCCCCCGAGTCCAAAAAACAGGGTTTTTCCTCAAGGTTGACTGTAACAATGAGGGGAATTTCCTAGCAGATTCCTCTTTATTGGGAAAACATATATACCACAGCGTGTACATCAAATCAGGAGTGCAAATTCCATTTTCCACACTGATGCTGCTTTGAGCAAGGGTAGTTCTAACAGAAGGTACAAAGTGGAAAACTCCTGCTGAAGAGGTTTCTGGTAGGTGAAGGTCTCCAGAATCTTCATTTTTTCTCACCTCTCAACCAGCAGCTCCCAATAAAAGAAAGGTCTTGGTCATAAAACGAGGAGAACCTGTGAATTGCCCATCATTAGGGGTGCTTTTTCAACCGTCAAAAGATTGATAGCCACATAGTGGCATGTAGAATGAATGATTTGTCCTTAAGGAGAGTTGGTTACCAGCTAGGCAAGACAGTAAAATTTAGTGTAGAAGAAAACAACATTTACCATTTGGAGTAATTCCAACTCCATATACAATTAACCATCCAAGCACTTTTGAACATCTTCACAGATTGTCAACTCTCATTTCTGAGCATTCATTACATCAAAGATTATATAATACTGTGGGGTGTGGCAAAACATGAATAATAAACAAAAGGCTGTTTAGGTAACTATTATATATCAATCATGGTGTTAGGCATTTTCACTAATATTTTATTTATAGTATTTTATTTCTTCTAACCAAAAAAAAAGCTCTATGTTTTTGTTTGTTTTTAATAAATGAGAACACATACTCAGAAATATATGGCTAACAAATAGTAAATTGGTATTCAAATTCAGGTTTTCTGATCCTAAACTTAGTGCTTCTTCTACTAGAAGGCAATCTCAACTTAAATGAATATGCTGTCTGGTTTAAGAATCAGACTTGTGCATAGAGTATAATATCAGGTGAAATTAGATATTTAATAATAAGAAAAGCATAAACAAAATCAGCATATCAGCACTTATTAACTACATTTAATAACTACTCATTAATTAATATTCAAGTTCCAGACCTATATTAAATAAGTAGAATCTGGAGGGGAAAAAAATCAGTATGTTTTCTTCTTTAAAAACAAAGCCTTCAAAAAATCAAGGATTCTTTGAATAAGTCTTCAGTCTCTGGGTTAACCACTTAAATCTTCTACTTCAAGAGACTTTAGGAGTTAGGATAGGTTATTCTAAAATCAATGTTTATTGCTTTGTGATTTTTTAAATTGTTGAAAATTCTCACTGGCATCTATAAATATTATTCATTATCATACCCATGTGTGCTGCTGCTAAGTGGTTTCAGTTGTATCCTTTTTGTGACCCTATGGACTGTGCCTCCCAGGCTCTTCTGTCCATGGGATTCTCCAAGCAAGAATACTGGAGTTGGTTGCCATGCCCTCCTCCAGGGGGTTTTCCAGACCCAGAGATTGAAACGGCATCTCTTACATCACCTACATTGGCAGGTGGGTACTTTATCACTAGCACCATCTGGCAAGCCCAATATAATACTCATATATTTACATAACAAATCACATTGTTTGACTAAAGGCTGTTTTCTAAAGTACACTGGGCTTTCCCCCTTGCTTCTCCCTTGGTGGCTCAGATGGTAAAAAATGTAGGAGACCAGGGTTCGATCCCTGGGAAGATCCCCTGGAGTAGGAAATAGCAAACTACTCCAGTATTCTTGCCTGGAAAATTCCACAAACAGAGGAGCCTGCTGGGGTCACAGAGTCTGACACAACTGAGCAACTAACACACAGGACCATGGGCATCTTTTAACAGGTACTATAAAGCAATCACTTAATTTATGTGATACTGTTTTCTCTATACAACCTGCATAAAATTAGTTCCACATGGTGTTATTACACAATGCATGAACCCAGAACTTTCATAATTCTGCAGTTGTACATCTTTGGTTCCAGAAGCGGGCATGGATCAAAGGTATCACTCAGCCCATAGCAGATTTTTAATATTGGCACAATATCCCAGTGGGTAATGTTCAGTTTTTGTGTATTGCAGGTAATTTGTTACTAAAGCAGCTAACTACTTAAGATTTAGTTTCCTTAAAGAGAAAAGAGAGAACATATTCATGCCTTAGAGATCTCATATGCTTTCGATATACTTTTAATAGAAAAATCAAGGGGCCGGTCAACCAGCAAACATACTTCCCTTCATCATGGACATTTCTATCAAAGAGTCTCCTTCATATGAACTTTGTCACTTAAAGTCCTAGCAAAGAAAAATAAGGTGAAATTGCTTCATGTTAGAACAAGTCGGGCAGGGCTATATGTTTACATCAGCACCCAAGAAACTGTGACACAAACTTCTAAATAACGATGAAGGAGGACCCTGAAATGAAACCAGGGGTTGGACATCTGACCCCATCTCTCTGGTAACTGTTCATTTGCAAATGGTTGTGGTTTTATAAATTCAAGCTCCTCTTTTTCCTTCCTGTTGATGATTATAAATTCAAGCTTCTCTTTCTCCTTCCTGTTGATGACCTGGGTTAAGGAAGTTTCAGTTCCTATCCTTAGCATCACACAGCTGTGGTTTCAATAAAGGATGAAGTGAACTCAGGGTCCAAAAGGTGGGAGCTCATTGTTGAAATGCTATGAATCAAGAGTTGGCAAACCCAGGGACCTGCTGCTATAATCTATGAATGCCTTTTACCTTTTTAAATGGTTGAGAAGGAAATCAAAAGAACAATCCTATCTGGTGATCCATGAACACTTTACGATATTCACATGTCATTGTCCATAAATCAGATTTATTAGAAGACAATCAGGCTGACTGAGGACCATTTACGGCTGCTCTTGTACTACAACAGCCGGACTAAGTCACTGGAACACCAACCAGATGGCTTGTAAAACCGAGGAGAGTTACACCCTGTGTACTGTCCCTGCCATAAAAGTCGAACTGAAAAAGGGAGTCGACATTGATGATCCTTGAACCTAGACTTTTACCAAGTAGCCTGAGGGTGGGAAGTGAGAGCGTGGAGAGTTATCAACTCCTGTCTTCCTCCCACAATGGCCCCTTTTGCATTTGTAATGGTATAAAGCATAACAATATCTTCCCTCATAGCTCAGTCGCTAAAGAATTTGCCTGCAAGGCAGGAGACCTGGGTCTGATTCCTCGGTCGGGAAGATCCCCTGGAGAAAGAAATGGCAACCCATTCCAGATTCTTGCCTGGAGAATCCCATCAACAGAGGAGCTTGACAGGCTAGAGTCCATGGGGTCACAAGAGTCAGACATGACTTAGCAACTAAACCACCAAAGCATGAAACCACTTTAAACATTATGCTACACAAACATACACATTTATCCAAGTTAGTTCTCTTCTCATCAGCCCCACTGAATCGGCCTCAAATTGAGCAGGGATCACAAAAGAACCTGAAAACCAGTGATGCCGTTACTGCAGCATTTCCTTCAGAGGTCAGTGCTCAGAATTCATTACCTCAGGTGGTCTGAGTGCATGTGACTGATGTAAATTAGGTCCGCTTGGCACAGCCTCTCCAGCCAATCAGATGGAGGCTCATGTAGTAACCACCATCCTCGGGCAAAAGCAGGACCCGTTAACCAAGGGTCAAACACCATCCTCTTGTCCCCCAGCTTGAGGTCCATGCAGGCATGAGTAAGGTATGTTATCTGTCAGAAGACAGTGAGAATCAGATTATTGAGTCACCATCAGTCAGCAACAATGAACTGGGCTGGTTAGTGGACAAGTCATGATGGAGAACTTTGCTCCTGAGCATGTTCAGTGAGGTGGGGACCTTTATATAGAAAACAACTCCTGGTACATGTCACTGCTTTGTTAGGAAAGACAAGCTCTTGGTGGATTTCAGGTGTCAAACCAATTGATTCATCCAGCTCTACTCTATCTAAATTAGCTCCTAAATGCTTATTTACAGTCTGCACTGCAGAATATCTTTTGCCATCAGTCCTTCAAGTACAAGTTACAAGGAAAGGCAATTAGAGATGTGATGGCAGATACTTGGGCATTTAAATGCCAGACTGGCTGGAAATAGCCACTGAATGAATGATGAATGATTCTTGGTGGGTTTGAGGAGGAGACAGGTGGGCCCTGGCTGGATGGCTGGAGTCTGTTCCCTGTGGACAGATACTCCAAGAAAAAGATAATAGCAGGAAGGAAGAGAAACTGAGCCCTATCCAGATAAGAGGTAAAAATACCACGTGTTCTTCATTCTTAGGGTCAAGGAGAACTTCCAACTACATGCGCACAGGGAGGCTACTCAGAGGTCAAATAGGGAGGGGACACCACCACATAGTAAGTGATGTGAACCTTCCCGTAGCCTCCTCACTAGAATCCACCTTGGCTAAGAGATGCAAGGGCACACATGGGAGGACCCTGAGATGAACCAAACATGACTCAGAACTGGGCAAAGCAAGACGACTGGCCAAAGGAAACCCAAAAGAAATGCCCATAAAAGTGATTTAAACTACCACAAAGGCATGACTCTTTCTCTCTGAGCCCTCTATCTATTCACATGTACATCTTTCCTCCTAATAAATACTTTATCTGTTTCACAACTTTTCATCTCTTTGTTGAAATTTATTTCTACAAAGCAGACAAACCAGGGCCACTGGCCCTCGTGGTCCGGTGGCTAGGATTTGGCATTCTCACTGCCGCAGCCTGACTTCAGTCTCTGGTCGGGGAACTGAGATTCTGCTTTGAGCTGCTGTAGGTGGCGGCCACCCGACATCAGGCTGGCATAGCCACGCAGCCTGGAGAAACAGGCTTGTGAGACTTTCTCTTCTAACTTACCTGCTGACTCGCTCAGGGAGTCAAGGTCCTCTGGCTATATACAATGACTTAGAAACTGGCACAGACTTGAGGATTCTAAATTAGTGCTTTACTCCTTTCCTCTGATCTGGCACACCCATCGGATAAAGGGAAACACCCAGCATCAGAGAGAAGGTGGTAGAAACTCCAGGGTGAGAAGCCAAAAGAGAGGGTAAGGAGAGGTCAACAAATCAAATTCAAGTGATTATGCCTGTTCTGGATAGGGTCCCGTTTGCTTTCTCAGAAAAGTAACAGCCCATTTCTACAAGCTTCCCAGATAACCTCAGAAAAATTCATTTTGGATTGTTGAATTCTCCCAAGCCACCAAAGCATTTTCTCTGGAGGAAACTCTTAAAGGCAGGAAGTGCACAAGGTTTGTAAAGATCTCAGGAGATCTTGCAGAGATAAGACAACTGGTCATTTCATCTGACAGTGATTTGGAATCAAGGGAAATTTCTGAATTTCTTCAATAGTTTTGCATGACTCTCCTTTGGGACCTCTCCTAAAAGTTTTTCTGTTTTTTTTTTTTTTCTTTTTTTTCTGGATATATTACCTTGTAATCCCTGCCAAGTTCTGGGTGTTTCTAAAAAAATTTGCTCAAGAGTTCAGGATAACTCTACTATTAGTCCTAAGTAGCCACATCCAAGAATATTCAAGGTAACATAATAATAATAATATATATGTGTGTATCTTAGTTTTATTTTTGTTTTTAAGATAATTATAATTTAACGTTTCCTTACCTGCACTTCCCCAAAAGCCAAATCTTCAGGAGATCTGGGCTCTGAATCCCAGGGGTTAGGAGGATTCAGTTCTAGAAGCAAAAGTTCATTTTCTTCATTCTCTTCCACAACTAGAACCAAAGAGGAACAAATCTGAATTAATAACAACAAAAAAGTGAAAGTGAAGTCGCTCAGTCGCATCCGACTCTTTGCAACCCACGGACTGTAGCCCACCAAACTCCTCCGTCCATGGGATTCTCCAGGCAAGAATACTGGAGTGGGTTAGCCATTTCCTTCTCCAGGGAATCTTTCCGACCCAGGGATTAAACCCAGGTCTCCCACACTGCAGGCAGACGCTTTAACCTCTGTACCACCAGGGAAGCATGATGTTTAAAAAGCATCAATGAAATAGAAATGTATGGCTCAGGTACTCAGAGTACAAAAATCAAAGGAAATCAGAAACAAAAAGCAATGCTAATTTAGGTCAAGCAATATCTACTGAGATGAGGGCTGAAGACTGACACCCATTCATTTCTTTTATTCATACTACACTTAAGGAGCTCATGGAATCTCAGGTATGTTAGGGATGTTTTATGTCTTAAGCTGAGTGCTGGGCACATGGTGGTTTCTTATTTTTATATCTTTTAAATACTGTTTAAGAATTTAATAGAAGCACATTAATTAACATTTTCCTAATAAGAGTTATCAACTTATTTAATAGCAAAACACAACTGGCTTTCTTAACAAAATCAGAAATACACAAAGGACATTTAATATCACCACTATTATTAAACTGTGTCCCTGAAAATGCAGGCAATAAAATAAAGATACATTTTATTATTATTTTCAGGCTATATCATTGCTGGAAAACAGTGTCAAGAAGTAGAAAGAGTGCTGGATTTGGAAACATCAGGGTGGGGATTGTGACTTGGCTGCTTATTATCAACATCCTGGGCTGCAGTTGCCTGATCATAAAATAGAGGTATGACACATACTTAATAGAGTTGTTGTAGGCAGTAAACAACATAAGAGATCCAACAGTGTCCAGCACTATGCCTGGCACAAAGAAAGCATTTATCAATAATAATATTATTATCGCAATTATTTTATCTTCAAAGAATGAAGAGTTAAAGAGAAAGCTCGGTATTGACAAGACTATATACTATAATAATAACAAATATCAACTCAAAAGTACAAAGTATTGTGGGAGATTCTCAGAAAACTGCATTGATACCCACTTGTAAGGATTTTCCTTCTTTAGAATTGTTCTCTCTTAAGAAAAGCAGGAAGAGAAATGTGTGTGCTCAGTTGCTCAGTCGTGTCTAACTCTTTGTGACCCCATGAACTGTAGCCCACCAGGCTCCTCTGTCCATGGGATTTTCTAGGCAAGAATACTGGAATGGATTGCTACTTCCTACTCCAGGGGATCTTCCCAACCCAGGGATTGAACCCATGTTTCCTGCATCTCCTGCACTGGGAGGTGGATTCTTTACCACTATTGCAACCTGGGAAGCCCCAGTTATTAAGTAACAGTTATTAAACAGCTTTAATATTCTAAGAGAGGGTGAAAAAGGAAGGGCTCTCTAACAACGGTGCTATGCAACTGGCTATTTAAGTATTCTAGTTTATTATCTAGTTTATTAAAGACACAATGAGAAGTTTCCAAGTGGCTAAAAATAGAATATCAAAGGGAAGACTTTTAAATTTAATAGCAATGGAAACAATTCCAGTGGAAAATCTGAATATATACAAATGTAAGATGAAAAAGTTCTACCACCAAAGAAAACTGGCAAACACATTTGGAAAATATATTAGCATCATACTTGAGAAACAAGCTTAATTTAAAACAACAGTGACGCTATTTTTTGATTCAAATGAGAAAAGTCTGAAAAACTAAGAATGCCTCAAGCTGGTAAAGTATGAGGAGAAAGGAAAGCTTATTAACTAGTTAGTGGGAACAAAAACTGGGTCGTTCTAAAAAATGGACTGTAATGCAATGCATATTAAAGAATGGATGAATGAATAATGGACTCATTCATTCATTTACGACCTCAAGTAAAGAGGACGAGGTTAACCGTATTTTTTAGTTCATGACACATTATACTCAGTCCAAGCAAAGCTACTTACTTACTTATTTATTTACTTATGCCCTTTATCTGTTTCTCATTGTTATTTCTCTCTCCTCTCCTACAGGATTATAATTTAAATGCTCGTGCAAAGTATGCATTATAGTTTATGTCTGCATTTTAATTCATATAAATGGTAGTGGGTCTCCAGTCTGTTTCTTACTCTTTTTCACTCAATACTCTGTTTTTAAGGTTCTTTCATGCTGCCACGTGTACATCTAGTCTACTTCCTCTAACTGTAGATTAGTATTCTGTGGTTCACCACATTTTACTGATTTACCCTCCTTATGGTGGACCCACAGACTCCACCACCACAAGATTTCTCTGGTGCATACACAGAAGCGAGACTGATGGATCACGGTGTATCGGCCATAAACCTCCTCTGACTAGTCACTGTCGGATTATTCTCTAGCACAGCTGCACCGGTCACACTTCTGTCACATGCATGAAGATTTTTATATCTTTATATCTCTGACAACATTTGGCAGTTCCTTGGTTTATTTTTATCAGTAATAAAACCCTACAGTAACATCTCATTGCTTTGGTTAGCAGTTTTCCGATAATTAACGAATTTAAGCATATTTTCATATGCTTATTGACCTTTGGGGATTCTTCTGTAAAATGCTAGTTGATATCCGTTCTTCATTTTTGTATTGAGCTTCCTATCCTTTCTTGTCAATTTGCTTTACTTAAGGGAATGGCAACGCACTCCAGTATTCTTGCCTGGGAAAACCTTTGGACAGAGGAGGCTGGCAGGTTACAGTCCATGGGGTCACAAAGAATCGTACAGGACTGAGTGACTTACCCCTTTCGCTTTCTTTTTATATGCTAAATCATATCCCCTGTTGGTTGTAAATATTGAGAACTAATCACCCAAACTATTATATGTCTTTGTCTGTGTCCTCCATTTAGCAGAAATCTTTAGTACTGATGAATTCATATTTACCAGAGTTTTGTGTGTGTGTGTGTGTGTAGGCGGAGGGTTGTCTTTTGAGCTGTACTTTTGAAATGTTGTTTGTCAGGAAGTCACCAATCTCTAGGTCACAAAGATATTTTATACTTCTTCCATTACCTTTACAGTCTTACCTTTCTCATTTAGGTTATTAGACCCTGTGGAGCCCATCTTTACATTAAGGTGTACAAAATGTTAAATGTGGGTAAATACATTAATTGGGTGTCTGTGTGAAAGTCGCTCAGTCATGTCCGACTGTAGCCCATTAGGCTCCTCTGTCCACGGAATTCTCCAGGCAATATGCTAGAGTGGGTTGCCATTTCCTTCTCCAGGGGATCTTCCTGACCCAGGGATCAAACCAGGGTCTCCCACATTGCAGGCAGACTCTTCACTGTCTGAGCCACCAGGGAAGCACCCCCCAAAATACAGTAATTAGTCATACCCTTTTGCCAGTAATGCAACTCTCTTACAAAAACAACTCCAAAAACAGAGAAGTTCTTAAGCATAAAGATCACAGTTTTGGTTTTGAAGGCAAAAAAAAAAAAAAAAAACTGTGACCAGCATAAATGTCAACAGCAGAGAGCTGGCTAAATAAATTAATATTTAATGTAGGCATACTTAAAAGCATGTATATATAGAATCTGATATATTCACAAGACAAAAACAGAATACAAAAATAATATATAATTATAATTAGTTATAAAAGTATGCCTAAAAAGATGACTAAGATGGAGCTAGATTGAAAATCAACAAACAGAAGACTTGAACAACACTATAACCAACCAGTCCCAACAGATAACACTACCCCCAAATACAGAATACACATTCTTCTCAGGTCCATGTAAAATGTCTCCACAAACCAGTACAAACTGTATTTTAGGCCATAAAACAAATGTCAATAAATTTAAAAGTTTCAAGTCATATAAAGTATGTTCCCTGACCACAATGATATGAAATTTGATACCAATAAGAGAAGAAAGTTGGAAAATTCAGAAATATGTAGACATAAACAATATACTTCTAAATACAAATGGTTTAAAGAAGAAAATCACAAGAGAAAATACTTTGAGACAAATAAAAATGAAAACATAACATGTTGAAACTTATGGAATGCAGCTAAAACAGTATAGTACATAAAATGAAATTTACACCAGTACACATCCGTAATTAAAAAGATCTCAAGTAAAAAACCTAACCTTCCATCTCATGAAATTAGAAAAAGAGGCATAAACTAAACCCAAAACAAACAACAGAAAGGAAATATTTAAAAGAGCTAACACAAACAGAACTGATACTAGAAAAATAAGAAAAAATGAAAACAGGAATATGCTCTTTGAAAAGATTAACAAAATTTTCAAACCTTCAGCTAGACTAGTAAAAGAGAGAAAGGGCTCAAATTACTAAAATGAAGAATGAAAAAGGGGATGTTACTATCAACTTTACAAAATAAAAAAGAATACAAGGAAATATTATGATTATTATACATCAACAAATTGACAAGCCAGATGAAATGAGAAATTCCTAGGAAGAAACAAACGAACAAAACTGACAAGAAGAAATAGAATACCTGCGAAGACCCATAGCAAATATCAGATTTAATTAGTAAACAAAAGCCTTCACAAAGGTTAGTCTAATCTGATCTAGTGACTAAAGAAAAACCAACACCAATACTTCACAGACTCTTCCAATAAATAGAAGAGGAGGGGACAATTCTCAACTCACTTTATGAGGGCAGCTTTATTACCCTGATCCCAGGGCCAGACAAAGACATCTCACAAAAGGAAAACGACAGACCAATATTCCTGACAAATTTTGTTGCTGTTGTTTAGCTGCTCAGTCTTGTCTGACTCTTTGTAACCCCATGGACTGCAGCCCACCAGGCTCCTCTTTCGTGCCTAGGAAAGAATACTGGAACAGGTTGTCATTTTCTACTCCAGGTGATCTTCCTGACCCAGGGATCAAATACGTGTCTCCTGCATTGGCAGGCAGATTTACTATTGAGTCATCTGGATGGGAATTGTTACAAACATAGATATAAAAATCCTTAACCAAATATTGGCAAAGACAGTTTAGCAATATAAAAAATTGTAGCCATGACTAAGTGGGGTTTATGCCAGCTTGGTTCAATACGGAAAAAGCCACAGGGGCATAAAATAGATTACTGATTGCCAGGGGCTGAAGGAAGAGAGGAATGGGAGTGACTGGTAATAGTTATAAGGTTTCTTTTGGGGATGAGAATGTTCTGGAATTAGAGAGTGGTGGTAATGGCTCAATATATGAAAATATTAAAAACCATTGAGCTGCACACTCTAAAAGGGTGAATTATATAGTACATGAATTATCTCTCAATTAAAAGAAGGAAGAGAAGGCTGGGGAGAGAGAGGAAGGGGACCTCGGTGACAATTGGAAGAAAAGATACCTAAACAGCGGTTGTCTTGAGGTGATGGGAGTATAGGTGAACGTCTTCTTCCTTCTACTTTCCTGACTTCTACCTTTTTAACGATGATCATATCCCATGAAAGAGAAGGACGGCTTGGTCTCGTGTGAACTGACATTATTCAGTTTTATGATTATTATAAATAACAATTTTTGTGGTAGGGAATCACTACAGCATTGGTAGCGCTGGACTGAAAAGTGGACTCGGTTAAAATTTTCCACTCTCTCTGCCTTTCCTCACTGGGGCAAAAGCTGAAAACTTCAGTGCGTCTTGTTACCACCTGCCCTCCACTGGCCTGCTTGTCACCTCCGGCCAGAAACCCTCTACATCAGTTTCCACCTTTGATCTATGTTCCATTTGATCAACTTTCTGCTGAGTGGGAAATCCCTTTCTCTTGCTCCAAAGGTCCAAGTCACAGGGGAGATGTGTGGATTATTTAAGACGTACATAAAAAGAAAAAAAGTCTTTTTTTAAAAATTGGAGTATAATTGTTTTACAATGTCATTCTAGTTTCTGCTGTACAAGGAAGTAAATCAGCCATATATATATATATATATATATATATATAT
>SJYV01000887.1:336393-356231 GCA_006410875.1 Neotragus pygmaeus
CCTCTTGGACCTCCTTCCCACCCCACCTCCAACCCACCCTTCTAGGTCATCTCAGAGCACCAAGCTGAGCTCCTTGTGCTAAAGAGCAGCTTCCCACTAGCTGTCTATTCCAAAACACTTCTAGGTTTTGTAAAAGCCCTTAAGCAGCTATAAATTTCTAGGTTACATACTCATTAAGTTGATAGTCTATTGTCCTCTAATTTACACAGTTTAATAGTTTCAAACCTTTGCTTCTAACCTGTTTTCTGCCAAATAAATTTAACAGTATTTTTATAGTGCCTGTTCCTAGCTTCTGTTAACAAGCAGTCTGCAGGTTTCCTAAGCTAGTGCAATAGACATGTAGTGGAGCTTACTGGCAAAAGAAGCTAGTGGTCCAGGTATCCTTTTGAAGGATGGGGGAGGATGCACTTGCCATCAAAGGAATTAGCAACTTACCCCAGAATAACCTGCTGTCACATCTCTTTAGGGGTGATCGGGAAAGGACACGCACCTCAGGGGCACCTCTGCTCTGGCAACTGGGCTAATGCCTTGGCAGGCCACACTCTTCTTTAAAAAATGGCTAGGAGTTGGTCTCACCAAGACATCTGGACAACAGAGGCCTTAGTATTCTATCCCATGTACAATAATTTGAGCCTGAAAAATATTCTGAGCTGGTGTACACACAGTTTCCAGTCTGGAGGTCCAGGCAGGAAGCCCTCCATTTAGCTCCCTTCACAGATAACCAGTGTTAAGACTGCCCTCATCCACAGTGCTTATGCATATACATTTCTCATAATTGTGTCACACTATATGTAACATTTATAATCTGCTTTTTTGCTTTATCTATCAAAAATCTATAATTATTTTAATTCCTTCAATAGTATCACTTTTAAGACACAGTGGAATTATTTTTAATGTTTCAATTGTTTTCAGTTTTTCTCTTTAGATAGTATTGCTATGAATGAACATTTTCATACCTATATTTTTGACATTTCAAGGATTATCAAGACCTTAGGATACAGCCTTGGATGTGGAATTGCCGGGTCAAAGGGATGCATATTTTTCAGTGTGTTAGGAAACTCATTGGAGAGTTTTAAACAGGGGAATGACATGAATTAATTTTGATTTTTAAAATATCAGCCTTGTATACCTGAAGAGCTTCCCTGGTGGCTCAGACAGTAAAGAATCCACCTGCAATGAAGAAGACCTGGGTTTGATCTCTGAGCTGGGAAGATCCCCTGGAGGAGGGCATGCCATGGACAGAGGAGCCTGGCAGGCTACAGTCCGTGGGGTCACAAAGAGCAGGACACATTTGATCAACTAAGCCCAACACAGCAGAGCATACCCAAAACTAACACAACATTTTAAATCAACTATACTCCAATATAAAATAAATTAAAAATATATACCAATCTGGGTGCTATAAGCAGAATGAACTGCAGGAAGCAAGCACAGAAGCAGGGAGTCGAGTCATGCAGACAAAAGATGACTCTTTCTTATCCATCTTTGATTCTCTTCATACCCAGGACAACAGTTTACACCTGGCGTGATCTCATCAAATGCTTACTGAACAAGTGAAGGAATAAACGAAGGGACCCTCTGAAGAAATTCTGTTTAGATTTTCAGCGTTAACTATTTTTAAAAGACTTAATGTCCACAGGTTAAAATCAGAACGAAACCAAAGCTTCAAGTGAAATTGGAAACAAGCTGACAAGAAGGTCCCCAATAATAGTGACAGAAGAAAACTTTGATCAATATGGAGGGGATTTACCTAATTCATCTTGACAGAAGCTGCCTGGAGGGTTGATATACTTCATGGTGCTCACATCCAACTTCCAGTTGTGTTTTGTGCATCTAACAGACCTGGATGAAAAATTTTCCTTAGGTTTATGAAATGGTATAAATAAAAATTAATCTTATTGAGCTTACACGAATTATAAACAACTACAGGTGGTTGAACACAAAATTCATTTGAGCTAAAGCTCAAATATCCAAGGAAATACAGACTCATCATCAGTAGGTAATTTTAAAAGTGAAGATAGGGCTTCCCTGGTGGTTCAGTGGTAAAGAATCCGTCTGCCAATGCAAGAGACACAAGTTCGATCCTGGTCTGGGAAGATCTCACAGGCTGAGGAGCAGCTAAGCCTGTGTGCTGCAACTATTGAACCTGTGCTCTAGAGCCCAACTCCTGAGCCCATGTGCAGCAACTACTGAAGTCCAAACACCCTAGAGCCTGTGTTCCACAACAAGAGAAGCCATCACAATGAGAAACCTGCACAAGAGAGTAGCCCCTACTCCCCGCAACGAGAGAAAGCCTGCTCAGCAACCAAGACCCAGCATTAAAAAAATAATAACAAATAAATTATTTTTAAAATTGTTCAAAAAACAGTGAAGATAAATGGCACATCACAAAATAATACATGTTAGAGATCAACAGAGCCATCAGAATAAAGTCACCCTTAGGGATAGCTCTCATGAAAAAGCTAAGTTGGTTAAGAGCCAACTGAGGCCAATATGAGGACAGAATGTAGTGATAAAGTCAAATCTATAATTTATGATCGCTCTACAAACCTTGGTCCCTATTATAGTTCAACTCGAATTTGTATTTTTTGAGAAGGAAAGACTTATAGCTTAAGATTTCAGAGCATGGTTGCCAAAATACAGGACACCCAGTTAAATATGAATTTCAGATAAATAACAATTTAAAAATATGTCTCACACAATATTTGACATACACTGGAAATTCCTCACTTATCTGCAATGTAATTGAGTGTTCTGCATTTTTATTTGCTAATTCTGGTGACCCTGTTTCAGAATGACAGCTAGATTGCAGCAAAGTAGGAGGCTTAGTGATTTCTTTTCCATTTCTTATCAAACCGTGAACGGGGTTATGGTGGTAGAAAATGAGGTATAAACGTTCCATTTCCTCTCTACCTTAGTGGTGTTTCTAGTGAAGTTTTTGTAGCAGTTAAAGATTAAAAAAAGAAAAAAAGCCACAAATGTCTCAAATCAGAAACATCAGATTTCTTAAACAATGTCTATTTTAACTTCTATAACAGTAAATTACATGAATTTTCCCAAGCTTCATTATATCAAGAATTTTCATGCCCTTTTCTAGTAACAAAGCAAAAAAATATATTCCATACTTCAATTTAAGGAGGATTATTCTGTAACATCTGCTCTCTCATCAATGAGTAGCCAGCAACCTTTCAAAATCTGAGGACATTCCAAATGCAGCTATTCAGCATGCAGGTCAATAAATGGGAAGCATGGCAGGGTCTTAACTGTTCATGGGCAGCAGGCAGACAGGAGGAAGGTGATAGCTCCATGCACCAAGAGGTTGTGAAAACCTATTAAATTTGAAAAACGAGAACCACAGCTTATGAGAGTTGCTGATCTTGGTTATATGTGAAGAAGAAAAATAGCTGAGGTAGGGAGGGTAGAAGAGGTAGCTCATTACTCCTAAGTGTCTCCTTGTAGAGAGATTCCTCAGGCAGATTGCTGCCCAGAGCACCCGGGGAAAAGCAATCAAATCTGGAGCAATGGAGGCGGGAGTACAGGGTGTGAGTTACTCTGAGGATGGAATTGATAGTGCCAGCCCCAGGTTAGCCTGACAACAGAATAGGGTGAAACTAGGATCAACCACCCCAAAGGCTTTGCATGAAGGAGAGGAAGGCCAGTCTGTGGCAAAGTGATCACTCTGTTAGGATAATCAAGCCAGATTCAAGAACAAGCTGAATTCCTATAAATAATCTCATTCCTAAACTATACCAGAAGCTCATGACAGAGTAATAATCGTAAAAGTAATTGATGTTTATTGAGCGCCTATCATATGACAGATATTGTTTTAAGTGTTTTTTGTGTGTGTTGGAAATCACTTAATCCTCTGAGCAGCCAGACAGAACACGTAAAACTCTCATTTTCACTTTATAAAGGAGAAGACCAAGGTCCAGAAAGGCTAAGAAACTTGTTCATGTTCACGGGGCTGATAAGTGGTGGGGCCAGATTTCTGAAGAGGGCAGATTGTGATGAATCTGCTGATCACAAAGCTACACTTCCTCCAATGGCTGGCTATGTGAGCCCCATGGTGAAACTCCATTGAGGAGAGAGGAAAAGCAAAGTCCCCAAACCACAACAGTCAGAAGACCTCAAGGTCCCAGAGTGCCCACAGAAGCTCACTAGTGACAGAACAAGCCATGGCTGAGGTGTCCCTGGGTTAAATCCACTGAGAAGATGGAAGGGACTCAAAGCAGGGCTGTCAGCAAATAATCATGAGGGTCTCCGAGAGTAGAGTTGCTGCTCAAAGTATATCCCATACAATACTTGGAACCTATCTATGCTAAAAATATATTCATTGTTTACCTGAAATGTAGATTTAACTGGATGCCTTCTGTTTGCCTAATCTAGCAATCCCATCAGAGGAGCCAACAGGAGACAGGTGTCAACACTGTTTCAGTCCTGAAACTAAGAATGTAGTGAAGCAAATCTGTATGCAGGTGTAAGAATGTTCTAGACTTGGGTAATGGTCATCTATACAACTCTAGCAGGGAATTCTTAGACAATTACCCAGTTCCTCTGAATCCACCTGCACTAAACCACCCACAGATGACCTGAGAAATCAAATCGACAACAGTAGAAGACAAGTCTGATGTCGGAGTGGCTAAAAAGCACCAAGGTCAAGTTAGGCTGAAGAGAAGCTTAGAAAAGTGGGGTCAGCCACTCATTCACTGCCAGTGTTGAGCATCAGGCTGACAGAGCATTCCCTCTCCCCTACCTTCCCTGTCTCTGCCAGAGTGTGCTGCTATCTCTTTGGCTGTCACTGAAAACAGGACAAAACAACAACAAAAAAAATCCACAGCAATCCTGCCCTGGTATTGTCCCTGAACTGGGGAGGGAGGTCATCTATATATAGTCTTAATCAATGGATGAGGGAGGAGGGGTGCCAGCACTGGTTTTCCAAGAAAATGACCAGAAGCGCCTCTGTTCAGAGAAGTACAGTTGGGGCTCTGCCATGTGGGGTTTTTAATCACTGCAAGGTGGTCAGGAGAAGTCTATCTGCTCCCCAGCAGAGTTTGGACAAGGGCCTGCCCCACTCATACTTCTGGGAGAGCAGGAAAGGAAACCCCAAAGAGGCTTGAGTCTTGGAATATAAAAGCTATCACGCACACCCAACCCTTCATTCACATATACAGACCCATGTACCTTAGAAATGTCACTGTTTATCAAGCTAGGAATCCATTTTCAATTAGAGTTATTGAGAGAGAATGGGAAATTAAGTAAAGGTCAGAATGTTTTGAGATCAGAGAGATACCCTAAATGTGCACAAGTAAGTTACACATTTGCTAGGAGGAATAATCTGTCAGTTGTTTCATTTGATTTCCACACTTCTGGCCAAATTTAATGATAAGAAGGGTCACTGGAGAAAAAGCAGAATGACTCATGGTACCTTCCATCTAAATCCTCGATATCTTTTATGAACAGGCCTCCTTGGTGCTTGCACATATTCTTGCATGCTCGCAGGAGGCTCTTACTCTTATACAAGATGTAATCTTTGCCAGTGCTCTTATTTCGAACAAAATTGATTCCTTCTTTGAGATTGGCAACTTCAGCAGGGCAGAGACACAAGAGGAGCTCAGCTGTTTGTTCCATGCTGTGAAGAGGCAAATGTTTTGAGAGGAAACAGAGACAGTGTTAGGTTTTAAGAGAGAACCATTTGGCAATGGCAGTCAAAACCTCTTTTTTTCTTAAGATACTATTTAAGGCCATCCTTCCAAGTACCTGGGCTGAGTAGCAGCTGACGGCGAGCCTTCTCCCCTCCTTTAAATGCCCATCCTACTTGTCGAGGGTTGACCCCCGCCTTCCCAGGAAAGTAATGCCTCCCTCACTTGCCTGCCCATAGTCTGTCGTTGCTCTCCCTGGGTATTTCAGAAGAATGGCAGTCGTCACTTCAGCTTCTGTGGCTCATTCACTCCCCCAAGGCAGAAGTCTGCGTGGAGAAAGAGGACGTACACTCAGCTCAGTATTTCCGTTGGTGATGTCTCCTCCTGAAANGCACAGCATAGTGAAAGCTTGATAAAATTTTCCATAGGTAAAGGAATGAAAAGACAGAGGGAGTTTCTAGCTATGGTAACTAACTGAGATAGTGGAGGACAGGGAAGCCTGGCATGCTGCGGTCCATACAGTCACAGAGTCAGACACAACTTAGTGCCTGAACAACAGCAACCAGAGATGGGGATGAACCACAGAAGAAGGAGGGCTCAGGGGGAAATGAAATGCACGTATCTTAAAGCTGCAAGCTCGGAAGGAAAGAGGATCATGGTAACGGGCAAGACCTCCAGAAATATTCTAGCAGAACTAGGAGCCTGAGTCTATAACACTGGGCTAAGGAGTGAGTAAAGAGAAGAAATTGAAATAAAAAGACAAAATGCCTGTCTCTTCTTATAGGATCAAATTTCCTAACATCAGGAAATAGAGACTCATAAGCCTGTCAGGAATCAGAAATCATGTAAACGTTCGCAGCCTCATCTAGCCCCGAATGCTTTGGCCCTAGCACCAAAATGTCTAAAATTGTAACTATTCACCAGTTGATTTCTTATCAAATCCACTTTAGAAACCTGAAGTATTTGGAAGAAAAATACTGACTAGCTCATCTTTTTCCTCTCTAAAGAAGATAGTTTGCAGCGTGTTCAGGTAATACCCACAGTCGAAATGAGCTCTTCTGAAGTGACATTAGAATTCAGAGTAATAAACTATAAATGCAAGGGGCTAAATTCCAAGCTGCATACTAGCCAATCTTATTTCTCCTAGGAAGACCCACCTTGGGCTGCTTTGGGGATTTCAAGTATAAACCCAGTGGCCAAAAGGCCATCTTCCTCTTTATTCAACTCCATTCCACCCACACAAAAATACACACATTTTGAACCTCCAGAATAAGGAAAGAAGGTCTCTTGTTCTTTTGCAAACTTTCTTGCTTTTTAATAAAGGGTAGGCTCATAGTAGGTATTCAAGGCACTTTGAGGATGGAGGGGGAGACGAGCAGTTCAGGACTGTTATTCCGAGTGTAAAGCTAGAAGGAGCTGATTGGAAAGGAGCCACACAGGTCACTTAAGAGGCTTAACTCTGTAAGCAGTGGGGAGTCTGGACTTCCCTGGAGTTTCAGTGGTTAAGGATCTGCCTGCCAATGCAGGAAACACGGGTTTGATCCCTAATCAGGGAAGATCCCACATGCCTTGGAGCAACAAATCTCCTGTAACACAGCTACTGAGCCTGCATGCCACAGTTACTGAAACCCAAGCTCCCTGAGGCCTGTGCTCTGCAACGAGAAGCCACCACAATGAGAAGCCCACACAACACAGGAAGAGAAACCCATGCTCACCACAACTAGAGAAAGCCCCTAAGGCAACAAAGCCTTGGCACAGCCAAAGAAAAAGAAATGGGGAGTCATTATGGAGCATCAGGAAGGGAGTCTTGAGTCCTTCAGCTCAGAGAGATGACTCTGCAGAGGGTAGACTGAGGGCAACAAGCCTGGGTGCATTGTAATAGGACAGACAGAGGCTGATGAGAGCCTGAACTGGGCCCTGCAGTATAAAGGGGAGGGGAGCGAAGATGGTGTGTGCCAGGCGCTGTGTGTGCACGGGACAGTAAGGTGGATCACAGGTGTGTGCACGGGACAGTAAGGTGGATCACACAGCCCCTCCCATGGGGTTCTGAAGAACAACTTGACTGAGTTGCTGGGGATCCAAATGTCATCACTAAGTTGGTTTCTTGACCTTGGAAGCCAGACTCATCTCGCGGGTGAAAGCAGCACTTTCTTCTTAAGCAAATGAGTGATGTCATTCATTTGTTATCAACCACGTTGGGCCATAAAGAGAAAATGAGAGGTTTGGGACTTGGGGAAGGTGTAAAGAGAAACTTCACCCAACACACATTGAAAATGGCAAGGCAGATTTTATTTGAGCTATTGCAGTAGAGGAAAGAGATTTCAGGGTAGAAGTCAGCTCAACTCTGAAGACAGCAAAGACAGCTGGGGATTTATAGCCAGTGGGCAGAGTGAGGGAGTCAGTGGTTAGAAAATCACTAAGAGGAACTTGATTAGGGTTCCTAATCAAGGGTAGGGGGATTCTCACTAAACTGGGCTCAGCAGGCCAAGGACACAGCTTAGTCCAGAAAAGTGTTCAAACGAGCCTGACTAAAGTTTGGTCAAGGTGGTGGGGTCCTTGCCAGGGGGAGGACCACCTCTGCTCCCCGGTGCAGAAGGCCCACTAAAAGGGCCCCAAGACCCCTCCTCAGGTGTGAAAAACTTTATGATAGAGAGAGAGACCAACAGAGCAGAGCAGAAGAACCAACAAGGGCTGATTCACGTGTCAGGTTTAAGTGACAAGATCCCACCAGGAGAATTTGTGGAACGAGGTGGCAGTCACTGGGGATACCTAGTCTATAACAGGAAGCCTGCAAGAGTCACTGAACTTCTTGCTTCTGAAGGTAATAGAGCTTTCACAGTGACTGTGGACAGTCCATTACAAGAAATGTGACCTCATTTTATTCTCTAAAGCAGTTAAGTAGGCCACTCTGGCTACTACAGACTTTTATCTGTACCAGTGTCCTATGCTGCAGGGACCAACTCTACTAAAACAGATAAGAAATGTTTTGTTTGGGGGGATGGGAGTGAGCAAAGTTAAGCTGAACTCAGAGAAGTATTTCCAACTGGGGAACTCAACAGTTTCCTTTGTCTACCCAGACCCCTGAGATCAACAAAACAGGGCTTGCCCAAATGACCCTTCCAACATTCTGCCAGAGAAAGCTAAATTTACAAGCTAAGAGCTCAGCTTGATTCAATTCTGCATGTTAAAAATCCCTCCCCCACTCAATACCCAATTTCTCTTGGCTTTATTATATATGATCAAGTGAGTTTGAATGAAACTGTCTCCAAGTCCTCATTTTTATTTCATACTGACAATATTATTTTTATCAAGCTCATATTTCAAGAAGCTCTTATTCTACTCTGACTTTCCTGAACCAGGGGAAATTATCTCGTTCCTTCCCTCGGGTTTGAAAGAAAACCTTTCCAGAACTAATGTTTATCAGCAGAGCAATTTCTTTTGCAAGAAATTGAAACCCCCTTGACGCAGAAAGGAAAAGAACACCAGAGCTGGGATGATAGACAGACACCAAGAAAGCTTAAGGGAAAGAGAAGAGAACCTTTCAAGAGGCTGTGAGCTCCATGAGCCTCGCTGGACAAGGTGCTCTGAGTCTAGCCAAGAGCACTTTCAAAATACGTAACAACCAGTGCAGCTGGACACTGACCAATCAGAACAGAAAAGGTCCCTGGCTGCTTTGCTGTTGGGCAGGCTTTAACCCTTTCACTTCTGGATGAAGGGGAGAGGATTTTTAGGAAGGCATAGCAGGTGGTATGTTACACAGGGTTCTCCAGAAAAGCAGAACAGGATTTACATAGATATCGGTATACACAGGCATATACNCTGCTTTGCTGTTGGGCAGGCTTTAACCCTTTCACTTCTGGATGAAGGGGAGAGGATTTTTAGGAAGGCATAGCAGGTGGTATGTTACACAGGGTTCTCCAGAAAAGCAGAACAGGATTTACATAGATATCGGTATACACAGGCATATACAAGCATATACAGGCATACCACATTTTATTATGCTTTACTTTACTGCGCTTTGCAGTGTATTTTTTTTTTAAACAAACTGAAGGCAGCCTTACATAGTCAGATGACAGTTGGCAATAAAGTATTTTTTAATTAAGGTATGTACATTTTTAGATATAATGCTATTGACACTTAACAGACTACAGTGCAATGTGAATGTAACTTTTATGTGCACGGGGAAACCAAAAAATCTGTGTAACTTGCTTTACTGCAATACTTGCTCTGATGCAATGGTCTGGAACAAAACCCACAATATCGCCAAGGTATGCCTGTGTACATATGCGGAGAGACAGACAGACAAAGACACAGAGAGATTGACAGAAAGGAAGAGAGAGATGATGAGATGGAGACATAGAGAAGCAGCTGACTTGTCTGAAATCTGGAGGACGGGCCAGCAGGCCAGGCAGGATTTGAGGCGGCAGCCTTGAGGCAGAATTTCTTCTCCAGAAAGCCTGTTTTCACTCTTAAGGCTGTCAGCTGATTAGATGAGCCCGCTCACATTATCAAGGGAAATCTCCTTTCCCTAAAGTCAACTGAAAGTAGATGTGAGCCTACGGAACGCCCCACAGCAACACCCAGACCAAGTGTTTGATTGAGTAACTGAAACTAATGACAGCCTAACCAAAGTGACATATCAGACTACCCAGTGGGTGTGGAGGCAGTAGGAAAGGGGGTCATTCAGGGGATTGGAGGTGGCTGCTGTTCACCGCCCCACAGAGGATTGTTTCACTGTTTTAAATAGAAGCCCTGGTGTCCTCTCTAAACGAAGCTTCTATAAAAGCTCCTCACCCCTGTGTAGTTGTAGCTACAACTTTTTCTCCTGGTTCTGGACATGCAACCTCACAAGGGTTGCTGGTGAGGAAAGCAGAAAGAAATGGGGCAGCCCCACAGGGGCTCTAGGAGCAGTGAAAGATGGAATGTCAAAACATCTGGTCTTCATGACAAAACTCAGTCTCCCAAACTCATACTCACCCCCAGGCCATTTGCAAAAAATGGCCACCTTCACCCAAAGAGGAAAAGCAAATAACTATTGTCATAACAACAACTCCTATTCATTGAGAACCTGCTGAACAATGTGTCATGAAACTTTTCAACAATAGAATGTAAAAAGTGGGACTTCCTTGCGGTTTAGTGGCTAAGACTCTGAGCTTCCAATGCAGGGGGCCTGGGTTCAATCCCTGATCAGGTAACTAGATCCCACATGCCACAACTAAGATCCGGAGCAGCCAAATAAATAAATAAGAAATATTATAAAAAATGTAAAAGGTAAGAGCGAGTATCCCCCTTCTACAGATGAAAAAACTGAGGTTTGGAAAGATCAAGTAGCTTGTCTAAAAGGATGCAGGTAGTTAGTGGGAGAGCTAGCGTTTAAACCCAGCTCCGTTCAGTTCAGAGTCCATGATCTTGGCACAAAGTTATGGAAAGCAAACAGAAGTGCTAACCAGAGGTTGGTGGAGGGATCTGGGTTACCCTAGCTTTGATAGTCTGGTAAAGGATGCCTAAGACTAAAAGATCAGAGGTTTTAACCAGAGTGGAAAAGTAGTTTTCATTGTTGCTGCTTCATCTCTGGTAACTAAAACTCAGACACTATGGGTAATGCTAATTTTACAGAAGACCCATGAATCTATGGTTTTGCTTTGGTCCTGCTCAATTCTTATATTTCCTTCCAGTTCCATGAGTCTAAAGATGAAGTTTCGAACAGGATGCTAACTACGGTTGATACTCTAACACACATAACTTTCTATTAACAGTGAGGTAAATATCTAAAAATTTATCAGCATACTTTGTTGCCATATTATTCTGAATGACATCTTCCTTGCCCCCAAAGCAATAATACTTGGATTGCAAACTATTTCCCTAACCAAATATATACTCCTTCCCACAGAGAACTGCTACTATGGAAATCTATGCAATAGATTCATTTTGTGGCATTGCATATCAAATCTGACCATGTAATTTTGACATTTGGTAAAAGTATACCTTTGTCTATTCCTCATAAGAAGACTCTGCTTAATAGGAGTTTTCCCAAATGTTCCTACCATTCATATTTTATGCTGACATCAAAAAATGGGAGGGGGTAGTTATTTTAGGTCTTGCTTTTAGATTTATATCTTTTAGACACCTGAACAAGTAGTTTTCACAAAGTTAAAAAAAACCTGCAATCGAGTTGCAATTGACTTGCAACTCCTCTATATCCACTGGCATGAAGTCAGTACTGATGACCGATCCCTCCTTTACATACCCCCCAGCCTCATATGTTCTACATGAGGTTGTGTTCCACAACCTTCTCCCTAATGCTAAACTCCTTTGGAAAGATAACTCTAAATGGATTTATGGGAAACAAGATGGGCTTATTTCAGTCCAAGAAATTGGAACCACATATGATAAAATAATGCCAAATTATGTTTGGAACTAGGATATGCTTGGTTCTGATTCCTTGTGACAAGAGTTCCAGATTACAACCAAAGCATACAGTGTGGAATAAATCTTTTCTTATTTTTGGACATTATAAATATCCCTAGAATTGTGTTATTTGCAAGAGAAATACTTAACTTTACTTAACCCTCACTATATTACTGTTCCTGAAAGAGCAGGATTTTCTGTAAGAGGGTATCTTTCACATGATCCAAAGGTGTTTACTTATTGAGGTTGTAAAAAGGGCTTTTTATGAAATGGTCTCTGGGTTGATTCTGTGAAACTCAGGTAGTGTTTCACAGAGAGATTCTAGAGAATTCCTTTTAAATATCTACTGAACTCAATGTTAACAGCTCACTACTGACAAAATAATCTGTCATTTTACTCTCTGCCCAAATGAAAATTGTTTCAAGGTTAGTCCTGTTTTAAACCTCATATATAAAAACAAGAGAGAGAGGATACTTACTTTCTGGTCTATAGATGAACTCAATGCCTCAAAAAGCATATTTCAATTAATGACTTTTTAAAAAATATGTATAAATAAAGCTATTGATATGTAGCTATATCCCAATTCATTTGCTAGTATTCTGTGTCATTATTTGGAGCTTAGACAAAAGGCCAAATAGAAATGATATCCTCCCTTTGTTCCTGCCAAAATATTGGCAGAGAAGTTCTTTGACCTGTGCTTGTAGTAGGAACAATAAGAGGTAGAGATAAGCATTATAATGGTCCAACACTCCAGAAACTTAAATATCATATAAAATGACATGCATTTGCTTAATGATTATTAACAATGCAGGCCACAAAAAAAAAAAAGACAAGTACTCTAGTTGATTACATGTCTATCCATCTATCAGTCTCTTGATCCATCTATCGATTCATCTTATTTTTTTGTGTGGATTTCAATGCAAGTTTCAGACTTATCTCTAAACACATCAGCATGTAGAGCATCAGCTAGAGTTCAATACCACAAAAAATGTTGAACATGATCAAATTTGGGGGGTGAGAAAAACACTCAAGAAAAAACCCTCAGAGGCTGGGGACAGTCAGGGGAGCCATCGCCAAATTTCCAGAGAGAGATGATGAGGAAAGGGCTTGAACCAGGGCAAGGATGGAAGGAGCAGAGAGGAGACAGCAGAATTGGTGGCTCTTGACAACTGGCTAGACGTGGTGGGGGTGGGGGATGATACAGAAATGGGAGGAATTTCCTCCCCAATTTCTACCTTGAGCCACAGTTAGGAACTAGCTTTAGGTGTCTGAAATATACCTGAGGGGGGGAAATTTGTAGGTTGAATTTCGGATGTAATTTGTTTTGTTTTGTTGCCATGTCTTTTGATTTGTGGAATCTTAGTTCCCCGACCAAGGATGGAACTCAGGCCCCCTAACCACTGGACTGCCAGGGAAATCCCAGGCGGTAGTTTTCAAATACCTGTGTGTACTCAGTCACTCAGTTTTTCCCAACTCTTTGCCACCCCATGGACTGTAGCCCGCCAGGCTCCTCTGTCCATGGGATTTTCCGGGCAAGAATACTGGAGTGGGGTGCCATTTCCTTTGCCAAAATACTTATGAGACACCCAGGTAAATTTGCTGGTGGACAGGACAGAGGTCTCAGTTAGAGAGACAGATTGGAGAGGCAGTAGTGTCTGTGTGGTTTGACAAGGAGACTATGCAGCCAGGGCCAAGAACAGACCTTAAAGTAACACGTGGATTGAAAGGGCAGGCAGGGGAGGGAAGCTCATAAAAGAAACAGAAGAAGCTGGAAAGGAACGAGGAGAGCCAGGGAGAAGGAGGTCTTGAAAATAAGCGAAGGAGTCAGTTTCAAGGAGATGAACTTGTCAACAGCATAGAACCTGAAAAGTCGAGAAAGATGAGGGCATTGAGAGTCTATTGGTTTAGCAGTTCATAGTGATCTTGTAGAAAGAGTTTTCATGAAATGGGAAATGGAAGCCAAACGGGTGGAGAATGGAATCAAAGTACGTGAAGACTCACTGTTCTGGGTATTTGGCCACAAGAGGAAGGAAAGCGGGAAGGCACACACATTTACAGGACAGGCTGGGGGTCACGGGAAGGTCGATCTTAAACACAGTGCAGCCTGGGCCACACATAACTATGAACGCCAGTAGTATTTAGCTGGACGCTTCCCTGGTGGCTCAGTGGTAAAGAATTCGCCTGCCAATGCAGGAGACACGGGTTCCATTCCTGGGTCAGGAAGACCCCCTAGAGAAAGAAATGGCAACCCACTCTAGTATTCTTGCCTGGAAAAATCCCATGGACAGAGGAGCCTGGCGGGCTACAGTCCCCGGAGCTGCAGAAGAGTTGGACACGACTGAGCGACTAAACAATAACAACAGAAATATTTAGTTGATGCTTAAAATATGCGACCTTGTGTTGACAACTCTTTGTGCAGATGCATTACCATCTTGGTCGGTCAGAGGCTTGAGTAAACAAGCAGACCATGCACTGTAGACTAGTGAAACATGAAAGCTTGAACACGCCGGGATTATTTACTCCAGTCCCTGACCTATGGTTGAAGGCTCTGAGATCAGAAGACAGTGAGTCATGGAAGGTCATGTACTCAGTGGAGAACCACCCAGGCCCTTCCCATGGTGTTTTGCCGTAAGGAGAAAGGTTTTGTTTTCCAGCACAGTTGTGTGAAAATTCCAGTCTAGGAACCATCTCAAAGGGACAGCCCTGATCACATGGATTTCCTTCACGTGGTCATCTCGAGCTGGGTACAACAAAGCCAATTTCCACCAGTGCCCCCAAGTTAGAATTGATTTGTTGGTATAAGATTTCCAGGCAATGTGATTTTTCAGTTCCTATCACCTCTTAGCTTTGCTCGTATCTGCCCATGGGAGTATTTCACATTGCTAGGGGGAGACAACTTTTGATTTTCCTGGCCTGTCAGTAGCAGACAGAGAGGAGAGCTATCGAAAGAACGCTTGCCTTCAGGACTTCATACTTCCAGCAAGAGTGTTCCATGGGAGCATTTCAGATTTCAAGTGATAAATGGATATGGCCCAAACCTTTTCACCTTTTCAATTTTCTAGTCCTTCTTCCCTAACTCCCTCTTCAACTTCTTTTAATTAGCTCAACTTTAAGCCTTTCAGAATCATCTAATGTCAGGCAAATGTAGCTGCCCTGTGCAGAGAAAGAAAAGTATGAGGTAACCCACTTTCGGGGGAACTGATTTATGACATGCAGAGAAACTCTTGTTAGCTTCCCAAAAGTTATCTTTTCTCTTGTTATTTGGAAAGCACAGTAATTTTCCACTTATTCTCTGCTGATGTAAAACAGATTTGTTTGACTCTTAGAGGACGCTCTGTTTTGCACTCCTGTGCATGTGTGCATGTTTGTGTATGTCTCTCTTCCTGGTAGACCGCTACCCTCGTGGCCATGCACAGCTGTATTGGACTTGGTTACTGCACTGCACAACACTCGCAAAAACGTCCTTTTTTAGAAGAAGCCTCCACAAGCTAAACTAATAGCATCTGCCTCTCCCAAATGCCTTAATTGTATTGGCGAAAGAGCATCTCTTATGTTTTAAAGCCTACTTTCGCTGGATTGTTGGAGCAGCACCATTAAAGGATAACGACAATGTTACCCTCAAATGGTTTTTCTTCAAATAATTGCTTTCCCCCACTGAGTGCTGGCTTGGTGCTAGTGAAATTCTGACAGGGTCAGCAGGTTCTCTGATGCTGCCCACCAGAAGACAGTCTCTTTCTGACCCCGTTTCTTTTCTTTTTCATCCACACTTACCCTAGTTTTCTTTCACTCTTGCAGCTTGGTTTTGTGCTTGCATCTCAGCCCATTCTTTTTTTTTTTTTTTTAACATGGTAAACGTGTAGCTTTCTCAATGAGCCAGCACTTACGGCTGCTTTATGTTGTCTTCACAGAAAGCGTTTTATTCTGGGAGGCAAACAAACATTGATTTTGAGAGCATCACCATCCCAGAAATGGATGGGTTGGCCACGAAATCATAGGTCTGCATATTCTGATGCTTATCTTGGCTGAACCTAAGAAGCGTGGGGCTGACCTGCTGTGAGCAGGGAGCATCCCGCCCTTGCTGGCAGGGAGCTGGAGTCAGGACAGGCCTGCCCTACCTGGGCTGTTCTTCTGGGGCCGGGAGAGGAGGGGAGTCTGGCTTGTAGATGGGCGTGGGTGAGGCTGGCACAAGACTGCTGAGAGGAAGCAATAGGGAACTGAAGCCTATGTCTCTGAAAAAGGAAGGCTCTAGAACCAAGTCTAAAATGTTAAGCCACAGAGGTATGGCAGAGAACTGAGGAGAGGCAGAACAGAGACAGGTGGGGATTCAGTGGAGACAAGTGCATGCAGGTGGAGGGGGCATTTTATACTTGCCCTTTGCCCTTACTCTGGGCAAGGAGGAACTGGTCACAAAGAGCAATTTAGCGACTTCCCTGGTGGTCCAGTTGAGAATCCACCTGCCAATGCAGGGGACAGAGGTTCAGTTCCTGCTGGGGGAACTAAGATCCCATATGCCTTGGAGCAACTAAGCCTGTGCGCTACAGCAAAGACCCAACACAGTCAAAGAGATATAATATATATACATAATATATATATACATGATCTGTTTGTATATTTATATCTATGTTGTATTTTTCAGGTTAAATATATATAGAATCAATTTATACAGGAGAAAAAAATTGGACCACAGATTCATCGCTTTTTTATGTCCAACTCAAATGGAGGCAGCCCATCAGCTAATGCAGAATATACTTAACATCTGTAGGCCTGCAGTGGCTCCATATCCCTCCACACACAGAATACAAGGCATCGACTTACTTTTGTTGATGTTGGACTTCAGCCGGTGTCATTGGATCGACAGACCACCTCATCGAACAGATCCAGTTATGGAACTAATGGTTTATATCCTATAATGTGAAATTCCTCACTCCTTCCCTCTGTTTATAATGGTATTTGCAATACACAATCAAGCCTGTGAGCACTTGGTTTTTCCCTAAGTGAGGCAAGGACGATGGATGAAGGAAAATTGAAATACTTTTCCGCTATGTTATCTTTTCAACCCATTTGTTTACAATTTATCAACCACTTATTGGTTTCAAAGAAAATTCACCACCATGTATTGCTTAGAAAGATGGTGCAGGAGAGTTTGAGAGAGAATCACTAATAAATTGATGGTGAAGTGCTTTGTTAATATGGAGTGCTATTGAGATGCATAATGAGGAGTGGCCCCTTCAAGGTCACACAGTGAAGAAGCAGCTAGAACTCTGGATGCCTCACTTTTCATCTAACAGATGCTAGTGCACAAAGCCTGAATGGAGAATATTTTTAACCCCACTTAGGTAATACCCAGGAGGGGTGGCTACTTATTTCTACTGATAGTCTGGGCAAGGTCAACAAAATAAACAAGAAATTGAGTAGTGCTTCTCAAGCCTTAATGGACAAACAGATCACCTGGAATCTTATTAGAATGAATAAGATGTGATGCAGGAAGTCAAAGGTGGGGCCTGAGATTCCACGTTTTCAGTAAGTGCCCACGTGATGCTGATGCCACTTGAAAAAAACCCTGCTCCAGTCTGGAACACTTGGAGAGGTACCTAGGTTCTTTTAGGAATTCAACATGTTGGAAAAGACCATCTCTGAAGGATGATAAAAGGTTTTCTTACATGTTCAAGATACAAAACTTAAAGCATGCAGGTAGGGGTAACTTGAAGGCCACTGGACATGTAGAATTGGAGTCCAGGAAGACAGTAGATCAGTGGATAATGTTCTGAGAACCATCCATGTCAGTTGATGCCATGATAATTCCATAGATAGATAGACTGATAGAAAAACAGATGAAATATACGGAAGGACCTCAAACTTCCCAGTTCATAGCACATTGTCATCATTGGCTCATGAAAAGCCCTGTTTTCATTTGCTCTTTTAATCCATTCATTCATTCATTCCCTTTATCCCCATCCTCCCCACCAAAAGCAGTGTTCCAACGTGTCTGATGTGTAATCTTTCATCTTGATAAGTCTTCTCACATAATGTATCTCCTTTTGTGTGCATTTTTTAAATTGAGGTATAACTGCATACAGTAGAGTGAAATAACCTTAATTATACACCTGTTGAAGTGACACACACGTACACACCTACATAACCAGCACCCAGATCAAGACAGAATATTTTCTCCAGCTCTGTACGTGTATTTTTCATTTTCATAAGTGACATTGTCTAACAAATACCATTGTGTTTCGTACCTCATTCCACAACACAACATTTTCAAGGTTGATGTAAGCTTCTGTTTACATATTTGCTTCCAACTATTTCAGAGCATCCTCTTTGTGCATCTGCACACTTTATTTAACATTCCCCAGTGAAGGATGTCCAGATTTACCACAATACATATAAATTCCTAGTTTAACTAAAAGTTGCCAAATTGCCTCCCAGAATGGCTCCACCAATCTGCACGTACAAATACTTTTTTCTAGAGTCAAATGTACGTTTCTCGTGAATGTTCGTTATGTTTAACAATGAGCAGGGGCTCTCAGTGTGCAGGCTCCAGGAGTTGTGGCTCATGGGCACTAGACCACAGGCTCGGGAGTTGCGGTGCACAGGCTCAGCTGCTCCGTGGCACGTGGGATCTTCTCAGACCAGGGATCAAACCCATGTCTCCTCCACTGGCTGGAGGATTCCTTATCACTGAGCCATCAGGGAAGCCTTTTTTTTCTTTTTGGCTTTGACATGCAGTTTGTGGGATATTAGATCCCCAAACAGGGATTGAACCCGCATCCTCAGCAGTGAAACCAGAGTCCTAACCATGAGACTGGCAAGGAATTCCCAGCCAGGTTTTAACAGAGTTACATTTACATGTTGCCTATGACTGGCAATAGATTCATTCACTGATTAACTATTTATGGAGCACCCATGATAGGCCAGCTACTCTTCCAGCAAAATAAAGCTGTGATAGAGATAAATTCCAACCCACATGGACTTTGTTACAGTAACTAAAAGGGAAGTGGGTGAAATCACTTAAGAAGAGAATATAGAGCAAGAAAGAAGAAAAATCAAGAGTAGAATTCCAAACATCAAAAGATTAAAGGGTAAAGAGAAGAGAAACCCTAGAGGACGATCAAAAAAATTCTGAGAG
Source organism: Neotragus pygmaeus (assembly GCA_006410875.1). NCBI lineage: Eukaryota > Metazoa > Chordata > Mammalia > Artiodactyla > Bovidae > Neotragus > Neotragus pygmaeus. The sequence continues at coordinate 355,570 of SJYV01000887.1, forward strand.
GTTGCAAGGGAACCAAGGAAAAGTAATGACACAGAAACCGAGAGAGAAGAGTTTCAAGAAATGTCCAGTCTTCAGGAGGAAATACAATTAGGTGATTGGTCACCAAGAAGTCTTTGGCACAAATCACTGGTGGAGAATTGGAGAAGGTGGACTAGTGCACATCCATAAGAATGCTCAAACTACTGCACAATTGCACTCATCTCACATGCTAGTAAAGTAATGCTCAAAATTCTCCAAGCCAGGCTTCAGCAATATGTGAACCGAGAACTTCCAGATGTTCAAGCTGGTTTTAGAAAAGGCAGAGGAACCAGAGATCAAATTGCCAACATCTGCTGGATCATGGAAAAAGCAAGAGAGTTCCAGAAAAACATCACTTTCTGCTTTATTGACTATGCCAAAGCCTTTGATTGTGTGGATCACAATAAACTATGGAAAATTCTTCAAGAAATGGGAATACCAGACCACCTGACCTGCCTCTTGAGAAACCTGTATGCAGGTCAGGAAGCAACAGTTAGAACTGGACATGGACCAACAGCCTGGTTCCAAATAGGAAAAGGAGTGCGTCAAGGCTGTATATTGTCACTCTGCTTATTTAACTTCTATGCAGAGTACATCATGAGAAACGCTGGGCTGGAAGAAGCACAAGCTGGAATCAAGATTGC
>SJYV01000887.1:361406-421372 GCA_006410875.1 Neotragus pygmaeus
AAGGTCTGTCTAGTCAAGGCTATGGTATTTCCTGTGGTCATGTATGGATGTCACAGTTGGACTGTCAAGAAAGCTGAGCACTGAAGAATTGTTGCTCAGAATTGAGATCAGTCCTGGGTGTTAATTAGAAGGACTGATGCTAAAGCTGAAACTCCAGTACTTTGGCCACCTCATGGGAAGAGTTGACTCACTGGAAAAGACTCTGATGCTGGGAGGGATTGGGGGCAGGAGGAGAAGGGGACAACAGAGGATGAGATGGCTGGATGGCATCACTGACTCGATGGACATGAGTTTGGATGAACTCTGGGAGTTGGTGATGGACAGGGAGGCCTGGCATGCTGCAATTCATGGGGTCGCAAAGAGTCAGACACAACTGAGCAACTGAACTGACTGAACTGACTGAGTGCCAGTTAGTCATGACCCCTCAGACATGTCACCGTGACCCTCACCCAAGCCCATGACGTCCACTATTCTGAATTCTTCCCTGGTGTGCATTCTTTCTTAAGAAATTCTTTCCCTCAATAAACACATCTATCTTTTCTATCCATCTGGACAAGAGCACAAATTTTGAATTCTGGTGTACATGCTGCTTATTGAGCAAGGATAATATTTTGCTGGCTATTTCAAAGAGGATTCTCATTCTATCTGAGAACTGTGCAAATCGGTGTTCATTTATGAAAATCAATCTGTAGAATTAAAGAAGATGGAAGTGTGAGAAATAAATGGAAACTTTTTTGTAGTCTGAGAATTGAAAAGAGAGCCTCTGGTTATTATTGGTTTCATGTAGGACATAACTATGATTTTGTTTCATTGCTCTTATTCAGCCCCATAATCATTGTATATCATGTACGTTTGATTTTTTTTTTCTGTAACATATCCCATATGTTCAGTCCTCTGTATTCTCACAGCTCTCCCCCATGACTTGGGTGTGATCCTCATCGTCTCAGGCCTGAATCACACAAAAGCATCAGAGCAGACAGTCTGCCTCCCCCCCCCCCCCCCCCCCCCCCCCACCACACACCNCATATCCATCATCTCGTATACATACAAAATTAAAGATGTGATGAGAACTCTTAGGACTTACTCAACAACTTTCATATGTAATACACAGTAGTGTTAGTTACGGGGCTTCCCAGGTGGCGCTAGTGGTAAAGAACCCACCTGCCAGTCCAGGAGACATAAGAGACACAGGTTCTATCCCTGGGTCGGGAAGATTCCCCGGAGGAGGGCATAGCAACCCACCCCAGTATTCTTGCCTGGAGAATCCCCATGGATGGAAGAGCCTGATGGGCTATATAGTCCATGGGGTCACAAAGAGTCGGACATGACTGAAGTGACTTAGCACGCACACACGCAGTGTTGGTTATGTTTATCCAATCGTACATTACATTCTCAGAACTTATCTTATAGTTGGAAGTGTGTACCTTTTGCTAACTTTCATCTAGTTCCCCTTCCCTCCATACCCTGCCTCTGATAACCACCAATCTGATCTCTTTTTCTATGAGTTTATTTTTAAAGTATAATTGACCTCCAACAATTACGTTAGTTCCTGGTACACAATATACTGATTGATATTTCCATATGTTTTAAATGATCACTACGATAAGCCTAGCACTGTAAGTCTAGCACTTCTTAACGTGTATTTACTGTAGAACATTATATCCTAGTACCTGTGTACCATCCTACTTATTTGTACATAGATGCTTTTAAAAACACTCTCTCTACTTTTCTCTCCCCACCACTTAGCAGACTGCCTATCTTTAAGAGCTAGCTGAAGACTGAACCAACTGCACCTAATCTGAATCATTTATAAAAAGCTTCAGTAGAAAATGAAGCATTTGATCTTTCATTTTTTTTTAGGGAAACTACAAATGTTACAATTCTCAAACTCCAGCCTTTAAACAAACTCTCTTTATGATGCAACTCTGAATCATAATGGAATATAATTTTGGTGAAGAGGGACTTCAAAATAAAATTTAGCATATCCATGGTATGAAATTTGGATGCATGTTTAATTCTATATTCCACTCCAAACCAAAAGTGGTCAAAATTCTTTTTATCTTTAATTAAAATTGATTTGATTTTCATGTACGTTTTTGGCACTTTCATTTTTGGAAGCAAAATCTGCAGATTTCTTAAAGAGGAAATTAAATAATATTATAAAAATACCATAACAGGAAGTAACAGAGAAGTTACTTCTAATTTTCAGCTAATAAGGCAGAATTCTAACTCAGAATGACCTATTTCTTCAAAACTGATTCTCATTGTCACTTCTCTCCCAAATTCCTGGTAATTCTGTTCATAGTAGACTTGAAATGTTTCCAAATATATGTTTTAAATGTATTTGATAGAAAGGAATCCATGATAAGCCCCATGAAGTTCTTTTATCTTTATTCTTATGAGTACAAATATCCGACACAAGTCAAAGCAAATCCTGAGGCAATTTCTGGAATAATCAACCCAAACATGTAAAAAGAAAATCTTTCTAAATATTTTGTTTTACTTGATTGAATGAACCAATTAGCCAAAGTTCTTTGCTAGATTCTAAGGCTTTTATCAACTGTGTAAGACAAGTAACTACATCTTTATTAATTCCTTGAGAACATCTACTGGAATCTAAAGCAAAATTTTAACACGTGCACTCCTATATACCGGAGAAGGCAATGGCACCCCACTCCAGTACTCTTGCCTGGAAAATCCCATGGATGGAGGAGCCTGGTAGGCTGCAGTCCATGGGGTCACGAAGAGTCGGACACGACTGAGCGACTTCACTTTCACTTTTCACTTTCATGCATTGGAGAAGGAAATGACAACCCACTCCAGTATTCTTGCCTGGAGAATCCCAGGGATGGGGGAGCCTGGTGGGCTGCCATCTATGGGGTCACACAGAGTCGGACATGACTGAAGTGACTTAGCAGCAGCAACTCTTATATACATGGTTTTATATTTCTTCTTTTTTTTTATTTTAAGAATCTACATCCCTTTGGTTCCTTTTTAAAAATATATTTATTTATTTTTTAATTGACTGCATTTGGTCAAAGTTGCAGCAGGCAGGATCTTCATCGCATCATGCAGGATCCTTTGCTGTGGTGCACTGACACTCTAGTTGCAGCGAGCGGGCTCAGTAGTTGCAATGAGCAAGCTCAGTAGTTGTGGCACTCAGGCTGAGTTGCTCTGCAGCATGGGGGACCTTAGTTCCCTGAGCAGGCATCAAACCTGTGCTCCCTGCATTGCAAGGCAGATTCTTAACCACTGGACCACCAGGGAAGTTCTCCTTTGTGTATTTTTTTTAATGGCTAGTTTTCCCCAAAAGTTGATTTTTAAAGCTATTATTAATGAGTTGGATTCCATTAAAGTCAGGAAAGTAAAATTATAGTAAATTCTGCTTTGGGTATAAATAAAATATTTAAACTAAGATGATGGGCATTGTAGTACACCTACTTTTCAACATTTCAATATTTTTTTTCAAACACTTCAACGTGTGTGAAGAATAATCACTAAACACACATATAAACATTTATATAGGGGCACACATTTTTTTCCTTTTGCCTCAAACTTGGTGGTGTGGCATCCTGCTTTTAAAATTTAGGGAAGTGGCTCAGAGAGCTTCAGCTTTGTGCCCAGCAGCAGCTTCTGCAGAAAGAGACCAAGATGAACACAGAGCCCAAGAGGAAGTTTGGCGTGGTGGTGGTCGGTGTCGGCAGAGCTGGCTCCGTATAGATCCCGGACCTGCGGAATCCACACGCTTCCTCAGCATTCCTGAACCTGATTGGCTTCATGTCCAGATGAGAGCTGGGGAGCATTGATGAAGTACCGCAAATTTCTCTGGAAGATGCTATTTTCAGTCAAAAGGTAGAGGTTGCTTTTATCTGCAGTGAGAGCTCCAGCCACGAGGACTACATCAGGCAATTCCTGAATGCTGGAAAGCATGTCCTTGTGGAATACCCCATGACATTGTCTTGAGTGGCAGCTAAGGACCTGTGGGAGTTGGCAGAGCAGAAAGGGAAAGTCTTGCATGAGGAGCATGTTGAACTCTTGATGGAATGTATTCCTGAAGAAAGAAGTGGTGGGAAGGACCTGCTGAAAGGGTCTCTCCTGTTCACAGCTGCCCCATTGGAAGAACAGAGGTTTGGCTTCCCTGCGTTCAGCAGCATCTCTCGCCTGACCTGGCTAGTCTCCCTCTTCCAGGAGCTTTCTCTCGTGTCTGCCACTTTGCAAGAGCGAAAGGAAGACCAGTATATGAAGATGACTGTGTGCTTGGAGACAGAGAACAAAAGCCCGCTGACCTGGATTGAAGAGAAAGCACCTGCCTAAAGCGACGTTTAAGCTTCCATTTCAGATCTGGGTTCCTGGAGAATATGCCCAANGTTCCTCACACTGGCCCCCGGCATATATACACGCATACACACACAACATATACATGTTAGAAGCCTGAAACATTTTTATTTCCCTGTGGGCCAGATAATCTGCAATTTCCAATGAAATATTTTATTTTACCAACCAACTGAATTTCAGAAGCAGGAGCAAAGGGAGACGTTTCTCTGCAAGCCTCCGTGAGAATCATCTCGCACACCCCCGCTATGAGGCAAGGTTGTGTGCTCTGATCCCCAGCCACATCTCTTGGCTCCCTGTCACCCCCAGTCGTCAGCCTTTCCCCTCCAGTCCCCGACTTGTCTGTGATTCCCCACAGCTGCCCCACTGGAAGAAGAGCGGTTTGGCTTCCCTGCGTTCAGTGGCATCTCTCGCCTGACCTGGCTGGTCTCCCTCTTCGGGGAGCTTTCTCTTGTGTCTGCCACTTTGGAAGAGCGAAAGGAAGACCAGTATATGAAGATGACCGTGTGCTTGGAGACAGAGAACAAAAGGTAGGTCAGGAAAAGCTGTGAGGAGGGGGCAGTATAAGGACATCCTTGTGTGTTCATGAGGGAGAATTCGGGGAGACCCAGGGACCTAGACCCCCACCCCCGACTCCAGAAGAGCCATCTGCTTCTGCAGTGGGATAGGTGCTGAAATCTCACTTATGTTGCTTCACGCCTTCCTCCTAGTCACCCCATAAGGTTAAGAGAAGCATACAGATCTGATATGTTAGATATATTTAGATCAGAAGAGCCCCTGAATGGCTCACAATTAAACAATCTGAAAGTCAGAAGGCCTTACAGAGGAGGAACACTGTAGTAATGAAGATGCCCCCGGGAGGTCCCCTGGATTTGAGGGATCCAATTCTAATTTTCGCTGTGGGAGCCCTGGAGAAGGAAATGGCAACCCACTCCAGTATTCTTGCCTGGAGAATTTCATAGACAGAGGAGCCTCGTGGGCTACAGTCCCTGGGGTCGCAAAGAGTCAGACATGACTGAGCGACTCAGACACAACACACAGATATGAGCAGGTTGCCTAAGGCACACAGTGAATATCAGATATAGGAGCAGAAGTCCATTACATCTGTGACTTGCATTCATTCCAACATTTTATTGTGAAAGTTGCAGGCACTGGTGAGTTGAAAGAACTCTGCAGTGAGCATCTGTACAGCTACCACCTAGATCTTGCCATTAATATTGTACTCAGCTTGCCTGTATCATGCCCAGCTCTTTATCAGCTTTATCACATCATACTGTTGTAATGTTTCCCAAATACTGATTCTTTATTCTCCATACCAAGTCTTTTTTTTTTTTAATGTTCAAGAGACTTTAAAATAGTACAAAGATGTTTAGGTTGACTATAAGATCATACTGAGGTGGTGTCTGTTGGTTCTTCCATTTGATCCTGGTTCACTACACACCCTGATAATTCTTCCAGTTGGGTAGTAGTAATACTCTTTGATTCCCAGCATCTTCCATAAACTGCTGCACATCCATAAATGACAGAAAACACAACGCCAGAAATAATCACTAAATGTTTGCAGATTTTACCTGAATATCCTTGATGTGTTGTTTTTCAAAAGCAAGTCCTCTTGGTCCATTTGGGAAACCAACATCATGATGGGTCCCATCTGGTACGAAATGCAGCTCTTTCAACAGCAAACAACGCTTCAAGATAAAAAGCTTCATAACAAGTCTTTAAAACATTAGGAGCCTCTGCGAGTTGTTTGCAGACACAATTCCTTAAGTTAGAGCCGCCTTCTAACAACATAGTGGAACAGAGCAGAGCTGCAGCAGAGGTTGAGGAGGTGGGGAGGCATGACGTTGAAAGGTCACAGTAAAAGGACCAGTGAGACCGGGATCATTGCCTGAAGCCCTGTTGTACAAAGTGCTAGTATTTGCTAACGTTTACTGAGTTCTCGCCAATGTGCCAGGGCCTAGCGCTTTTACAAGAATTTTCTCATATAATGTTTATACCAACTGTCTGGAACCAGCATTATTATGATCACTTGGGAAATTATGATCACCCGAGGCTCACCAAGGGCACACAGCTAATAAATGATTATGTGAGAATCATGTTCAAGCAGCCTGTCTGCAGTCCTCGAATGATCACACCTTGTCCTCCACAGTGCACAGGAAGGGCACAAAAAAGGAATATCATTGAAAACACATCAGGCCTTATCTTTACCTCATCCTTACCTATCAGTGAAGTAGGTATTGTTAGCCTCAGGCCCCAGATCATCCAGGAAAACCCAGTGCAACTCACTTCCAAGCCTGTGTTCTTTCCATTTTACTAGCAGTTTTCAAACTTTGTAAAAATAAGCATTCAAACACTTTTTCAACCCAAACCTCTATAGAAGAGGTGCATGCTTCAGTCCTCTTGTTGAAGCTGGCTGGTAGCACTGGGACCAGAGCCAGGTGCTCCCCCCACCCCCTCGTCCTGTTAGAAGAACACAGTTAGAAACTGCCACCTCTGCAGTGCTTGAGACACGTGCTGACTAGAGGAATGTGGCTGTGGGTGTACACCTTACTGTGGAAGGTGAGAAGTAAGCAGCATTTTTGCAGGTAGTCGGAGCTCAGGTTGGTGAATGCAGATACTTGCAAATGGAGGTTTCCAGAGAGGACAGAGGAGCCATCTGAGTCCAAGCTTGTGGTTCGGGTCGGGATGCCTAGAGCTAAGAGCTGTCCAAGCCCAGAACATGGTGGACCCGGGGCCACCTTTAGCTCCCCTCTAACTGACAGTAAAGTCCCCACAGCTGATGTCCTCACTTAAATATGTGAACAGGGAGACTCCCCCTGATGGTTCGTAGTTAAGACTCCCTGCTTCCAATGCAGGGGGCAGAGGTTCGATCCCTGGTCAGGGAACTAAGGTCCATATGCTGCATGGTGCGGCCAAAAATTATACATATACACACATATATATATGAACAGGAAACAGCATAACCAAGTTTTGAGCGGGTGGGACCACAAAAGGAGGAAGTTTCTCCGTCCATATCTCTCTTGATGTTTCCCTGCATGTGTGGGTGTTGGCATGGTTCCCTCTTTGTGTACTTCACATATTTTTCTCTTAAACATTTTACTCACTCTCTAGTGCAGGTCTTGGTAAGCTGAAGGGAGGGTTCGTTTACCCTGAGCTTCCTGCAGTGCTCAGAAGAATCTTTAGTGGTCCGTTTGGGCCCCTTTCTTGCAACCTCACACCTTATATCTGTTTGTTTGTTTGTTTTTTGGCCATGCTGCACAGCATGTAGGATTTCAGTTCCCCGAGTTTCCCAACCAGGGGTCAAACCCATGCCCCCTGCATTGGAAGTACAGAGTCTTAACCACTGGGCCACCAGGGAAGTCGCCCCATATATTTAGCTTTATTATGTCCCATCCCTCTAGAGGCAGAGAATAAACAAAAGGTAGTTCCGCTTTGTCAGTTAGCAACACCGGTCGAAACTGCCCGTCCTGGGCCTGCCCGACTGCATCCTGGGGGGAAGGAATCCGAGGAATGGTAATGGGAGACAAGATCCTGATGCCTGCTCAGGATTGAACCCTTTCCCTGTTCAAATCACAGCCGTCCAACCAGATTGCCTTGTCCTTGACCCTGACTCAACCCTGTAGAAGTAAGGACGGGAAGGCAAAGAGAAGTAGCCAGAGCAAGTCCTCTTAAGACTTCCTGAAACTTTGTTCCCAGAAGAAGGAAGGAAAACTTATGTGTATATGTGTGAAAACTTTGAATGCAGGCTATCCATGTTAAATTAAAATTGGAAAGAGCTTGAATATTTGGCAATAATAAAATAGTAAATGAATTATATAATCAGTTGTCCATGATATGCAGATGAAAATAATCATCATAGCAGTATCTGTAGGATATTTTTAAATAAACATAGTCAAAAATTAGTTATACTTTATTTTAGGGTTTATATGCCACATCAGTTCAGTTCAGTTCAATCACTCAGTCGTGTCCGACTCTTTGCGACCCCATGAATCGCAGCACACCAAGCCTCCCTGTCCATCACCATCTACCGGAGTTCACTCAGACTCATGTCCATCAAGTCCATGATGCCATCCAGCCACCTCATCCTCTGTCGTCTCCTTCTCCTCCTGCCCCCAGTCTCTCCCAGCATCAGAGTCTTTTCCAGTGAGTCAACTCTTCGCATGAGGTGTCCAAAGTACTGGAGTTACAGCTTCAGCATCATTCCTTCCAAAGAAATCCCAGGGCTGATCTCCAGAATGGACTGGTTGGATCTCCTTGCAGTCCAAGGGACTCTCAAGAGTCTTCTCCAACACCACAGTTCAAAAGCATCAATTCTTCAGCACTCAGCCTTCTTCACAGTCCAGCTCTCACATCCATACAAGACCACTGGGAAAACCATAGCCTTGACTATAGACAAATACTTGAAAGGATTGTCTCAGACTGAAGAGGTTTTTATTTAGGCGAAAGAATTATGGGTTTGTTTTTTTTTTCTTTTTCTTGTAAAAGTCTTTAAATCAATGGTGTATTGTTTTTAGAATACTTTTTAAAGCAGATTTTGTATTTTTGCTGTCCTATTATTCAGTGAAGCTTCTTTAGATCAAAGGCCTAATTAGGCTTCTCTGTTTCTGATTAAGCAGGTAACACAGTTATTATCTACTATAAAGACAGAAGAGATAAACCCAGAGAAAGGAGAAACTTTAGGGAAGTGGGGTATGTCCCATTAGGACTGGAGATTTTTGTGAGTGCTGACCTTGGCCTTGACCTGGGGGGCACATGTGAAATGGAAACAAATGCTTTGCGAGCAGGCAGAGAGTGTCTAGTCTTTTCTGGCATGTGCGGGGGATCACAGACCTCTTTGAAGTGGGATGAAAGCACTCTAAGAATTCTTTCCCATAAAAAGGCACATACACTTGGAAACAGCAGTTTGCTCCAGAACCTCAGGTCTGCATCCTCAGGGCTCAGGGTAGAAAGTCCTGAATAATGAACTGATATTCACACCAAAATCATTGCACAGATTCCCCTGCCTGGTGGCAAAACTGAATAAAAGGACCGTTGGTCAGTAGAGTTGCCAACAGTCACCGTGGCCTCTGGGAGGCTGGTGGAGGTCGGGATGCAGCAGCTGCAGGAGAGATGGGCTCACGAGGGTCTGGCAGGGGGTGCTCAGGAGCCAGCAAGCATCCACGTGCCCTCAGTGAAATTAACACTGTGCCTCTCACCTCTGCAGCCCGCTGACCTGGACTGAAGAGAAAGCACCTGGCCTAAAGCGAAACAGACGTTTAAGCTTCCATTTCAGATCTGGGTCCCTGGAGAATATGCCCAACGTAGGCATCAATAAGAATATTTTCCTGAAAGATCAGAATATATTTGTCCAGAAACTCCTGGGCCAGTTCTCAGAAGAGGAGCTGGCTGCCGAGAAGAAACGCATCCTGCACTGCCTGTGGCTCGCAGGAGAGATCCAGAAACACTGCTGCTCGAAGCAGTGAGGAGAAGGGGCAGTGCTGCTCTGCTCAGCAAAACCGGAGCCTGATCTTTATTGAGAGTTCACCTTTCTCTCTATTCTTACCATTAAACATGTCTTGGGTAAACAGGATCTGCTTATTGTCACCAGCTATGTTGGGGCCTCCAGTGGGGGCTTCCATGGGAAGCAAAAAAACAAGCAGCCAACCTTGGTTGAGCAGTNACACTGCTGCTCGAAGCAGGGAGGGGAAGGGGCAGTACTGCTCTGCTCAGCAAAACTGGAGCCTGATCTTTATCAAGAGTTGACCTTTCTCTCTATTCTTACCATTAAACATGTCTTGGGTAAAAAAAAAATAAATAAAAATAAAATTTTGATATTTTCTTTCTCATGAAATTTTAGCTTTGGTGTTGACGTCTTAAATATTATTTTAATGATATTCATCTTGATTATATTCATCTATAAAGCCAGGAATCTTCCAGAAGGTTAAGTTCTGAGAAAAAGAACTAGAGGAAGAAAAGGCAACTCATTCAGAACTGTCAATCTATAAATGATTTTGTTACCATAGTTTTTAAATTAGATTCATATTTTTTATAATTTTATTTATTTATTTATTTTTGGCTGTGCTGAGTTTTCATTGCTGCAAGGGATTCTTCTGTAGTTGTGGCAAGCACAGGCTGCTGTCTCATAATGGAAGGGCTTCTCATTGCAGGGACTTCTCTTTGTGGACCACGGACTCTAGAGAGAGAGCTTCGGTAGCTGCAGTATCAGGGTGCAGTCGCTGCAGCTCCTAGGCTCCAGAGAACAGGCTCAATAGTTGAGAAAAACCGGCTTAGTTGCTCCACAGCACGTGGAATCTTCCTGGATGGGGGATCAAACCCATGTCTCCTGTACTGGTAGGCAGATTCTCCACTGCTGAGCCACAAGGAAAGCCCCGAGCTTTGTTTTCAGTGGGAAGATGTTCAATATTCTGTTCACAGGGATGTAAACTGCATGAATGCTGAGCTATAAAACGTCTGTCACATGGTAGCAAATAGCTGGTGAATGAAGGAATACACTCCTACGAAGGCAATATGTCCTCCATTTGGACAAAGAGTGTGAGAATGCTTCCAAAAGTCACAGATTAAAGAAAACATCAAATTACTGGCTCACATAAATTTTAAAAAGTAACTTGGAGGAATTCCCTGGTGGTCCAGTGGTTAGAACTCAGCATTCTCACTGCCAGGGTCCCAAGCTTGATCCCTAGTCAGGGAACTAAGATCCCACATGCTGCATGGCATAATCTAAAAAAAAGAAGTCTCATACTCAAAATACTTTGGGAACCAAGGACCTAGGAGAAAAATGTCAGACTGCAAGCTTCATACGGAAATTTTTTATCATTGCATTTTCTGTTAGGTACTTCATAAATATTTGTTGAAACAATAACATGAAATAGTCAAGATTGCAAACGGCCTTCAAGCTGTTCCAGAAGTCAAAATGAGAAATTGAGAGACAGCAAATCCTCAGGAGGCTGTATGAATAGACAAAATCAGGCCAAATATGAAGAAATATGAGAGAAAATTTATTCCAATTATTTTAAAATAATGGGTTCTAATCTAAACTGTTCAATAAAAAGTTATCAGCTTACACTGTTCCCTTAAGACCCCATATTGCATGTTTCATTACAAAAGGCCATAGAAACAGTGGGCGTTAACCAGAAAGCACACTGAAACAAGATAAAATGTATGATCTTGCCTTTATTCAAAACCACTCGGGGTCCACAACTAGATATGCTGTGCAGTTTGGGTTCCCCACTCCATAAGGAAGACATATCAGGGTTGGGAGAGGTCCTGAGAAATGAGATCATAGTTACGAACTAGATGGAAGGTAATCAGCAATTCTGATACTTCTATACACATACACTAGAATTTCACCATTAAATACATGGATAACAATGGTGAGAGCCAACTTTCTCATGCTTGGAGTGGGACTTATAGATAAGCAAGGGGAGGAAGCTAGAATAACCCATGTGGTAATGGAATACTTAGAGATAAACATATAGCCTTGGATGTGAACATTAGAAAAGAAAAGCTAAAAAGCATCCATCTCAAAAAAATATTAAAGAACAATAAAATAATGGAAAGAAAGTAAGAGAATTATGAAACAGAAGCTCTACATAGACAGGATCAACAAAGGCAAAAGATAGTGGAACCATCAAGAAAGTGAAAGGACAACACACAAACCAGGAGAAGATGTTTGCAAATTATGTATGTAATAAGGATCACATATCATGAATTTATTTTTTAAAAACTCTTAAAAGTCAATAACAAAACAAAGAAATTAGGAATGGTAAAGGAGTCCATACACCCAACTGATGCAGAGTTCCAGAGAATAGCAAGGAGAGATAAGAAAGCTTTCTTAAGTGAAGGCTTAAGAATGCCAAGTAATAGAGGAAAACAATAGAATGGGACAGAGTATCCAATTAAAATAAATTAATTAATTAAAAAAAAGAATGGGACAGACTAACAATCTCTTCAAGAAAACTGGAGATATCAAGGGAACATTTCATGCAAAGATAGACACAATAAAGGACAGAAATGGTAAGGACTTAACAGAAGCAGAAGAGATTAAGGAAAGGTGGCAAGAATACACAGAAGAACTATACATAAAAGATCTTAATGACCCAGATAACCATGATAATATAGTCACTCACCTAGAGCCAGACTTCCTGGAATGTGAAGTCAAGTGGGTCTTGGGAAGCATTACTACCAACAAAGCTAATGGAGGTGATAGAATTCCAGCTAACCTATTTAAAATCCTAAAAGATGATGCTGTTAAAGTGCTGCACTCAATATGTCAGCAAATTTGGAAAACTCAGCAGCGGTCACAGGACTGGAAACAATCAGTTTTCATTTCAATCCCAAAGAAAGGCAATGCCCAAGGATGTTCAAGNAAAATCCTAAAAGATGATGCTGTTAAAGTGCTGCACTCAATATGTCAGCAAATTTGGAAAACTCAGCAGCGGTCACAGGACTGGAAACAATCAGTTTTCATTTCAATCCCAAAGAAAGGCAATGCCCAAGGATGTTCAAGTGAAAGTGAAAGTCAGGACTATACAGTCCATGGGATTCTCCAGGCCAGAATACTAGAGTGGGTAGCCTTTCCCTCTTCAGCAGATATTCCCAACCCAGGGATCAAACGCATTGCAGGCAGATTCTTTACCAACCGAGCCACAAGGGAAGCCCAAGGATGTTCAAACTACTGTACAATTGTGCTCATTTCACATGCTACAAAGGTAATGGTTCAAGCTAGGCTTCAACAGTACGTGAACTAAGAACTTCCAGATGAACAAGCTAGGTTTTGAAGAGGCAGAAGAACCAGAGATCAAATTGCCAACATTCATTGAAGCATTAGAGAAAGCAAAAGAATTCCAGAAAAACATCTCCTTCTGCTTCATTGACTATGCTAAAGCCTTTGACTATGTGGATCACGAAAAACTGGAAATTCTCAAAGAGATGGGAATACCAGACCACTTTATTGTCTCCTGAGAAAACTGTATGCAGATCAAGATGCAACAGTTAGAACCAGGCATAGAACAGCTGACTGGTTCAAAATGGGGAAAGCAGTACGACAAGGCTGTATATTGTCAACCTGATTTTTTAACTTATATGCAGAGTACATCATGCAAAATGCTCGGCTGGATGAATCACAAGTTGGAATCAAGTTTGCCAGGAGAAATATGATCTAACATCATATATGCAGATGATGGCAGAAAGCATAGGAACTCTAATGACAGAAAGCAAAGAGAAACTAAAGAGCCTCTTGATGAAGGTGAAAAAGGAGAGTGAAAAGGCTGGCTTAAAACTCAATATTAAAAACTAAGACCATGACATCCAGTCCCATCACTTCATGGCAAATAGACGGAGAAAAATTGGAAGCAGTGACAGATTTTATTTTCTTGGGTTTCAAAATCACTGTGGATGGTGATTTCAGCCATGAAATTAAAAAACACTTGCCCCTTGGAAGGAAAACTATGACAAAGCTATATAGCATATTAAAAAGCAGACATATCACTTTGCAAACAGGGGTCCATATAGTCAAAGCTATGATTTTTCCAGTAGTCATGTATGGATGTGAGAACTCAACCATAAAGAAGGCTGAGTCTCGAAGAATTGGTGTCCTGAAATTGTGGAGATGGAGAAGATGCTTGAGAGTCTCTTAGACTGTANACAGGGGTCCATATAGTCAAAGCTATGATTTTTCCAGTAGTCATGTATGGATGTGAGAACTCAACCATAAAGAAGGCTGAGTCTCGAAGAATTGGTGTCCTGAAATTGTGGAGATGGAGAAGATGCTTGAGAGTCTCTTAGACTGTAAGGGGATCAAACCAGTCAATCCTAAAGGAAATCAACCCTGAATATTCATTGGAAGGACTGATTCTGAAGCTGAAGTTCCAATGCTTTGGCCACCTGATGCAAAGAGACAACTCACTAGAAAATATCCTGATGCTGAGAAAGACTGAAGGCAAAAGGAGAATATGGTGGCAGAGGATGATATAGTTAGATAGCATCACTGACTCAAAGGATCTGATTTGAACAAACCCCAGGAGATAGTAGAAGGATGGGAAAGCCTGGCAAGCTGCACTCCATGGGGTTGCAGAGTCAGACATGACTTAGCAACTCAACAACAACAAAGGATTTGAACAGACATTTCTGCAAAGAAGATATATGAATGATCAGTAGCATTCATGAACAGAAGCTCCACACCATTAGTCAAGACGTGCTTAGTCACTCAGTCCTGTCTGATTTGGCGACACCATGGACTGTAGCCTACTAGGCTCCTCTGTCCATGGGAATTCTCCAAGCAAGAATACTGCAGTGGGTTCCCATGCCCTACTCCAGGGGATCTTCCCAATTCAGAGATTCAACCCAGGTCTCCCGCATTGCAGGCAAATTCTTTACCGGCTGAGCCAATAGGGAAGGCCATTAGTCAAGAGGTAGATGCAAATCAAAACTATGATGAGTTAACATTTCACATCCATTAGGATGCCTATTATAAATATAGGCAATAATAGGGCTTCCCTGGTAGCTCAGACGGTAAAGTGATTGCCTGCAGTGCAGGAGATGTGGGTTCGATCCCTGGATTGGTAAGATCCCCTGGAGAAGGAAATGGCAACCCACTCCAGTACTCTTGCCTGGAAAATTCCATGGACTGAGGAGCCTGGTAGGCTACAGTCCATGGGGCTGCAAAGACTTGGACACGACTGAGCAACTTCACTTTGCTTCACTTCAGGCAGTAATAAGTGTTGGTGAAGATACAGAAAAATAGGAGGCAACATCTTTTGCTGGGTGAAACTTTTGAAAACAGTTTTTAGACTGTCAACATGTTAAACATATAGTGTCTGTAGGATCCAACAGTTCAACTTCCCTAGGTCTCTAACCCAAAGAATTCAAAACATGTCCACATAAAAACTTGTACGTGAAAGTTCAGTTCAGAAATAACTGAATAATAAAGTTAAGTAATAATAACTGAATAATAAAGTTCAGTTCAGAAAGTTCAGAAATTACCAACATATTAAACAACTCAAATTCCATCAACTGATTAGTGAATAAATAAAATATGCATGTCTACACAGTGGAATACAGTTGACCCTTGAACAATGTGAGAGTTAGAGGTGCTGACACTCTGAGCAGTTTAAAAGTCTGCACATAACAACAGTCTACCTTCCATACCCACAGGTCCATAGCCACAGATTCAACCAACCATGGAGCATTAGTACTGTATGTACTATTTTAAAAATCTGCATATAAGTTGACTAGAGCAGTTCAAACCTACTTTGTTCAAGGATCAACTGTACCACTAGGTAATAAAAAAGGAGTGAAGTAGTGATACTTGCTACACCAGAAAATAAACCTAAAAAAATCTTGCTAAGTGAAAAAGCCAGACACAAAAACCACATGTCGTATAATTCCATTTAGAGTAAATGTCCAGAATGTGCATATCCATAAAGATATGAAGTAGACTGATGGTTAGCAAATATGGGTACATATGTGAATGGGAAATGGGAAGAGGCTGATAACTGGGCATCCTTTTGGGGGAGTGATGGAGAGTCGGAAATTAAATTGTGGAAAATAGCTGCACAACTCTACCAGTATACTAAAGAACACCAGCTGTATAATTATATCAGGCCAATTTCATGGCACTGAAGTGAAGTGTTAGTTGCCCAGTCATGTCTGACTCTGCAACCCCATGGATTGTAGCCCAGCAGGCTCCCCTGTCCATGGAATTCTCTAGGCAAGAATACTGAGGGTATTTCCCTCAGTGGAAATGGCTAGAGGGTAGTCATTTCCCTCTTCAGAGGATCTTCCAGAGCCAGGGACTGAACCTGGGTCTCCTGCATGGCAGGCAGATTCTTTACCATCTGAGCCACCAGGGAAGGCCCACGTACTTAAATCGTATATCAATAAAGCTACTGATATAGCTTTAGACATGAGTGTGCACATGTCTACTGTGCATAGACAGTTTCATAAAATTTTATTCCGTACATACATTTGCGTAGCTACCACTAAAATCAAGACATCTGACTCTTCCATCAAGACCAAGGAACTTGCTGGATATAACTCCCAAGGACTGACCTTTACAGTGATATCCCACAATCGCCTCTGCTCTGGCAATCTCTGCTTTGTCCTCTACCCTTATAATGAAATCATTTCACAAATGATACATAAATGGAACCCTACAGCATTAAATTGACTTTTAGGCTCTCCAACTCCCTCCCATAAAAAATTACAGCTCAGCCTTAAATGCTTTCCAGCTAGTTCTCTCTCACTCCTGTTTACAGACGGGCATACTTTCTGTGATGCTAGTTTCTACACACCTCACGGCTTATTAGTTTTCATCCGACATTTCTGACCACTCTTATATTTCCATTGTAGACTCATCTTTCCTTTGTCTACCTGGTCATGAAACATGGTAGGTCCTAAAAGCTCAATTCTTTTCTTTTTTAAATTTACTTTTGTCTGTGCTGGGCCTTCATTGCAGTGAGCAGGGGCTACTCTCTAGTTGCGGCGTGTGGGCTTCTCACTGTGGTGACTTCACTTGTTGCAGAGCACGAGCTCTAGGCTCATGGGCTTCAATAATGGTGGCACTCAAGCTTAGTTGCTCCAAGGCATGTGGAATCTTCCTGGATCAGGAATCAAACCACTGGACTTTAACCACTGGACCCCCAGTGAAATCCAAGGCTCAGTTCTGCACCTTCCTCATTTAACATTTCCCCCCTAAGGGATCATCCACACCCATGACTCCAGAACACAGTGACTCTCATATGAGCAGACCTGATGCAGGAAACCATATCTGTAGAACTAACTGCCTTTTATACATATACATTAGGATGTCCTAAAGACACCTGAAATGGAGTGTGTCCAAAGTCCAATTCAACACATCTCAGCCATCCCCAAACCTTCAAAGGTCCACCACGGCACCCCCATTACCTTTGATGCCACCCTTTCTCTCACTACCCCATAGTCAATTCAAGTCTCTCACTTTCACCTTTTAAGTCTATCTCACAACCATCCCGTGCTAACCCTGATCCAGCTACCATCAGCTCCCTCTGGACTACTGTCGGGGTACCTTGAAGGGTCCCCTAACATTCACTCTCTGTTCTTTCTGCTATGGTCAGAATGACATATTTAAAATGAAAATTGCAAAAGAGCCTCATCCTGCAAATCCTTCTCCCACCTCTTGAAAATGCATCATATCCTCCCATTGCTCCTAGGAGAAAGAACAAAATTCCTAAAACGGCCTCAGAGGTGATGCACAGAGGTGATGCATCCCAATTACTTCCTCCAGCTCTGTTTGAATTATGTGTTTTCTTCTAATATCATTTCCTCAAAGTACTGGCCAATACCTAGACTATACTTCCTGAGGCCTTCTTCACGGATTTAACTCTCCTTATCCTTTTGAGCGCAGTTCAGTCATCATCTCCACTGGGAAGTTTCCCCCAAAGAAAGTCAAATCCTACTGTTATACACACGCACTATGCATCTTTCTTTCATGTGACTTATCAAATTATAATTTCATGTTTAATTATGAGATTAACTAATATCTGTATGCCCCCAAATTAGGTGACAGTCACAGGAAGGAAGGAACCCAGCCTGTGTGAGATTGCTTTGCACCTCTGGAGTCTACCACACATGAGGATTCCAATGAATATTATTTGTCAAAAGAATAAATGAATATTCCTATTACTGGCTCACAGTGATTCCTATAAAACCTTATTTTTTTTTAATAACCTGGAACTTACACATGCCATTATGCCTAGAATATCTTTAGAATAGGTTTATATTTTCTTAGGAACTAGCATGTACCCAAATATAACATTGGCATTCTAAAAATTAACTATACTACAGACAGTGCCCCCATTGTGATTAGGTGGCAATAAAGCTTATGTGGGTTACAGTTGATATTTCCCCATAGAATCAAGCTGTAAATGGCAATTAAGTTCTACTCCAGCTCACGAAATCCTATCCATGCCCTGAATAGTCAGTATTTTATTCTTAAGAGCTATAAAACAGACTGCCCTTTTGAGCCATGATATCAGGGTACATCTCAGTTCAGAGCACCCCTCAACTCCAAATCTTGAGTCCTCGTACTCTTTCACCTCTGAATCCTTAGTATCTCTTTTGGAGCTAAAGCTTTCTGAGGACTGGGTAAAGCAGTCCGGTAAGACAGCTAGGTAAGATACTAGCAGAAGGAAAATTCCAAAGACAAGATCGACTGGCAGCCAGAGGGAAAAATAGGACAATCTACAGAAAAGGAGATGTCACCAGAGACAGGGTTGGGTGAAGTGGACAGGGCTTGGAGAGAGGGCGCCCTGGCAGATAACCATCCAGGGCAAGCAGGGTGTGGGCAAGGCAAGCTCGATACCTAAATAACTGGGCAATCTGTGAATTAGCTGTTCCTGGGATGGTACATACTATATCCACAGAAAGGGTCCTAACATCATGAATTTCACCCCACCCTCACCCCCAGCCACGAGCTCTCAGTTCTTGTACCTTTTCATCAGACAAACTATGAAAATTATCAATCCTAAAAAACAATTTTAAATTGTACCTTTGTTCCAGTCCAGGTAGAAAGGGACCAAACAGCTCCTTAGAGAAAGAAGAAACAGTGAGATTGAAATCTTCTTTTGAATGATGTTTAGAATTTCTAGAGTAGCTGCAGTTTGGAAATAATTTGCTTGGGAACAGACTTGATTTGATTTCTTTGGAGCCAGAAAACCTTTGCAAAAGCAATTATGAGAGCACAGCTGGCCAGTCAAACTTCTGGAAGTATGAGCACTCAGCAGATGTGAAATTCAACTGTCTTGTTAATACATCTGCTGTTATCTCAGTTACTATTTTGGTCCCACCCACAGAGCTTAGTTCGGTAAACTCCTCATTCGTTGCCAACACCAGGATGTAAAATGCAGTGCATGTGTCAAGTAGAGGGTGGGGGCAGGCAGGTATGATTTATAGACCTATCAGCGGGGTGAAGAAAGGAAACGCACTGAAGAAGAATTAATATCCCTAACCAATCTTCCTTAACTCTTGAAAGTGCGTCAGCCCATCTCATATGCACAAAGTTTTCTTTTGTTTTAATATTTATTTGGCTGCACCAAGCCCTCCTTGCGGCATGCAGGATCTTCACTTGTGGCATGTGAATTCTTAGTTGCAACATGTGGGATCTAGTTTCCTGACCAGGGATTGAACCTGGGCCCTCTGCATTGGGAGTGTGGAGTTGTAGCCACTGGACCCCCAGGGAAGTCCCCACGATGTGTTTTTAATGCAATAAGAATAACTGCTTTATTAGAAATGAAAAGGTTCTGTGTAGACTGTTTCCCAATAGGATGTAGACAGCAAAAGGTTGGTATAGAGCGCAGAGGGTGTAGAGTGTAGAGTGAAGTCCCTATACTCCTCTGTATAGAGTGCTTACATTGATGTATAATGATGTCTTCCCTTCTCCAAGCAACTAAGAGTGTCGTGAGCAGGAGCCTGCTTTTGTAGATAACCCTGTGGTTTCAGGGGCTTCCCTGGTGGCTCAGACAGTAAAGAATCCACCTGCAATGTGGGAAACCTGGGTTCAATCCCTGGGTTGGGAAGATGCCCTGCAGAAGGGAATGGCTATCCACTCCAGGATTCTTGCCTGGAGAATTCCATGGACAGAGGAGCCTGGCAGGCTATAGTCCATGAGGTCTCAGAGTTGGAGACTACTGAGTGATTTTCATTTTCTCTTTTTGTGGTTTCAGAGGGCTTCCCAGGGGGCGCTAGTGGTAAAGAGCCCACCTGCCAGTGCAGGAGACATAGAGATGTGGGTTTGACTCTTGGGTCAGGAAGATCCCCTGGAGAAGGGAATGGCCACCCACTCCAGTATTCTTGTTTGGAGAATCTCATGGACAGAGAAGCCTGGCAAGCTATAGTCCATAGGGTCACAAAGTCAGACACAACTGAAGCCACTTAACATAACAACCCTTCCCTTAGAGCCCCAACCAGTGTTAATTTGGGGTCTTATCCTGGATCTCCTGAGAAATTTGTGGTTCTCTTCTTGGTTCACTGCCCTTTATTTGGCAAATATCCTGTCCTTTGGCTGATCATTATTCCATCTCTAGTAAACAGGCTTTATGTGGTTCTTTGAGTGAGTGAGTGGTTCTTTAAACAAGTACAAAAAAGTGAAGGACACACTGACATTTTGTCTGCCCATCAAGTTTTTTGTTGTTTTGTTGTTTAAAAGTTTTAATTTTATATTGTAGTATAGCAGATTATGAATGTTGTGATAATTTCAGGTGGACAACAAAGTGACTCAGCCATACATATGCATGTATTCATCCTCCTCCATCTTCTCTGCCATCTGGGCTGCCACATAACATTGAGCAGATTTCCCTGTACTATACAGTAGGACCCTGGTGGTTATCCGTTTTAAACATAGCAGAGTATACATGTCAATCCCAACTCCCTATCTCTTCCTCCCATTCTTCCCTGCCCTCCCTCATCGCCCGGCAGCCATTAATTCATTCCCTAAGTCTGTGAGTCTGTTTTGTAAATAAGTTCATTTGTATCATTTCTTTTTAAGTTCTGCATGTAAGGAATGTCATACAATATTTCTCCTTCTCTTTCTGACTTACTTCACTCAGCATGACAATTTCTAGGTTTACTGCAGGCATGCATGCTAAGTCGCTTCAGTCCTGTCTGACTCTTTGTGACCCTATGGACTGCACCCCAGGCTTCTCTGTCCATGGGATTCTCCAGGCAAGAATACTGGAGTGGGTTGCCATGCTCTCCTCCAGGGGATCTTCCCAACCCAGAGATCAAACCCACATTTCTTATGTCTCCTCCTTTGACAGAGGGTTCTTTATCACTAGGGCCATCTAGGAAGCCCACATGTTGCNTGCTCAAGTCTCTTATATAAAATGACTACTGTTCACATATAACCCACACACATCCTCCTGTACACTTTAAATCATCTCTGCTGCTGCTGCTAAGTCATGTCAGTCATGTCCGACTCTGTGCAACCCCATAGATGGCAGCCCACCAGGCTGCCCTGTCCCTGGGATTCTCCAGGCAAGAACACTGGAGTGGGTTGCCATTTCCTTCTCTAATGCATGAAAGTGAAAAGTGAAAGGGAAGTCGCTCAGCTGTGTCTGACTCTTCATGACCCCATGGACTGCAGCCCACCAGGCTCCTCCGTCCATGGGATTTTCCAGGCAAGAGTACTGGAGTGGGGTGCTATTATCATCTCTAGATGACTTACAACACCTGTTGTTGTTGTTTAGTTGCTAAGTCAGGTCCCACTCTTTTGTAACCCCATGGACTGTAGCCCATCAGGCTCTAGTCCATGGAGTAGGTTGTCACTTCCTTCTCCAGGGGAATCTTCCAAATCCAGGGATCAAACCTGAGTCTCCTGCATTGGCAGGCAGATTCTTTACCCCTGAGTCACCAGGGAAGCCTATAAAACCTGAGTGAGTGAAGTCGCTCAGTCATGTCCGACTCTTTGCGACCCCATGGACTGTAACCTACCAGGCTCCTCTGTACATGGGATTTCCCAGGCAATAGTACTGGGGTGGATTGCCATTTCCTTCTCCAGGGAATCTTCCTGACCCAGGGATCGAACCTGGGTCTCCCGCATTGTAGACAGACGCTTTACCGTCTGAGCCACCAGGGAAGTCTAATATAATGCAAATATTATATAAATAATCATAAATACAATGCAAATGCTATGTAAATAGTTTCTGGTGTGCAGCAAATTCAAGTTCTGTTTTTTGAAACTTTGTGGAATTTTTAAAATATTTCTGACCCATGGTTGGTTGAATCTGAGGATATAGAACTCACAGAGAGGCAACTGTACTTATTTACTTATTATTAATGTTGAATAATAGATTCCTATTTTGTTCCATGTATAATCCACATGTGTGCTAAGTTGCTTCGGATGTGTCCATTCTTTGCAACCCTACGAACTGCAGCCCACCAGGCTCCTCTGTCCATGAGGATTCCCCAGGCAAGAATACTGGAGTGGGTTGCCATGCCCTCCTAAGGGGATCTTCCCCACCCAGAGATTGAACCAGATTGAACCTTTCCTGCATCAGTAGGAGGGTTCTTCATGACTAGCGCCACCTGGGAATCCCTGCTTGTCTTTATTTGATGCTTTATTGCCCCAAATGTGACCACTGGAACGCCTCCAAATTGGCACCTGTACCTCTGATATGTTCTCATTATTTCTGACCACTTGCTTTATATCATAAGAATATGCTCCTGGTTAATCTTCTATGTTTCCCTTTCCTGGCCCCACAGTCAGTCATTTCCCCAAGGTATTCTAGTCCCTGTATTGTGTGATGGTATTTAGAAACATAGATCTGGGCACTGAGAGTGCTTACTGCTAATGAGATGCTAGAAATAATTAGTATATACAGAAAAAAAAGCTATTTTATGAATTATGAGTTTCTAATCTTAACTTATGTTATTTTATACATGTAATGTAAATGAATATACACACACACACACATTCATACTGCTATGAAAAACAAGCCCACTAAAAGTGCAAGCTGTGTTCTTGTGTTTGGTTTTGCTTTGTTTTTCATCTAGACTGAGGATATATAGTCAAAGTACTGGGTCCACACTCACTTGAACTAGGTTTCTTTCTTCCTGTCAGTGTAGTTATATTGTTCATGTACAATATATTTAGACTTATTTACTTGTTTGCATTCAGTTGTAGTTTCCTGCCATTTTCAGTGATTTATTTTTTTAATTTATTTATTTTAATTGGAGGCTAATTGGTTTTGTCACACAACATGAATCCACCACAGGTGTACACATGTTCCCCATCCTGAAACCCCCTCCCACATCCCTCCCAGTACCGTCCCAGTGCACCAGCCCCGAGCATCCTGTATCCTGCATCAAACCTGGACTGGCGATTCGTTTCACATATGATATTACACATGTTTCAATGCCATTCTCCCAAATCATCCCACCCTCTCCCTCTCCCACAGAGTCCAAAAGACTGTTCTATACATCTATGTCTCTTTTGCTGTCTCGCATACAGGTTTATCGTTACCATTTTTCTAAATTCCATATATATGCGTTAGTATACTGTATTGGTGTTTTTCTTTCTGGCTTACTTCACTCTGTATAATAAGCTCCAGTTTCATCCACCTCATTAGAACTGATTCAAGTGTATTCTTTTTAATGGCTGAGTAATACTCCATTGTGTATAGTTACCCAGCTTTTTTATCTATTCATCTGCTGATGGACATCTAGGTTGCTTCCATGTCCTGGCTATTATAAACAGTGCTGTGATGAACACTGAGGTACACGTGTCTCTTTTAATTCTGGTTTCCTCGGCGTGTATGCCCAGCAGTGGGATTGCTGGGTCATAAGGNTTTCTTTGGAAGGAATGATGCTAAAGCTGAAACTCCAGTACTTTGGCCACCTCATGCGAAGAGTTGACTCATTGGAAAAGACTCTGATGCTGGGAGGGATTGGGGGCAGGAGGAGAAGGGGATGACCGAGGATGAGATGGCTGGATGGCATCACGGACTCGATGGACGTGAGTCTGAGTGAACTCCGAGAGATGGTGATGAACAGAGAGGCCTGGCGTGCTGCAATTCATGGGGTCGCAAAGAGTCGGACACGACTGAGCAATTGAACTGAACTGAACTGAACTGAAGTCATGACTGAGCGAATGAATGACTGAACAACAACAAAAATTCAGTCAGTAAGTCTTATCTGACTCTCTGCAACCCCATGGACTGCAGCACAACAGGCTGCTTTTGTCCTCCACTATCTCCTGGAGTTTGCTCAAATTCCGATCCATTGCGTCAGTTATGCTGTCTAACCATCACATCCTCGGTCACTGCCTTCTCCTTTTGCCTTCAATCTTTGCCAGCATCAAGGTCTTTTCCAGTGAGCCAGCTCTTCCCATCAGGTGACCAAAGTACTGGAGCTTCAGTTTCAGCATCAGACCTTCCAGTGAATATTCAGGGTTGGTTTCCTTTAGGATTGACTGGTTTGAGCTCCTTCCAGTCCAAGGAAGTCTCAAGAATCTTCTCCAGCACCACAATTCAAAGTCATCACTTTTTCAGGGCTCAGCCTTCATTTTAGTCCAACTCTCACATCCATACACCACTACTGGAAAAACCATAGCTTTGACTATATGGATCTTTGTCAGTAAAGTGGTGTCTCTGTTTTTAAATACACTGTCTAGGTTTGTCATAGCTTTCCTTCCAAGGAGCAAGAGTCTTTGGATTTCATAGCTGCAGTCACCATCCACAGTGATTTTGGAACCTAAGAAAATAAAGTCTGTCACTGCTTCCACTTTCCCCTCATCTATTTGCCATGAGGTGATGGGACTGGATGCCATGATCTTAGTTTCTTAATATTGAGTTTTAAGCCAGCTTTTTCACTCTTCTCTTTCACCTTCATTAAGAGGCTCTTTAGTTCCTCTTCCCTTTCTGCCATTCAGTTCAGTTCAGTTCAGTTGCTCATGTTCAGTTCAGTTGCTCATGTTCAGTTCAGTTGCTCATGTTCAGTTCAGTTCAGTTCAGTCACTTAGTCGTGTCCGACTCTTTGTGACCCCATGAAATGCAGCACGCCAGGCCTCCCTGTCCATCACCATCTCCTGGAGTTCACTCAGACTCACATCCATCGACTCAGTGATGCCATCCAGCCATCTCATCCTCTGTCGTCAGTTGCTCAGTCATGTCCAACTCTTTGCGACCCCATGGACTGCAGCACGCCAGGCCTCGGTGTTCATCACCAACTCCTGGAGTTTGCCCAAACTCAAGTCCATTGAGTTGGTGATGCCATCCAACCATCTCATTCTCTGTCATCCCCTTCTCTTCCTGCCTTCAGAATTTCCCAGCATCAGGGTCTCTTCCACTGAGTCAGTTCTTTGCATCAGGTGGCCAAAGTATTGGAGCTTCAGCTTCAGCATCAGTCCTCCCAGTGAATATTCAGGACTGATTCCCTTTAGGATGGGCTGGTTGGATCTCCTTGCAGTCCAAGGGACTCTCAAGAGTCTTCTCCGACACCACAGTTCAAAAGCATCAATCTGCATATCTGATGTGATAGTTCTCCTGGCAATCTGGATCCCAGCTTGTGATTCAGCCAGTCCTGCATTTCACATGACATACTCTGCATAGAAATTAAATAATCCGAGTGATAATATACAGCTTTCTCATCCCTTTCCCAATTTTGAGCCAATAAGCTGTTCCACGTCCTGTTCTAACTGTTGCTTCTTGACACACACAGGTTTCTCAAGAGAGGTAAGGTGGTCTTGTATTCCCATCTTTTTAAGAATTTTCCAGTTTGTTGTGATTCACACAGTCAAAGGCTTTGACATTGTCAATGAAGCAGAAGTAGAGGTTTTTTGGGAACTCCCTTGCTCTTCCTACAATCCAACAAATGTTGGAAATTTGATCTTTGGCTCCTCTGCCTTTTCTAAATCCAGCTTGTTCATTTGGAAGTTCTCAGTTCACATGCTGTGGAAGCCTAGCTTGAGGAATTTTGAGCATTACCTTGGTAGCACATGAAATGAGCACAATTGTATGGTAGCTTGAACATTCTTTGGCATTGCCTTTCTTTGGAATTGAAACGGAAACTGATCTTTTCCAGTCCTGTGGCCACTGCTGGGTTTTCCAAATTTGCTGACATAGTGAGTGCAACATTTAAACAGGATCATCTTTTAGGATTTTAAATAGCTCAACTGGAATTCCATTACCTCCACTAGCTTTGTTGGTAATAATGCTATAATGCTTCCTAAGGCCCACTTGACTTCACACTCCAGGATGTCTGGTTCTAGATAAGTGACCACACCATTGTGGTTATCCAGGTCATTGAGACTTTTTTGTATAGTTCTGTGGTATACTCTTTCCATCTCTTCTTAATCTCTTCTGGTTCTGTTAACGTCATTACTGTTTCTGTCCTTTATCGTGCCCATCCCTGCAAGAAATGTTTCCTTGATATCTCCAGTTTTCTTGAAGAGAGCTCTAGTCTTTCCTGTTCTGTTGTTTTCCCCTATTTCTTTGCACTGTTCACTTATGAAGGATTTCTTACCTCTCTTTGCTATTCTCTGGAACTCTGCATTCAGTTGGATATAGTCTTTCCCTTTCTTTCTTGCTTTTCACTTCTCTTCTTTCCTCACCTATTTGTAAAGCCTCCTCAGACAACCACCTTGCCTTCTTGCATTTCTTTTCCTTTGGGATGGTTTTGGTCACTGTCTCCTGTATAATATTACTATCCTTTGTCCATAGTTTTTCAGGCACTCTGTGTACCAGATCTAATCCCTTGAATCTATTCATCACTATCTATTCTATCCACTGTCTAATCATAAAGGATTTGATTTAGGTTTGGCCCAGGTTGTAACGGGTTTGGCAACAGTTTTTTCACTTACGTATTGACAAAGAAACAAAGGAAACTAGGATACAAAAGAAGGAAATTCTTCGGCTGTGTTATTTTGGAGAATGCTCAGATTCCTTAAAAGAAAAGTAATTCTATTTTTTTTCCTCAATGAAAAAATAATACACTTATTGGAGAAAATTCAGAAATTACAGATAAACAAAAAGAAAATTAAAGTCACTGATAATTTCACCACCCAGAGTTAATACCATTAACATTCTGATACATATTCTTTTCTCTTTCTATGTGTTGATATATATCTATATATGTATATAAGTATATGAATGTATGTGTATATATATATGTATTTCTACACACAATAAGAAAGATCATATCACTTACACTATTTGTAACTTGATTTTTCTCCTAACACTATATCCTGAACATTGTGCTATATCATTAAACAATTTTCCCCAGTTAAAAAAAGGAAGAAGTTCTTAAACTAGCACAAATAGGTGAAAGTGGGTGGTAATAAGAGAGACAGGATGGTGGGGGTCATTCAGGAGGACATGACTACCCGTTGATCCTCAAGCTGGATGGGCAACAGGAAGTTCATCGCCCCTTCCCCACCTTAAATACATGTTTGCCCACCGTTTCCGAAGTGGGAGCTGTTTCAAGTCCGTAGCCTCAAGAGAGTAGGGTGTTGAGACCATCAGGACTGAATACATGACTGAACCCAGTCATATTGGTTCGATGAAAACCCCCTGTAAGAGAACACTTCGTTAAAGAAGCCCTCTAGCATTCTGTAGTGGGAGATTCGTAATCTCCCAGCACTGACTCACACAATACCCTTTGTCTCTATACATACTTTAAATTTCTGGTGGGCAGGTTTGGAGACCTACTCATCAGGTATGGAATTGGGAATTAGACATTTTATTTAATCCCCAAGGACAGGATGACATTCAGGAAGATGAGTAAATGAAACAGGAGGTATGAAAAAGGGGGGCAATAAGAGAAAAAAAAGTTCATAAATAAATAAAACCATGAGTGTTCAAACAAAACAAAATAAGTAGTGGCCTCAAGTAGCAGCATAATATGTCAAAAACCAAATCTAAAATCTGTGACAGAGGAAATCAATTTAAGGAATCTAAAATAACAACGGAGAAAAGAGTGAAAGAGAAGGAGAAAGTGAGAGAGAAAAAAATATGAATAAATATCAGGAAGAAAAACCAATGATAACTAATTTCTGTATAACAGGCAGTCCAGAAGGAGAAAAGACAATAAACGAAGAAGAAATAATCAAGGAAAAATAGAACTTCTCTGAACTGAATAAAAAGTTGATTTCATATTTAACGATTCTAACGATTCAGGAATACTGAAAAAAGGCATCCTATAGATAATCTGATGAGATTTACAAATGATAAAAAAAACCCTTAAATCCCACAAGCTTCCACATCATGCCCCTATCCTACCCTACCCTACTCCCTCCACCAAAAGTCTCCCCCAAATTGAGAACCAGACAGGGAGAAGAAGCCTGCTGACATTCGTCCTCTCATTTGTAATCTGAATGCCAGGGAACCACCTGGAAGCATATTTACACAATTTTGAGGGAGAATTCTACAGCCTATCTATAATCCAAGCAAGGTGATAAAATAGAGACTTTTCAGACTTACAAGGACTTAGAGTATTCACTTTTCAACTATGCCTTCAGAAAATCAGTCCCACAGTACCCTAGTTCTCACAGCCTCAAACTCTTTGGTGAAAATCTCCTTTAACAGAACACTCCATTCCCTAAAGAAGACCTCCAGCCTTCTCTAGTGGAAGATTCGTTATCTCCACGAGCTCATCCACACAACACCCTTTGTCTCTAGGCCTCTAGTCACTGTCCTAATCAAAACCTCCCTGGGATGTCCCTGGTGGTTCAATAGCTAAGACTCCGAGTTCCCAGTACAGGAAGCCCAGGTTCTATCCCTGGCCCGGGAACGAGATTGCACATGCCAAAACATAGAGTTTGCATGCTGCAAGTACAGACCCTGTGTGCCACAAATAAGACCCAGTGCAGCCAAATAAATAAATGAATGTTCAAAACAAAACAAAACAAAACCTCCCTGAGATGATAACATCTTTCACCAACTAGCCTCTCTCTCTTTTTCCCCATCTGCCAAGTTTCTTGCTACCCTTCTTTCTCCTCTCAGTTCTCTAACTTTATTCTTCCCCCATGACATCTGGCTTTTCCCACCTATCCTCTAGGACAAAGGCCATCAGTAGCTTTCACACTGCGAAGGGTAATGAGCAGTTGTCAGTCCTTATTTCATTATTACCTTGACCTCTTTATTACACCCAGTACTGCTGCCTACTTCCTTTTTGAAACTTTACTATTCTCTAGAAATTTGAGAATGAAATACATTCTCTCCTGGGTCTCCATTATGCTGTGCTTTTGTTTTGTTCTAGCTCTTTGGTTTGGTTTGTTTTTCTCCTTCTTTTCTACCTGACCTTAAACGCCCCTGTTTTCCAAGCTCCCTTACCTTACTGACCTCATTACAGAGACTGTCTCACTCATCTGTTTTCAGACAGCAAAACCTCAAGCAGAAGGGAAGATTTGCTGTGAGGATCCAGCAAATCTCAAAGAACACTTCTTCTCATGTCAGGATAGGGGAAAACACATGTCCCACTTCTTATGTTTCCATGGCATACCAGAGAAGGTAAAAAACTAATCTGAACAACCAGGCACTGGAATTTGCAAGATCAAGTTCATGAGTGGGCAAGACCACCGAGGAATGGGCCAGTGACGAGGGGAGGCCTGGGGTCCTTTTCTAGCCTACTGGCTGGACTCAGAATCCCCTCTGCAAGACCAGTAATATCTCAGTTCAGCTAAACACGCACAGGGCAACTTTGGGTGGTGAATCTTAGACTGAGTGCTGGAGATAGAAAATCAAGGAAAGGGAATTCCCTGGCAGTCCAGTGGTTAAGACTCCTCGCTTTCACTTCTGAGGGCACGGTTCAATCCCTGGTCAGGAAACTAAGATCCCACTAAATGCAGCCAAAAAAAGAAACAAACAAACAAAGAAGGTACATTTCCTGATTTTCAGGAGTTCACAGCCTAGTGAAGGAGACAGACATCTAATCAGAAAACGTCAGCAAAATTTGACAAGTGACCAACTCCTCCACCTTGCCTCCAGAATTCCTTCTGCAATCCATAATCCCAGGAACCTTTGGCTTTGTCCCTTTCTCTCCTAACCCTTCCACTCTCCCCTCTACCTGCTACTCCATTTTAGCATTTATGTATATTTATGTATATACAGGGCTTCCCTGATGGCTCAAGTGGTAAGGAATCCACATGCAATGCAGGAGACTGGGGTTCTATCCCTGGGTCAGGAAGATCCCCCGGAGGAGGAAATGGCAACCCACCCCAGTGTTCTTGCCTGAAAAATCCCATGAACAGAGGAGCCTTGTGGGCTATGGTCCATAGGGCTGCAAAGAGTCAGACACAACTGAGCACAAGCACATACATACATATGTATATGCAAGCCTCTCCTAGTTTGAAAAGTATTCATTCTTAACTCACCAATGATCTCCCAGCAATGATTCTCTTCACTTTCACAGCCAAAACAGTGAAAAATAGTAGTCACTCACTGTTTCTGATCCTCCTTTCTCTTTACTTTCCATTGACCCCTCGAGCCTTCCATATGAATTTTACCCCCTTCACTCCATCTTAAGGCAGCAATATCTTCCACATCATGAAGTCCAAATGATGCTTTTCAGTCATCCCTTTACTGGATAGCTCAGCTCCAACTGACAGTGTTCTGTTTGAAACACATTGTTCTCCTTTCAGTCTTCACAGAATCACTCTTGCCTTTTTATTCTCCCTCCTCCCTCAATTTCTAAGAAACGTCAAGGCCTGTCACCTCCAAATGAACAGAGTGCCCTGGTCCAAGCCCATATTGTCCTCATCCAACTGCAGCAGGAACATCCTAACTAAGCTTTCTGCCACTACTCTTGCCAACCTGCCTTCAACTTACTTGCTACATTACAGCCAAAAGAGCTTTGTAAATGTCAGATTTAATTCTGTCTCTTTTCTGTCTTAAACTCTCAATTATTTCCAACTTCCTTGAGGATAGAGTCCAAAATACTTAGTATGACTAATAATTTGCATCCTGGTCAGACTTGTGCCTGCCTCTCCAGTCTTTTCTCCTACCACTCTCTTCCCTCTCTCCACTCTGGCCAGTTTAACCTTACTGCTCTTCCAACGTTCAGTGGACATTTTCCCTTTCAACTGTTCCTTCTGCTTGAATGTCCTCCTTCATCATCTTTGCCTAACTCCAACTCAGATTTCACTTTAAATGTTACTTCGTCTAGAAATTTCTGATACCCACAGATTCAGTTAAAACCCCATATTATATCCTACAGTGAGACTTCCCTGGTGGTCGTCTAGGGATTAAGAATCCACCTGCCTGCAGGGGACATGGGGTTCACCTCTGGTTGGGGAGGATCCCACGTGATTTAGGGCAACCAAGCCAGCACACTAGAACACCTGAGCCCACATGCTGCAACTACTGAAGCCTAGAGCCGTGCTCTGCAACAAGAGAAGCCACCACAATGAGAAGCCCATGAACGGCAACTGGAGAGTAGCCCCTGCTCACCACAACCAGAGAGCACCGGCACTCAGCAAGGAAGACTCAGCGTAGCACTCCCCAAATTAAATAAATAAATTATATATGTATATTTTTAAAAAGATCCTATAACATGCAGAACTTTGCATTTCTCCTTAATATCCAGCACACCTATTATTATTTATTCAAAAATATGTCTTCATCCCTTGACATTAAGCTAAGTAAAAGCAGGGGTCATGCTTGTCTGTCCATTGCTATATGGCTAACACCTAGAATGCTGCATATTTTTGAATGCTATAAAAAGAACAAACACTAAGCCTGTCCTCAGAGGGAAATGAGGGCCAGTTCAGTTCAGTTGCTCAGTCATGTCTGACTCTTTCCGACTCCGTGGACTGCAACACACCAGGTTTCCTTGTCCATCACTCAACTCCCAGAGCTTGCTCAAACTCATGTCCATTGAGTCAGTGATATGATCCAACCATTTCATCCTCTGTCATCCCCTCCTCCTGCCTTCAATCTTTCCCAGCATCAGGATCTTTTCTAATGAGTCAGTTCTTTGCATCAGGTGGCCAAACTATTGGAGCTTCAGCTTCAACATCAGTCTTTCCAATGAATATTCAGGACTGATTTCCTTTAGGATTGACAGGTTTGATCTCCTTGCAGTCCAAGGGACTATCAAGAGTCTTCTCTAACAGTACAGTTCAAAACCATCAATTCTTCTGCACCCAGCTTTGTTTATGCTCCAACTCTCACACCCATACATGACTACTGGAAAAACCATAGCTTTGACTAGACAGAGCTTTGTCTGCAAAGTAATGTCTCTGCTTTTTAATATGCTGTCTAGGTTTGTCCTCAGAGGAAAATGAGGGCCAAGACACTTCTAAATCTATATTACTACAATTTCTAGGGGAAATTCAGTCAAAACCAGAAGAATGGTTTATAGAAAAAGCTGGATGTTTGTGAAGGGTGAGAATATTTGTGGAAAACAGCTAAGGAGAGCAAATAGTTTTAAGAAAACCATTGTTATTTTGAAGTTTTATAATATAAAATACATCTCCAGTGTGGCAATATCCTATAACTCTGGCTAGTAGTATGGGTATATTTGTTATATTAGATAAACTCAGGACACATATTTTGAGCTAAACAGATGCATGACAGGACAGACATAAACAAGAGTTTCCGGGATGAAAAACAAAAAAGAATTTCTGGGATGAGACATCTGGTGTTAGTTCATTCCACAGATCTACCAAGCCTGGACCTATTAATAGAATCAAGGCATTATACAAAAATTTGATCTAGAGAAAAAGAGATATGCAAAAGTTAAAAAACATAGCTGCTTAGAGCTGAAAGAGACTGTACAGTATCCAGTTCAACCCTCCTGCTCTTCTGCCTCCCATATTGGATGAGGTTAAGTCACCTTCCTACAGTTTGGTGCACAGTTAGTGGCAAATTTGGTAATGGAANTCATTGGAAAAGACTCTGATGCTGGGGGGGATTGGGGGCAGGAGGAGAAGGGGATGACCGAGGATGAGATGGCTTGATGGTATCACGGATTCAATGGACATGAGTCTGAGTGAACTCCGAGAGATGGTGATGAACAGGGAGGCCTGGCGTGCTGCAATTCATGGGGTCGCAGAGTCGGACACGACTGAGCGACTGAACTGAACTAAGTACTTTAAATGTTTTAACTGATTTAATCCTTATGGAGATGTATAGAGATGAAATGCCTTATCCAAAGTCATAAAGATAGGAAGTAAAGAATCCTGGATTTAACCCAGGTCTGCTGAAAACATACTAATTACCCCCAAATACTGTGAATATACAGGCTAATATTCAACTTGTGATGCTATGTTCAGCTTTCACCAACATCCCAAGTGCTGCAACACTCGTGGCTTACCTCATGGCTCAGATGGTAAAAACATCTGTGCAATGCAGGAGACCTGGGTTCAATCCCTAGGTGGGGAAGATCCCCTGGAGAAGGAAATGGCAACTCACTCCAATACTCTTGCCTGGAAAATTCCATGGATGGAGGAACCTTGTAGGCTACAGTCCATGGGGTCACAAAGAGTCTGGCACGAATGAGTGACTTCACTTTCATTTTTCAAAAACATTATAAAGGCACTTCCCTGGTGGTCCAGGAGGTAAGACTCCACACTCTCAATGCAGCAGATCAAGTCTGATTCCTGCTTGGGGAACTAGATACTACACACTGCAACTAAGAGTTTGCATGCCGCAATTAAAGATCCTGCATGCCACCATGAGGGCTTACCACATGGCACTAATGCTAAAGAACCTTCCTGTCAGTGTAGGAGATATAAGAAATGTGAGTTCGATCTCTGGGTCAGAAAGATCCCCTGGAGGAGAACATGGCAACCCACTCCAACATTCTTCCCTGGCGAATTCCATGGACAGAGGAGCCTGGTAAGCTATGGTCCATAGGGTCGCAAAGAGTCAGACATGATTGAAGCCACTTAGCATGAGTGCACATGAGTGTCACATGAGTGCACATGAGTGCACATGAGTGTCCCAATGAAGATTGAAGTTTCTACATGTTGCAACTAAGAGCCAGTGCAGATAAATAAAAACATTATAGAGCATCTGGAAAGATTTGTACCATGCTAGAAATCTGGGCTCCAAAATTAAATATGATGTAGTTTCTGCCCTCAAGGGCCTTACAATTTAGTTACAGTTCTAAGGAAGTAATGTAAGATAGTTGCTTATGACACAGATACTATCAGCTAGGTCCTAAATAAATATTACCAGCAAAAATTAATTGTGGGCATCATATGGAGGCATAATTTTTAGTGGGGTGTCACTGGATCTAAAAATAGGTCTTGAATGAAAAGATGGTGAAAATTCCACCAAGCATAGGAAACTATGTGGCCAGAGAGAGTGGCTGTCCTTGAAAGCCAATGATATGAGGAGGGGAAAAAAATAGCTTTCTGGTTTGGGCAGAAGCAAAAACTCTGTGTAATAATAATGATAAGTACAGTATAGATTTACAAGGTGCAAAGTCATCTACATGGATTATCTATTCTAATCTTCACAGCAACTTTGAGAAGTTGGTATGGTCTTCAATTCACAGATATAAAAACTGAGCCTTAGAAAGATGTAGGACTTTTCAGAGTCACATTACAAGTGGCAGAGCTAGGATCTGATCCAGGACTGTCTGATTCCAGAGTGCAAACCATCCTTCCGTATCTTTCCTCTAGCAATGCCAGGCTGCAGAGCCTGAAAGGCACCAGATGGAGGAAATCTTCAATGTGCTTCTTCCTCAACTAAGTCAACCTAAGTGCATGTTTAGCAAGTGCATGATGGTGCTAGTTGAAAATCTGCCTGAAAATTCTCAATAACAAGTATCTTCCATTTTTTACAATACAGTGTCTTGCAGATATTTCCTTTTACTGTAGAACAGCTGACCATTCTGCTTCTTTGTCTTGTCCTCTCATGACTTCTTGCCTTGGTTTGCAGTTTAAGTTTTAGAAACAATGAATTACATTTTATACCATAATCACTTTTGTCCCTTGTCCTGTAGCAAAATAAAGAAACCAGAGAGATGCTTCAAAATGACAATGGCATTTTCAAAATGACAAGGGTGCATTCATTCAGGAACCTGTGGTATGCTGAATTCAATGGGACTGCTCTCCTCAGGGGAATAAGATGATAAAGGGGGTCACAAAATATGAGCTAAAGAGGGAATCTGATTCATATCCATAACAAGCAACAGCCAGACTTGTTGATCTACCATTGAAAATTGGAACCATGGAAGCAAGGCACAAGACATGATACAGAAACAGACCATTCTAGACAACACTTTCACTCACCCTAGGTCCTAAAGGAGAGAGTTCTTCAAAAAGAGCATTTCATCAGAAAATTTTAAGCTATTAAATATCTGTAGCATATTTATGCTGGAGAAGGCAATGGCACCCCACTCCAGTACTCTTGCCTGGAAAATCCCATGGACAGAGGAGCCTGGTAGGCTACAGTCTATGGGGTCGCAAAGAGTTGGTCATGACTGAGCGACTTCACTTTCACTTATTGCCAAACTATACCTGTTAACTGATCTGAGGACCCAACCAGGTGTAATACTTTATATCACTGTAATTTTTTTCAGAGAGAAAAACATGTTACTTTGACATACTTTTCCTTGACACTTCTTGGTCATTAGTTACTAAGTCCTGAAAATATTTTGAAACAAAACACTGTTACCCTTATCTTTCCATGATCATTGTCACCATCCTAAGTTACTACCCACACTCTCGCACTTACTGGTGAGCACACTGATCTCCTAAGTGATATTCCTGCATCATGCTCCTTGTACACATCGCTGGCCAAATACATCAACAGTTATTGAGAGCCTTGTACATGTCAGGCACTGGGCTAGGTGCCTGGGATATATAAGTAATCAAAACAATGATCCCTGGTCCCATGGAACCAAATATCTAGCCATAGGAGATAGACATGAGTTTGAGCAAGCTCAGGGAGTTGGTGATGGACAAGGAGGCCTGGCATGCTGCAGTCCATGGGGTTGCAAAGAGTCGGACATTACTGAGCAACTGAACTGAAGAGCTAGACAATGAAAAATATGCATAATAAATAGTAAAGCATACTGTGTGAGCAAGGAAAATGCTGTGGGGAAAAAAGAAAGAGGAAGATACATAAAATTTTCCCCAAGCAGCATTTTTTACCATGCTCTTCCCTCCCACTGTTTATCAGCTTTCAATGCCTCCCTGTTACTCATATGTTTCAATAGAAACTTTTTAGCCTGTCAGTGGCTTCTGTTAATCTGTCTCACATTCAAGATTCCACTATCACTTTATCTGATATACCTCCCCACCCACAACTTACCACTCTATTAAAGGTAGTGAGCTTCCAGTGAGGAGCTAACATCAACAACAGTAATAATACCAGATAAATGAGCTCTTACTACTTGCCAGACATTGTGATAAATTCTTCACGTGGCCTACCTCATTTCACCCTCACATCTTCACACTGTCCAATAAAGTAGGTATTATTATTATCTTTATTTTTCAGATGAGGTAATTGAAGGACAGAGAGGAACTTGTTCAAGGTCACATGGCTGCATAAAGTTGCCAAGCTCTTTTTTGAATACATGTCTGACACTAAACCTGTGCTGTTCACTGGTATGCATTAGAACAATGATGACCTGAAACCACCGCACCAGAGCAAGGTTTGACAATTTTTTTTTTTTTTCTGTAAAGGGTCAGATAGTAAATATCGCAGGCTTTGCAAGCCACACAACTGTAACAACTACTCATCTCTTCCACTGTAGCATCGAAACAAGCATAGACAATAAATATGTATACAAATGGGCATGATTGTGTTCCAATAAAACTTTATTTATAACAAAAGGCATCTGGCTGGATTTAGTGAATGGGACCATAGTTTACCTACCNGGCCCGGGAACGAGATTGCACATGCCAAAACATAGAGTTTGCATGCTGCAAGTACAGACCCTGTGTGCCACAAATAAGACCCAGTGCAGCCAAATAAATAAATGAATGTTCAAAACAAAACAAAACAAAACCTCCCTGAGATGATAACATCTTTCACCAACTAGCCTCTCTCTCTTTTTCCCCATCTGCCAAGTTTCTTGCTACCCTTCTTTCTCCTCTCAGTTCTCTAACTTTATTCTTCCCCCATGACATCTGGCTTTTCCCACCTATCCTCTAGGACAAAGGCCATCAGTAGCTTTCACACTGCGAAGGGTAATGAGCAGTTGTCAGTCCTTATTTCATTATTACCTTGACCTCTTTATTACACCCAGTACTGCTGCCTACTTCCTTTTTGAAACTTTACTATTCTCTAGAAATTTGAGAATGAAATACATTCTCTCCTGGGTCTCCATTATGCTGTGCTTTTGTTTTGTTCTAGCTCTTTGGTTTGGTTTGTTTTTCTCCTTCTTTTCTACCTGACCTTAAACGCCCCTGTTTTCCAAGCTCCCTTACCTTACTGACCTCATTACAGAGACTGTCTCACTCATCTGTTTTCAGACAGCAAAACCTCAAGCAGAAGGGAAGATTTGCTGTGAGGATCCAGCAAATCTCAAAGAACACTTCTTCTCATGTCAGGATAGGGGAAAACACATGTCCCACTTCTTATGTTTCCATGGCATACCAGAGAAGGTAAAAAACTAATCTGAACAACCAGGCACTGGAATTTGCAAGATCAAGTTCATGAGTGGGCAAGACCACCGAGGAATGGGTCAGTGACGAGGGCAGGCCTGGGGTCCTTTTCTAGCCTACTGGCTGGACTCAGAATCCCCTCTGCAAGACCAGTAATATCTCAGTTCAGCTAAACACGCACAGGGCAACTTTGGGTGGTGAATCTTAGACTGAGTGCTGGAGATAGAAAATCAAGGAAAGGGAATTCCCTGGCAGTCCAGTGGTTAAGACTCCTCGCTTTCACTTCTGAGGGCACGGTTCAATCCCTGGTCAGGAAACTAAGATCCCACTAAATGCAGCCAAAAAAAGAAACAAACAAACAAAGAAGGTACATTTCCTGATTTTCAGGAGTTCACAGCCTAGTGAAGGAGACAGACATCTAATCAGAAAACGTCAGCAAAATTTGACAAGTGACCAACTCCTCCACCTTGCCTCCAGAATTCCTTCTGCAATCCATAATCCCAGGAACCTTTGGCTTTGTCCCTTTCTCTCCTAACCCTTCCACTCTCCCCTCTACCTGCTACTCCATTTTAGCATTTATGTATATTTATGTATATACAGGGCTTCCCTGATGGCTCAAGTGGTAAGGAATCCACATGCAATGCAGGAGACTGGGGTTCTATCCCTGGGTCAGGAAGATCCCCCGGAGGAGGAAATGGCAACCCACCCCAGTGTTCTTGCCTGAAAAATCCCATG
This sequence comes from Neotragus pygmaeus, assembly GCA_006410875.1. Taxonomy (NCBI): domain Eukaryota; kingdom Metazoa; phylum Chordata; class Mammalia; order Artiodactyla; family Bovidae; genus Neotragus; species Neotragus pygmaeus. The sequence goes on from SJYV01000887.1 coordinate 399,505, forward strand.
AACAGAGGAGCCTTGTGGGCTATGGTCCATAGGGCTGCAAAGAGTCAGACACAACTGAGCACAAGCACATACATACATATGTATATGCAAGCCTCTCCTAGTTTGAAAAGTATTCATTCTTAACTCACCAATGATCTCCCAGCAATGATTCTCTTCACTTTCACAGCCAAAACAGTGAAAAATAGTAGTCACTCACTGTTTCTGATCCTCCTTTCTCTTTACTTTCCATTGACCCCTCGAGCCTTCCATATGAATTTTACCCCCTTCACTCCATCTTAAGGCAGCAATATCTTCCACATCATGAAGTCCAAATGATGCTTTTCAGTCATCCCTTTACTGGATAGCTCAGCTCCAACTGACAGTGTTCTGTTTGAAACACATTGTTCTCCTTTCAGTCTTCACAGAATCACTCTTGCCTTTTTATTCTCCCTCCTCCCTCAATTTCTAAGAAACGTCAAGGCCTGTCACCTCCAAATGAACAGAGTGCCCTGGTCCAAGCCCATATTGTCCTCATCCAACTGCAGCAGGAACATCCTAACTAAGCTTTCTGCCACTACTCTTGCCAACCTGCCTTCAACTTACTTGCTACATTACAGCCAAAAGAGCTTTGTAAATGTCAGATTTAATTCTGTCTCTTTTCTGTCTTAAACTCTCAATTATTTCCAACTTCCTTGAGGATAGAGTCCAAAATACTTAGTATGACTAATAATTTGCATCCTGGTCAGACTTGTGCCTGCCTCTCCAGTCTTTTCTCCTACCACTCTCTTCCCTCTCTCCACTCTGGCCAGTTTAACCTTACTGCTCTTCTAACGTTCAGTGGACATTTTCCCTTTCAACTGTTCCTTCTGCTTGAATGTCCTCCTTCATCATCTTTGCCTAACTCCAACTCAGATTTCACTTTAAATGTTACTTCGTCTAGAAATTTCTGATACCCACAGATTCAGTTAAAACCCCATATTATATCCTACAGTGAGACTTCCCTGGTGGTCGTCTAGGGATTAAGAATCCACCTGCCTGCAGGGGACATGGGGTTCACCTCTGGTTGGGGAGGATCCCACGTGATTTAGGGCAACCAAGCCAGCACACTAGAACACCTGAGCCCACATGCTGCAACTACTGAAGCCTAGAGCCGTGCTCTGCAACAAGAGAAGCCACCACAATGAGAAGCCCATGAACGGCAACTAGAGAGTAGCCCCTGCTCACCACAACCAGAGAGCACCGGCACTCAGCAAGGAAGACTCAGCGTAGCACTCCCCAAATTAAATAAATAAATTATATATGTATATTTTTAAAAAGATCCTATAACATGCAGAACTTTGCATTTCTCCTTAATATCCAGCACACCTATTATTATTTATTCAAAAATATGTCTTCATCCCTTGACATTAAGCTAAGTAAAAGCAGGGGTCATGCTTGTCTGTCCATTGCTATATGGCTAACACCTAGAATGCTGCATATTTTTGAATGCTATAAAAAGAACAAACACTAAGCCTGTCCTCAGAGGGAAATGAGGGCCAGTTCAGTTCAGTTGCTCAGTCATGTCTGACTCTTTCCGACTCCGTGGACTGCAACACACCAGGTTTCCTTGTCCATCACTCAACTCCCAGAGCTTGCTCAAACTCATGTCCATTGAGTCAGTGATATGATCCAACCATTTCATCCTCTGTCATCCCCTCCTCCTGCCTTCAATCTNTTCAGTTCAGTTGCTCAGTCATGTCTGACTCTTTCCGACTCCGTGGACTGCAGCACACCAGGTTTCCTTGTCCATCACTCAACTCCCAGAGCTTGCTCAAACTCATGTCCATTGAGTCAGTGATATGATCCAACCATTTCATCCTCTGTCATCCCCTCCTCCTGCCTTCAATCTTTCCCAGCATCAGGATCTTTTCTAATGAGTCAGTTCTTTGCATCAGGTGGCCAAACTATTGGAGCTTCAGCTTCAACATCAGTCCTTCCAATGAATATTCAGGACTGATTTCCTTTAGGATTGACAGGTTTGATCTCCTTGCAGTCCAAGGGACTATCAAGAGTCTTCTCTAACAGTACAGTTCAAAACCATCAATTCTTCTGCACCCAGCTTTGTTTATGCTCCAACTCTCACACCCATACATGACTACTGGAAAAACCATAGCTTTGACTAGACAGAGCTTTGTCTGCAAAGTAATGTCTCTGCTTTTTAATATGCTGTCTAGGTTTGTCCTCAGAGGGAAATGAGGGCCAAGACACTTCTAAATCTATATTACTACAATTTCTAGGGGAAATTCAGTCAAAACCAGAAGAATGGTTTATAGAAAAAGCTGGATGTTTGTGAAGGGTGAGAATATTTGTGGAAAACAGCTAAGGAGAGCAAATAGTTTTAAGAAAACCATTGTTATTTTGAAGTTTTATAATATAAAATACATCTCCAGTGTGGCAATATCCTATAACTCTGGCTAGTAGTATGGGTATATTTGTTATATTAGATAAACTCAGGACACATATTTTGAGCTAAACAGATGCATGACAGGACAGACATAAACAAGAGTTTCCGGGATGAAAAACAAAAAAGAATTTCTGGGATGAGACATCTGGTGTTAGTTCATTCCACAGATCTACCAAGCCTGGACCTATTAATAGAATCAAGGCATTATACAAAAATTTGATCTAGAGAAAAAGAGATATGCAAAAGTTAAAAAACATAGCTGCTTAGAGCTGAAAGAGACTGTACAGTATCCAGTTCAACCCTCCTGCTCTTCTGCCTCCCATATTGGATGAGGTTAAGTCACCTTCCTACAGTTTGGTGCACAGTTAGTGGCAAATTTGGTAATGGAAACCCAATTTCTCTATCCATGAAACTGAGTTCTTTCTGATTCTTTTTTTTTTTTTTTTTTTTTGACATTGGATAATAGGCCATTGCAAGACTGTGATCCATGCATGGACGGAGACAAACAAATGAGAAAGTGAAAGTTACTTGATGGTGTCCGATTCTTTGCGACCCCACAGACTGTATAGAATTCTAGGCCAGAATACTTGAGTGGATAGCCTTTCCCTTCTCCAGGGGATCTTCCCAACCCAGGGATTGAACCCAGGTCTCCCTCATTGCAGGCGGTTTCTTTACCAACTGAGCCACAAGGGAAGCCTCTTTCTGATTCTTGATTCAAAAAACTCTAATATTATGGAATTTATAAGCCTTCGCCAAACTATGTCCTGAAAAAGGTTTTCTGGAAACCCCTTCCTTCCTCTAACCTGATCCTGGTTCACCAAGTAGCATCCCCTGCATAGAGAGACCTTTTAGGTTACCTCACCACCTATATTGCTGAAAGACTCAAGAGATGGTAAGAGGAGGAACTCCTCGACATCACGTCATAAAGGAGAACTCAAGGAGTAAGTCCTCTATGGTGTTCTGCGACATTGTTCTCATTTTTCTTTTCTGAGTTCTGGGACAATCAGTTTCCTTGCTGTCACAGAATATTTGGAGAACATCTCGTGTTTTAAAAACTTATTCAGTATGATCCAGCAACTCAGTTCATAGGTATACATCCAAAAAGCAGGGACTCATACAGATACTTGTATACGAATGTTCTTAGCAGCATTATTCACAACAGCCACAAGGTGGAAACTACCCGAGTTCATCCACAGATGAGCTGATAAGTAGAAGGTGGTATATATACAATGCAATATTATTCAGTCATTAAAAAGAAATGAAATTTCTCATACATGCTGCCACATGGGTGCAACTTGAAAACATTATGCTAAGTGAAATAAGCCAGACACAAAAGGATACATATTGTACAATTTCACTTAGATGAAACACTGTAAAACAGAGGTACCAAAGGCTGGAGGGTAGGAAGTTACTGTTCAATGGGTACATAGCTTCTATTTGAGTTGATGAAAAAGATATTGCTTAATGAATACATAATTTCTGTTTGGATTGATGAAAAGGTTCTGGAATAGCAGTGATTGTGACACAGCCCTGCAAATGTACTTAATGCCACTGAGTGTACACTTAAAAACGGATAAGATTGTGAATTTTATGTTTTATATGTATTTTGCCACACAAAAAAATTATTCAATGAAGCTCTCAGTTCCAGTCAAAATGAAATCTAAAACATGTTCAAGCAACCAAAGGAAGGTACACAAAGAGAAACCAAGGAACAAAAAACAGAGGAAACAAACCAAAAACTAGAATGCAATACAGAAGCTCTGTCAAGTTAATAATTACTTTTGGGACTTCCTGGCAGTTCACAGGTTGGGACTCCGTGCTTATACTGCAGGGTGCACAGGTTCAGGAGGCAAGGTTCTATCCCTGCTCGGGGAACTAAGATCCCACAAGCCATGTAGATAGCACAGCCAAACAAACAAGCAAAAGACACACAAACAAGACACAAAAACAAACAAAAACCAATCACCTTAAATATAAGTAGTTCAAATACAGTAATTACAAGACAGAAATTGGCAAAGGGAATGAAAATCCATGAATCAACAATATGCTGTCTGTAAGAAATTCATTTCAGATACAATATAGGAGAGGTCTGCCTGGTGGCTCGTGGTAGAGAATCCGCTTGCCAAAGCAGGAGATGCAGGTTCGAGCCCCCACCTGGAAAGATCTCCTAGAGAAGGAAATGGTAACCCACTCCAGTATTACTGCTTGGGAAATGCCAAGGACGGAGGAGCCTAGCGGGCCATATTCCATGGGGTCGCAAGAGCCAGACACAACTTAGGGACTAAACTACAATACAAGAAATGGAAAATAAAAGCACAGGAAAAGATACACTACTACCCGTTAAAACAAAAAGAGCAAGATTTGGTTATGTTAATGCTGATGTAACCAGTAATCATAAATTTTGAGCCACACCTTAAATATTCAACCTGTGGATTATAAAGTTAAAACTTAAGGCTAAATGGATTCCTATTCCTATTTTCCAAACAAGCCAACATCAATAAAGCACATTACCTTGTGCTTTATTGGGAACCCAATATTCCGTTTTGGTTTAAACCTGTATTCAGTTTCCCTCTTAATAGAGCACCAGGGGTGCCCTCTTCCCACAATGCATCAAGATTGAAACATACTCGCAGGAGGGCACACATTCTCTTCCTCTGTTGTGACACCTGCCTTCTGTGCAGCTGAATGCTGCCATACTGAGCTCTACTACCTACACACATGCTGAGCTGGTAGCTGCAGGCTCTCCAGAATTGACTGGATCATCATCACTGTGTGTGCTGGGGAATGGAGTTCACCTTAAAGGAGAGTGATGACACAGACCTGCCCTGCTGTCGACGGAGAGAAGGGCAAGTTGAAGGAAATCATCTTTTTTTTAAGTTGCAGAACTGTATAGCCCTAAGAAGCAGACGTTTGCATTTAGTTCTTTGAGTTCTTCTTCTCCTTCAAGTTCAAGACCAGAGTTTCTTGAACTGATCCCCTGATCTGATGGGGCATCTACCACGTGAAGATAAGAGCACTGTTTCTCAGGTCTGAGAACTTAGGTTCCTCCCCCTTGATGCTGTGAAGATGTAGCTCTGGGTTTAATCTCCATTCCTTCTGAGGCCTGTTTCATTTCTAGTTTCCAAACCGCCTAGAACTGAATTTCTTATGTAAACATGGAGAAACAGGATTTTCCATTTGAAAAGGGTAGATGTTGTAAGCCTGATGCATACATTCTTTCAAAACTAAATTGAATGAAGAATATGTGACACTGACCACTACTTAAAGAATACCACTTGCAAGAAATGTGNTTCAGTTTCCCTCTTAATAGAGCACCAGGGGTGCCCTCTTCCCACAATGCATCAAGATTGAAACATACTCGCAGGAGGGCACACATTCTCTTCCTCTGTTGTGACACCTGCCTTCTGTGCAGCTGAATGCTGCCATACTGAGCTCTACTACCTACACACATGCTGAGCTGGTAGCTGCAGGCTCTCCAGAATTGACTGGATCATCATCACTGTGTGTGCTGGGGAATGGAGTTCACCTTAAAGGAGAGTGATGACACAGACCTGCCCTGCTGTTGACGGAGAGAAGGGCAAGTTGAAGGAAATCATCTTTTTTTTAAGTTGCAGAACTGTATAGCCCTAAGAAGCAGACGTTTGCATTTAGTTCTTTGAGTTCTTCTTCTCCTTCAAGTTCAAGACCAGAGTTTCTTGAACTGATCCCCTGATCTGATGGGGCATCTACCACGTGAAGATAAGAGCACTGTTTCTCAGGTCTGAGAACTTAGGTTCCTCCCCCTTGATGCTGTGAAGATGTAGCTCTGGGTTTAATCTCCATTCCTTCTGAGGCCTGTTTCATTTCTAGTTTCCAAACCGCCTAGAACTGAATTTCTTATGTAAACATGGAGAAACAGGATTTTCCATTTGAAAAGGGTAGATGTTGTAAGCCTGATGCATACATTCTTTCAAAACTAAATTGAATGAAGAATATGTGACACTGACCACTACTTAAAGAATACCACTTGCAAGAAATGTAGCTATTCTGTTCAAACCGTTGGGTCTTGCATCAGATTTGACCTCATTTGTAGCCATTTATCTTCCTGGTGACCATCCTAGGTATTGAGAAAGCACCAAGAGGAATATACTAACTTTATGTAGAGTCAGATTTAGGTCAGTAAAGGTCATAATAAATATAAGTGAAATAATTTTTCTTAAGATATTTACTTCCAGGGCAGCTACAATAAATGAAATATATATGATTAAAAAGCTACTAGAACTAGACTCTCGGAGAAGGCAACGGCACCCCACTCCAGTACTTTTGCCTGGAAAATTCCATGGGCAGAGGAGCCTGGTATGCTGCAGTCCATGGGGTCGCTAAGAGTCAGACACGACTGAGCGACTTCACTTTGACTTTTCCCTTTCATGCATTGGAGAAGGAAATGGCAACCCCCTCCAGTGTTCTTGCCTGGAGAATCCCAGGGGCAACGGAGCCTGGTAGGCTGCCATCTATGGGGTGGCACAGAGTCGGACACGACTGAAGTGACTTAGCAGCAGCAGCAGCAGCAGCAGCAGAACTAGACTCTAGTGAGATAAATGTGCGATCCCGTCATCGTTTCAGCAGGTCCAATCTTATATTACATTTTGGGGGGTGTGCGTGGCTGAGTCTTTGCTGCCCCATGGACTTAGCCTGCCAGGCTCCTCTGTCCATGGGACTTCTAGGCAAGAATCCTGGAGCAGGTTGGTATGCTCTCCTCCAACGGGTCTTCCCGACCCAGGGATCAAACCTGTGTCTTGTCTCTTACGTCTCCAGCATTGGCAGATAGGTTCTTTACCACTAGCACCACCTGGGAAGCCCATACTACATTTTTCTGTGTGTGGGAGAACTATTTGACCAAGTATTTTCCAGTTTGGAAACTGAAAGAATGCGTTCCCAGGAATTAGGGAAAGTGGTACGTTTGTATTTCCGAAGATGTCAGCACCTTCCCATGTGGCTGTTCTCATGAGGTGATTGACATTCATCTCACTGATTTGTGTTCCCTCCACTGGCATCTGGGTGGGAGCTCGAGACTACTCCAAACAACAGAGCATATGACAGATTGGTGCTTCGTGGCTTCTGAAGCTGCATCTAAAATCATACAGCTTCCCCCTAGCCCACTCTTTGGAGCCTGTCCTTGGAAGCCAGTCACCATGTTAGGAAGAAGCCTGGGCCACATGAAGGAATGACATGCAGGTGTCTGGCCACTCCAGCTGAGGACTCAGGCTCCATCCACCCCGGGCATGTGAGGGAGTGAGCTTTCCAAGGGCTGCATCCCCTCATCCCACCCCTGCTCAAGTCTTCCATCTGAGGCTCCAGAGAGCACGTTGCAGAAACAAGCTGCCCCTGCCGCTGTGCACTAAGTGAGAATGCCGGGCCACAGAGCCTGACCTATAGGCTCTGTGAGTATAATAAATGATTGTTTTCATTACTGGGGAAAAAAAGTACTCAAGTGATGCTTAAATTAAGTTTCTGTTAGTGTAAAAGGAAAACCTTACAGATCTTGTCAGGCTAGGAGGCTACAGACACACAGCAGTAGCCCCACACAATCCAGTTAGAGAAAACTTACACAGAAGAAATAAAGCACATGGAATCCCCCAGCTCTCACTGGGGGGACTACCGGGGCCAGGTAGAGACTGTTTGCACCCACTACGGCAAACATGCAGCCAAGAAGGGCCAGCCTCTGAGAGAAGTCTGGATTCACAAAAGAAAGGACTTGACCTCATACCAAAGATATATCCACTTGACACATTTAGGTTGTTGCAAATATAGGTTAACCTATGGAAGACTTGGGTTCTCTCAACAATGGCAAATGAATGACAGGATTTCTAGGTCCAAGAAGTCTGTATTCACAAAAGAAAGGACTTGACCTCACACCAAAGATATNAGCGACCCCATGGACTGCAGCCTACCAGGCTCCTCCATCCATGGGATTTTCCAGGCAAGAGTGCTACCATGCTGATAAACAAAATGTGCAAAATTGAGTCCTAAGTTATAATTTGCTGTACAAATTCCAGGAGCTATTTTGTGGTTGGTCTTCACTGGATAAAAATTACTTTTCTGTCAAGTTCAGAGTCACTCTGGAAAGTTGCAGAGAGCCTTATTTCATTTGTTTATGTAAGAAGAGAGAAAGGGTATGAAGGAGTAGGAAGAAGGATCAAACAATAAAAACATTGGACAGTTGAGGATGAATAAGAGGCTGATGACAAATGCCAAGTCTGAATGCTGGTTATGTAAAAAAAAAAAGTAATGGTAATAGTCAGGAAAGGCTTTACGTATGTATAAAGCGTTAAGCAAACACTGCATTTAATCCTCATAACCAGGAAACTCTTGAAGTTGAGAGAGGTCCCCAGAGATCTTCTATACCAGTTCTCTCACCTGACTGGTTGATTTCGTTGCTAAGTCGCATCCAACTCTTGTGACCCCATGGACTCTAGCCTGGCAGGCTCCTGTGTCCATGGGATTTCCTAGCAAGAATACTGAAATGGGTTACTATTTGCTTCTCCAGGCTCATCTGATTGAAGAGAAACGATTGCAGGCTTTTCAAATTATTGGAGCAGAAAGAGTCTCCAAACTTGGTTATGAGCTTCTTAGAGCTGCCATAACTAAGCATGACAAACTGGGTCGCTTAGGATAACAGAAATGTAAGCTTTCACAGGTCTAGAAGCCAGAAGTCTTAAATCAAGGTAGCAACAGGTTGGTTCCTTCTGAGGGCTGTAAGAAGAATCTGTTCCTGCCTTTTAGCTTCGGTGCTGGCAATCCTTGGCAGTCCCTGGCTCACAGGTTGGCACTTCAGTCTCTGCCTCCATCTTTAAATTACTTTCTTCTCTCTGTTTCTCTTCTCCTCTGTGTGCTTTTCTGTTCTTATAAAGACATCTGCCATTGGATTCAGAGTCAGGTCTACCCAGATAACCCAGGATAATCTCACCTTAAAATCTGTCACTTAATTGTATCAACAAAAACCCTTTTCCCAAATAAAGTCACGTTCAGAGATTCTGACTAGACATATGGTGGGGCAACCAACCAACTCACCACAGTGTGTTTGTGTGATTTTACTTTTGGAAGGCTTCTAGAAGAGAAGTATATTCTAAAGGGAAGTGAAAAAAAAAGCTTTTTTAAAAATTCACTTTTCCTGGTAGGTCCTAGTGGACAGATGTAAATGGTTTGCAGTATTCTCTTTAAAACGTTCTAATGTTCTCTTTCAAAACTGGTCCAAGCTAAAACGTTACTAAAACAGTTATCACATACTAAAGCCTTTCACCCTCCCAACTTTTCTTTATGAAAATCAGTTAAAGAAAACAAATTTTTTCAACTGTAGTTTCCTGAGAAATAGAATTACTTGAGAGGGAAGAAGGCATAAACAAGCAGCCTAACAGAGTTTGATGTGCTACCCACTAAATTTAGATTCTCTTTCCAGGGAGGTGGTGAGTTAAATACCGAAAGGACCCTCCTGCTGAAAACAACTAAAAACAGATAAAAACCTTAAAAGAGTCAATGAGCTGTCACAGAAGAAGTAAGCACTTCTCAAACCAAGGACTGAGGAATATAGAGGGAGCACTATCTCCAGCCATTTACCAGACAAGAAGGGGAGAGGAAAGGAAGATTCAGCTTTGAAGTCATAGCCTCAAAAGGGCTCCAGAGACGCAGCCCAGAGCCTACTCAACCTGAGGGACCTAGTACATCTTCTCCCCAAAAGTTGGTATCCCAGTGGGTTAAACCATCAATTTAGAAAGGAGAAAAAAAAAAAAAAAAACAAAACAAAAAAACTCGACTTTCATCAATATTTTCAGCCTAAATTCACACTACGTTGGAGAACTGGAGAAGAATTTAATTTTCAGTGATCCTAGACTAGAAAGTTCTCATAAACCTGGAAGAAGCAGATGAAGACCCTCTGGAGAGGACTCCACTTCTAATCCAACTGAAGACGATTCCTTCAGGTAAAATTCCAAAGCATCGAACAGCCCGCAGGACAAAAGAACTCAACTTTCAAAGCACCATAAGCCAGGGCAACGCCATAAAAAGGTCCATAGTAGTATTATTAACTCAATTCTATGAACGGAAACATGTCTCTCCCCATACTTACACATATGTCACCTACGCCTAAAAGAGGTTTCAGGCAAATTCTAACCAAGAGAACACTGACAGAGCCACAGTGACGATAGAAAAAGAATAGTTTAAGCAATAACCACTGCCAGAGATATAAGGATAAACGGTTCCGCTCATCAGAAACCACCTGAGCCTCCAGGGAAGCCCCTTCAGAAATCTTACTAAGTTTAAATTTGCATGCACTCCTAACAGCCTCAAGAATACTGACAAATTCTAAGGAGTAAAAAGCAAGTTCAAAATCAAAATAGAGGTGTGAATACTTGCTCAGTAACTGAGAGCATAAGCAGATACATGTATTTTTGCAATCAGTCGCCAGTGCGCAGGCGCAGCCGGCGGCGCGCGGAGGGCTCTGACGCGCCGGCCCCGGAGCCGCGGGCACAGCCGGAGTCTGGCTGCACTCGGAGGGGCGGGAGGGAGAGGCGCCAGAGCTGAGGGAAGAGAAGAAAGGCTCCCCCAGAGAGAGGTGCCTGGCGGGAACCGCGTGGGGACACGGGGCACCTCCTGTGCGCGTCCCGGGCGTCAGGACGAGTACTCGGAACGGTTCCTGGCGTCCCGTTATCTCGGGAAAGGCTCCTCCCCGCCGCGTCACTGACTACCGAAGGCTCGAGGACAGCTGGGAGCCCGCCCCGCACCCTCCGCTCGGGCGGAAGGTCTCCGGGGCCTCCCGCGCGCATGGGGCGCTCCCTGGCCCCGCGCTCTCCACCCGGACTCTCGGGGCCGCTCCTCGAGGGGAAGCAGGAGCTCCGGGCTTGTCCTAATGGTGGTACCTGTGCAGCTTCCAGACTCGCTAGAGCCACGGTCGCAAAGCTGGTAGCCTCCAAAGGTACACGTTGGGGCACGTCAGGGGGGAAAGTTAGTAAGATTGAGGAGGGTTTGAATAGTGCAACTTAGAAAACTGACCTAATGAATGTATATACCTACATATGGCCAGTGAGCACATGGAAGAGTGCCCAGCATCATTCGTTATCAGAGAAACGTGAATTAAAACCCCAAACGAGTAGGAGATAAAAGTATCAAGAATGATTCCTGTAATTCCACTTCTGGTCAGGATAGAATAGTAGGGACTGGGCTTACCCTCTTGTTTGAAACAATAAAAAAATAGAAAATATATATATGTTCACATATATACAGATGTATATCCTCTATAGCATACATAACGTGATATTTTAAGATATATATAATATTGTATGCAATGTCTCTATTCATATATAATGCCACTATAACATGTATAACATATGCATGATGCTACATATTATTTATGATATATTATACATACTTTATGTATTGACTATGTGATATGTATAACGTATCATTTATAACACACCACTCAACAACTAAAGAATATATATTGTTTTCCTGCATATTTGTAACAGTTACCTAGATGATTATACAGAGGTTGAATCTCAGCTAATTTCAAGGGATAATGTTACACAGAGAAATAATATTGCTATGTTATAATGCAACCTTGCTCAGGGACGGGGAAGCCTGGTGGGCTGCCGTCTATGGGGTCGCGCAGATTCGGACACGACTGAAGCGACTTAGCAGCAGCAGCAGCAGCAGCAGCTCAGAATGAAAACCAAAACATTTACTTTTTGAAATTAAGAAACAAATATGTGTGTGCTATATTGAAGTGAAGTGAAAAGTGAAAGTGTTAGTCGCTCAGTCATGTCCGGGTCTTTGCCATCCCATGGCCTGTAGCCTGTCAGGCTCCTCCGTCCATGGAATTCTCCAGGCAAGAATACTAGAGTGGGTTGCCATTTCCTTCTCCAGAGGATTTTCCTGACCCAGGGATGGAACCCAGGTTTTCTGCATTGCGGGCAGACTCTTTACGATCTGAGCCACAAGGGAGGCCCCCTGGTGCTATGCTGGTCAAAAGTAAATCACAATAGATGAGAAAATATTTAGAAGTAGGTTCTAATGAAAATTTACACAACAAACCTACAGGATTCATTGAAGCAAAATTTAAAGGTAAATGTTGACAGTGGAAAAGAAGAAAGTCTGAAATATAATGAGCTAAATACGAATTCCAGAAAGTTAGAAAAAGAACTGCAAAATGAACAGGAAAAAGAGAAAATAAAGAGCAGAACTTAATAAGATAGAAAATTAACATACAATTGAGATAACCTATTTAAAACAATCTAGTCAGAAATTAATTCTTTGAAAAGATCAAAATTTTAAAATATCTAGTAATATTATTGGTCAAGAAAAAAAAGACATTAAGTCACCATTACAGGTAAGAAAGAGGATATACTACAGATACTGCAGACATTAAAAAGATAGCATAATATACAAATCTTTGGGGCTCCCCTGATGGCTCAATATTAAAGAATCTGCTGCCAGTGCAGGAGACATGGGTTCAATCCCTGGTCCAGGAAGAGCCCACATGCCGTGGAGCAACTAAGCCCGTGTGCCATAATTATTGAGCCTGCACTCCAGAGGCCAGGAACCACAGCTATTGAGTCCACACACTTGAGTTCCTGAAGCCTGCAGGTCCTAGAGCTTGTGCTCTGCAACAAGGGAAGCCACCTCAATGAGCAGACTGCACACCACAACTAGAGACTGGCTCCCACTTGCCACAAGGAAACAAAAACCTGCACAGCAACAAAGACCCAGCACAGTGAAAAATAAAGTAAATAAAACTATTAAAATCTTTGTACCAAGAAATATAAATGTATAGATTCAATGGGTAAAGTCCTAGAATGATATTACATCTAGTATATTCCATCAAAACTTAATTATGAACACTAAAATAGCAAGGGTAGGAAGACTCAGTTCTTAAGGTATCAATTCTCCCAACCCTTCAGTGGATGCAATCGATTCAATGCATCTCCAACGATAATCTCACTAAGGTTTTGTGTAGGAATTGACAAGTTTATTCTAAGATGTATATGGAAACACCAACAACCTAAATAGCCCAAGCAATCTTGAAAAAGAAGAATAAAGTTGGAGGACTTTACACCATTTGACTTCAAAGCTTTTAATAAAGCTCCAGAATCAAGACTGGTGCTAGTAAAGGATTGAAAGATTAGGTTGATGGAACACAATGGAAGCCATTTGTTATTTTTCAACAAATGGTACTGAAGGAGCTGAGTGCTCATGCATGCTTAGCTGCTTCAGTCATGTCCAACTCTTTGTGACCCTGTGGACAGAAGCCCTTCATGCTCCTCTGTCCACGGGATTCTCCAGGCAAGATTACTGGAGTGGCTTCCCATGCCCTCCTCCAGGGGATCTTCCTGACCTAGGGATTGAGCTCATGTCTCTTAACATCTCATGCATTGGGTTCTTTACCACTAGCACCAACTGGGAAGCCCAGAGTGCTCATATGAGGGAAAAAATTAACCTTTATCCCTACCTCCCATCATACACAAAAATTAATTTGAGATGAAACATAGTCCTAATCTTAATAAACTATAAAAGCACAGAAAATAACTTTAGGACTTGGAAGCGCACAAAGATTTTTTAGAAATGGCACAGAAAGCATAACCATATGAACAAGAAATTAACAAATTAGACTTTATCAAAATTTTTTAAACTTCCGCTTCATGAGATATAGCAAATTCTGTAGCTGTGAGAGAATATTTGCAAAACACATATCTGATGAAAAACTCATGTCCATGATATACAACTCATGAATTCCTACAACTCAAGAATAAAAAGATACGGAACCCAATTAAAAAAAAACAGGCAAAATATTTGAATGGACATTTCATCAAAAAAGATAAATCAAGGGCCAATTAGCACATGAAACAGTGCCTGACATCACAAGTCTTCAGAGAAAGGCAAATTAAAACCAAAAATGAGTAAGAAACAAAAGCATCAAGAATGTCTCATATATTTCCACTTCTGGAAGATGAAGTATTAGGACCCAGATTTACCCTCTTGTTTGAAATGATCAAAAGTAAAGGATAAAATACATGAAAGAACAATCAGATAACAAAGAATGGTGATCTCTAAGAAAGAGTAAACAGACAAGGTAAGTCAAATGACTTTTCCAGCATATTGTTCTGAGAATTTCCTGGTCACAGAGAAGGAAAGGAACACCTTTTCAGAAGTCTCCCAGGGTTGGGGAAACAGCTGTGGGTCCGGAGAGTTTGGGGCAGCATCCCAAACCTTAGCACTTAGAAGGTTTCCAAAAATGTCTGTGGAATTGAACTGCTAACTCTCAGTAATACATTTCAACAGGTCAGAGTCAACTGTGTACCAAGCACTTGGAGCCATTAATGTCCCCTGACCCCCTTCCCCCTGCCGCCNTAGCGACCCCATGGACTGTAGCCTACCAGGCTCCTCCATCCATGGGATTTTCCAGGCAAGAGTACTGGAGTGGGGTGCCACTGCCTTCTCCGAATGCCATCCCTACAATAGCTAAAATTAAAAGATTACAAGACTAAACACTGGCAGGGATATGAAGCAACTGGAACTTGGGAGTGCTAGTGAGAAGGTAAAATAATACAACTGATTTTAAAAATCATTTGCATTTCTCATAAACATATTCCTACCCTATGACCAAGGAATTTTACTCCTAGATATTTACCCAAGAGAAATAAAAACATATCCACACACAGACTTGAATAAGAAGGTTCATCACAGCTGTATTCATATTTGCCAAAACCAAAAGCAAACGTAGGACCTTGTGCCAAAAAGTATTAGAAACAACCCAAATGTCCAAAAGCAGAAAAATAAATAAAATCTAGTATACTCATACAGTTTAATAACACTCGGTGAAAAAAAAAGAACTACTGATACACTCTACAGCATCACTGAATATTAAAAACATTATGCTGAGCAAAAGAATCTCCCCCCCACCCCAACCCATCAAACACAAAAGTATGAAGTAGCCAGCAGGAAATCATGGGGACAGAAGTCAGAAACTGGCTGCTGCTAGGAGGGTGGAGGGATTGACTGGAATAGGGCACGATGAACCTTTCTGGAGTGACGGAAATGTTCTATACCTTGTTTTGGGTGGTGATTACATGAGTGAACACAAATGTCAAAACTCATCAAAATGGAACACTTAAGATCGATGCTTTTTATCCAGTGTAAATTATATCTCAATTTTAAAAGTCTTTTCTATATATACCAGTGCACAAAACAGATTTAAGAAATAAAGTCCCATNATGTCAAAACTCATCAAAATGGAACACTTAAGATCGATGCTTTTTATCCAGTGTAAATTATATCTCAATTTTAAAAGTCTTTTCTATATATACCAGTGCACAAAACAGATTTAAGAAATAAAGTCCCATTCTCAATAGCAGCCAAAATACAAAGCACTCAGGAAAAAAATCTTAGAAATATAGTGAATACAGATAGAGTAAATTTAACAAAATTTTATTAAATCACTCTTTTAAAAAAACTGGAATAAATGGAGATATTCTGTGTTTCCAGATGGGAATATTTAATATCATAAAGGTGTTCATTCATACCAAAATTGTATATAAATACGAGTAAATCCTAGACCAATATCACAATTCTTTTTAAAATATTATTCCTAAATGATATTAAGATTTGCTTGCAAAAGTAAATGGATGGGGAACTTCCTTGGTGGTCCAGTGGTAAATAATTCATCTTCCCATAGAGAAGATGCAGTTTGATCCCTAGTCTTCCCCAGAGCAATTAAGGCCACAGGCTGCAACTACTGAGCCCTCATGTCACAACAAAGACCAAGCACAGCCCATGTCCCCCAAAAACTTTAAAGAAAAGATTAAATGGACACAGCTACAATTTTTTTTATCACTTATAAGAATGAGATGGGAGATTTACCTTACTTGGTAGCAAAAATGTATTATTAAAAGCTGTAATTATAATATCAGAATATTGCTACCAGAAAAGTGAAGAAGACAAATGAATTTTAAAAAGCATAAAAATATATAGAGCCCAACTTTGGTACATAATCATTTCACAGAAATATATAGAATACAAAGGCACAAAACTGAAAAACATACTTAGATATTATACAGGGTTTTTAATTTTGAAGAACTAAAAATTCTATTAAAACTCTAATCACACATTACTTTAGTAGCACAATTTTAAACAATATGTTCCCAACATTTTCTTTCATTCATGGTAGATCTAGTATCAACAGGCTAAGTTTAAGGGAGCATCTGTTTGAGAATAACAGTTAACTGCTTTCAAGTTCTAATTATTTCCATATTTATCTCAACTTTATTATATTTTTGAGGTTTACACTTTGATTAATATAAGCACTTTTGGATTTCCCACCATGCGTGTGTATGTGTGTGAGAGAGAGAGAGTGCAGGGTATAGGTTTTCGCTTTTTTAAAAAATTGTTTGAGATATAATTCACATCCCATAAAATTCACCTGTTTTAAGTGTAAAATTCAAAGGATTTTAATACATTTGTAGGATTTTACAGGAGTCCCTGGTGGTGCTAGTGGTAAAGAATCTGCCTGCCAATGCAGGATAAACTAAGAGACACTCCATCCCTGGACTGGGAAAATACCCTGGAGGAAGGAATGGCAACCCACTCCAGTGTTCCTGCCTGGAGAATCCCATGGACAGAGGAGCCTGACAGGCTACAATCTAGGTTACAAAGAGTCATACACAACAGAAGGGACTTAGCGTGCACACAGGATTTTACCACCATCGGCCACAATGTAATTTATTTAGCATTGCTATCACCCTAAAAAGATACCTCAAGCCTTTTTACAATCACTGGCCATTGACACCTCCAGTCTTAAAGAATCACCCTCTACTTTGCCTTTTCTGGACATTCTGCATTTATGAAATCATACAATATGTGCTTTATTGTGTCTGGCTTCAAAATAAGGGTGAGATGAAATACAATTTTTGGACTTCCCTGGTGGCTCAGACGGTAAAGCGTCTGCCTATAATGTGGGAGATCCAGGTTCAGTCCCTAGGTCGGGAAGATCTCCTGGAGAGGAAATGGCAACCCACTCCAGTATTCTTGCCTAGAAAATCCCATGGACTGAGGAGCCTGGTAGGTCCATGAGGTCACAAACAGTCGGACATGACTGAGCAACTTCATGAAAATACTGCTGAAACTGAGTTGTTTCAGCAATGACACATAAAATCATTTTCAAGGGCTTTATCAACTAATGCATCAAATGTCAGATTTGGGTTGTAAAAGCTGGTTTAATGATGTCACTGTATAAGGTTCAAATGTGCAGACTGCAAAAAAGTTAAAAACATGAGCATTTATTAAATGATAATATTGGTAATTTAGGAAGTGCTGGTTTATTCAGATGGAGTTGAGATAAGTGAGTATTTGGGGAAAATGAGTCAAGATCACTGTCATACATATACATACCAATTCATTCCAAATGGATTCAAGTTTTGAAGTAGAGATTACAGTTTAGACTGTGGCCTCTAGGGTCAGATTATCTAGGTTGGATTCCAGTCTCTGCTACTCACCACGTGACTTTGAGCAAGTCACTTCATTTACTTGAGTCTTAGATTCTTCACTTGTAAAATGAATTATAAGATCAAGTGCCTCACAGGGTTTTTGTGATGAATGAAGACAGAGCATACAAAGTTCTTGGGACAGGGTCTGGCAAAAAGGTTGCTGCTCCTGCTGCTAAGCCACTTCAGTCGTGTCCGACTCTGTGCGACCCCATAGACGGCGGCCCACCAGGCTCCTCTGTCCATGGAATTTTCCAGGCAAGAGTACTGGAGTGGGGTGCCATTGCCTTCTCTGGGCAAATGGTTAAGTACCAGTAAATGATAGTCCTTAAAGTTGCTATTGTTAATATAGGTGATTTCTGTAATCTCAGGAATGAGGGTAGAGGTGGGAGGGACTTTTCAAGCTAACTCCAAAGGCAGAACTTCTGATGGAAGAATGTTATATATGCGAAGACACAGACATTTAATGAGTCAAAAGGGAAACAAAGGCTGACATCTTTACTCTCAAAGAGATCTTAAATATTACTAAGAAAAAACAAAACTAAATTCCAATATAAAACTCAGTAAAAGAAAGAAACAGACAAATCACAAAGGAAGCAAAACAAATGGTCAATACATGTGCAAAAAGATGTTTATCTTCACTAGGTCATAAGAAACGCAAATCATGCCATACATTGCCTATTAGAGAATGATAAGATCAAAATAACAGAAAACTGTGATATCTACACTTACTGAAACAGTAACTACAACAACTAGAAAAAGCAAAAATTAAAACAGGTAAGAGGTTCCCTGACAATGTCGGTAAAGAGAAAGCAATGAGAACCAGAAGGCAATGAATACTGGTGAGAGTACTCTGTGAGGAAAGTTTAATGAGCTCATTCATTCCTTTTTTTTTTTAAAGTTGTTACCCACAAGACCACAGGCATGGCACAACGTGCTAGAATTTGGGGGTAAGCAGAGGTGAGTGAGAGCCCCTGACTCTGTGGAGTTCCAGGCCACAGAAGTGCAAATAAAATACAACCTACAGTTAAACATCATGCAAACATTACCAGAACACAGCATACTAGAAAGTCTTAAACGTATTTTTAGGTTTGCAAAGACAGAAAAAGAGAAACATAAAAAAAAATTTTTTTTTTCATTCTTGGCTGAGAAAAACATATGAAACGTGATTTTCTGAATAAATTGAGAGAATGAAAGATGTACTTTTCAGGCTGGAGTGCCTATTTTCCTGACAAGTCGTCTGTTCTCATTCTCCCATCTCATCTTGAGGGTTTCTAATTTCTTTAGGTTTTTTCCCTCTTCACAATTATGAAGACAAAAACACATTCCATTTTCATAGCTTTCCATTTCCTTAGAAACTGGTTATTGGAGAGTAAGAGTGCAAGAGTGCTGGGAGGAGGAACTCTGGATACCTGAAAAGCATCACTCAGATACCCCAGGACACAAAACAAGAGACCCCCAGCAATCTGGAAAACCTGCTCTGGGAGGGAAGTGTTCTCTGGACAGAAGGTTCAGTTTAGGACAGATTCTTTTTTCTTTCCTTTCTCCCTCTAGCACTTGCTCCCTCATCCATCTGTCACAGCGGCAGAGTTCCCCAGCCATGAAGGAATCTGACCCCAAATTCTATTTTCGTCTTACTGATGCCTTATATTTAACATAAATAAATGTAAGCACTGAAAACGACTCACTGCTCGCACGGGTTAGACTTTTCAAACTAGGTCACAAAGGATCTTAACTATCTGATGAGCTGTAGGAAAGCCAGTGAAAAGCGGGAGGAGATCATTTTTGTCTGTGCCAGACTCTTCTACTGTTTCAAATTAAAGTGTCAGTTTAAACCCAAACACGTCTGTTCCAGTTTCAACCTTATTCAATCCCAACTTGGCCATCCACTAGTTGGATAAGTTTGGGCAAATTCTTTAACATTTGTTTCCACTCTGTAGACTGAGGACAATAGGATTTACTAGGTTTTTGTGATTATTAGACACAATATATGTCCCTGACACTAGAAAGTCAACAAAACGTAGCTTTTATATACCAACCACTCTGGCTTTCTAGGCTTTCCTCAAACCTGACCTTGACCATCATCTCAATCAATATCAGCAAATAACTTTGCTTCATGGAGAAGATAAGAGCTTCCACAACGACAAGCTGGTTATCCTTACAAAGACGCCTGTATATCTGTCCTCCTCCCTGCACTGAAAGATGTGCTCCTCATCCTAGCAAGTGGCATGGATACTCCACCCCATTAGGGCCTGTCAGAAACTCAGGTTATCCTCTCCAATGGGTCCCACTTATCACTGTTTAAATATTTTCTATTAATTTTTAAACAAATCTCTCTCTTGTGAACATGATCTTCTCCCAATGATACTTTCTTATCTGGCCAAACTTCCCGGAAGCGTTGTTTAGGCAACATGGCTCCAATTCCTTATCTCCCACTAACTCTTCAAGCTGCTTCTACCTGGCTTATGCACCAGAGCTCCACTCACACTGCTCTCAGGAGGTACCCTCCACGTAGCTGAAGACAGTGGACATTCCTCCATCTTCATCTTGACCTCTCAGAGGTGTTTGTCATAAACGACCACCCCCTCCCTGTGAAATCACTCACTTCCCCTGGATTCCACGACGTTAGATTCTCTTGCTTTTCTTTTTGACTCTACCTTTTCAGTTTCCTTTCACCTTCTAGTCCACTGGACCTTTGCTAGGCATTGCTTCCTTTTGACTCTGGGTCAGCTAAGGGGATCCTTTCCCATGCCTTCAACATGCTCAGGCTAGCCCCACTGTTAAGTGTTGTTGTTGTTGTTTAATCTCTAGAATTTCTTTTGGTTCTTTTTTAGGATTTCCATGTTTCTGCTTACACTGCCCATCTGTTGTTGCATACTATTTTATCCATTAGAGGCTTTAGCATATTAATCACAGTTGTTTTAAATTTCTAATCTGATAATTCCAATATCCCTGTCATATCTGGGTCTGATGCTTGCTGTGTCTCCTCAAATTTTGCCTTTTGGTGTGCCTTTTTTCTTGATAGCTGGACATGAAAGTGAAAGTGTTAGTCACTCAGTCATGTCTGACTCTTAGCGATGTCATGCTCCTCTGTCCATGGGATTTTCCAGGCAAGAATATGGGAGTAGGTTGCCACTTCTTCCTCCAGCAGATCCTTCCAATCCAAGCATCAAACCCAGGTCTCCTACGTTGCAGACAGATTCTTTACTGTCGGAGACGCCAGGGAAGCTGGACATGATGTCCTTGGTAAAAAGAACTGCTGTGAACAGAATCTTTGGTAATGTGGTGCTGAGTTGTGGGGGAAGGGGAAGTGTACTACAGTCCTGTGATTAGGTCTCATATCTTAGGGAGCCTGTGCCTCTGGACTGTGAACTTCACAAGTGTTTTAAAGTTTTTTTCCTCCCCTCTTTAGGTGGCAGAAGACAGCTAGAGCTATCTAAAGTTGCTTCAGTTAGGCTCTGATACGGCTCCAGCAAGTTAGGCTCTGGTTAAACAGCAAGCCAAAGAACTTAATAGACATTTCTCCAAAGAAGACATATGGATGGCTAACAAACACATGAAAAGATGCTCAACATCACTCATCATCAGAGAAATGCAAATCAAAACCACAATGAGGTACCATTTCACACCAGTCAGAATGGCTGTGATCCAAAAGTCTGCAAGCAATAAATGCTGGAGGGGGTGTGGAGAAAGGGGAACCCTCTTACACTGTTGGTGGGAATGTAAACTAGTACAGCCACTGTGGAAAACAGTGTGGAGATTCCTTAAAAAATTGCAAATAGAACTGCCTTATGACCCAGCAATCCCACTGCTGGGCATACACACCAAGGAAACCAGAATTGAAAGAGACACATGTACCCCAATGTTCATCGCAGCACTGTTTATAATAGCCAGGACATGGAAACAACCTAGATGTCCATCAACAGATGAATGGATAAGCAAG
>SJYV01000887.1:421863-484594 GCA_006410875.1 Neotragus pygmaeus
AGGAGTTAAAAAACCTCTTGATGAAAGTGAAAGAGGAGAATGAAAAAGTTGGCTTAAAATGCAACATTCAGAAAACTAAGATCATGGCATCTGGTCCCATCACTTCATGGCAAACAAATGGGGAAACAATGAAAACAGTGAGAGACTTTATTTTTGGGGACTCCAAAACCACTGCAGATGGTGACTGCAGCCATGAAATTAAAAGACACTTGCATGGCATTGAAACATGTATAATATCATACAAGAAACGAATCGCCAGTCCAGGTTCGATGCAGGATACAGAATGCTTGGGGCTGGTGCACTGGGATGACCCAGAGGAATGGTATGGGGAGGGAGGTGGGAGGGGGTTTCAGGATGGGGAACATGTGTACACCCATGGCAGATCCATGTTGATGTATGGCAAAACCAATACAGTATTGTAAAGTGATTAGCCTCCAATTAAAAAAATAAAATAAAAGACACTTGTTCCTCAGAAGAAAAGCTATGATCAACCTGGATAGCATATTAAAAAGCAGAGATGTTACTTTGCCAACAAAGGTCCATCTAGTCAAAGCTATGGCTTTTCTAGGAGTCATGTATGGATGTGAGAGTTGGACCATAAAGAAAGCTGAGAACCAAAGAACTGATGCTTTTGAACTGTGGTGTTGGAGAAGACTCTTGAGAGTCCCTTGGACTGTGAGGAGATCCAACCAGTCCATCCAAAAGGAAACCAACCCTGAATATTCACTGGAAGGACTGATACTGAAGCTGAAACTCCAATACTCCAGCCACCTGCTATGAAGAACCGACTCATTGGAAAAGACCCTGATGCTGGGAAAGATCAAAGGTTGGAGAAGGGGACAACAGAGGATAAGATGGTTGGATGGCATCATCGACACAACAGACATGAGTTTGAGCAGGCTCAGGGAGTTGGTGATGGACAGGGAAGCCTGGCGTGCTGCAGTCCATGGGGTTGCAAAGAGTCAGACACAACTGAGAGACGGAACTGAACTGAAACAGCTCCTTCCATCGGCAGTCCTTGTTAAGAAGAACAGAGTGGTGCATTTCAAAACGGATCTTTTTCTTCTCTGCCTGCCGAAAGGAGGAAAGGGTTTCTCTTTGGTATTTACTGTGGAAACCTGACTGAGCTCCTGAGGTAAACCTCACAAAATTTTGCGGCTCCACTATGCCTGGGTTTCTCTGGAGCTTTTAATTCTCAGAATTGTCTACTCTGAGCCTCCAGCAATTCATCAGGGTTTCCTATCTTGACACTGGTTCTATGGATGGTTTCCACTTAAGAATCCCTACTCCAGGGAACAGTTACTCTCCATATGAACCTGTAGATCTCTCCACCCTTGGTTTGCCCTGTGTCTTTCAGGTTGTCCTCACATGTCTTTCAGATTCTAAAACAGTTGCTGATTTTTCAGTCTGCTCAGCTTTTTACTTGCTGTTAGGATGGCGTGGCAGGCTCCAAGCTCCTCACATGAAGAACCAGAAACCAGAAGTTGAAAATATCTTATTAAAGAACCATGGTACAGTTATAAAACTGGCCACATTTAAGGCTGCAAAGGAAGTCTCAGTAAATCCAAAACAATGATATTCTTCAGATCATGTTCTCTGAGCAAAACGCAATAAGATTATAAATCAATGATAAAAAGCCAAACAAGCTCATAAATTTGGAAATTAAAAAGCATACTTCTAAATAATTCACCAGCCAAAAAGGGATTATAATGGGGACTAGAAGCTACTTAGAGTTGAATGACTCACAGGATGCAACAAAAAACTTCAAAAAGTTAGAAAAAGCATAACAGGCTAAACACACCAAAAATGAACACAAAACACAAAGAGAAGAAAATGGAAAGTAGCAGCAATAAAGACAAAAGCATTAACAATACAAAAACTGATTCTTTGACTGATTCTGACAAATTAATTCTTGACAAAGTTGATCAAGAAAAAGGAGGTAAAGAACAAACAATGTCATCAATGACAAAAAAGTCATGTAACTATGCCTGTTTGAAACTTTTAGAAATGTTAGAGAATACCAATTACCAATACCAAGAAATTTAAAAACATAGTAAAACAGAAAATTATCTAGGATAATAAAATCACCAACGTTCACATCAAGAATAGATAACCATTAGGTCAATCAAATCAATTACTTAAAACCCACCTTAAAAAGCCACCTAAAACAGATAATCTGTTGGGTAAATTCTAGCAAATCTTCAAGGAATCAATATTTTCTATTTTATACACATTTTTTTAGAGAGGAGGTTGGTTTTAAAAGCAACTTTCTCCAATTTGTTTCATGAAGCTAGCTAGTATAACCTTGATATGATGACTAGACTTGGAGAGTACAAGACAGGAAAATTATAAGCCAACTGATTTAGGAACACAGTTGCAAAAATGCTAAAGAAATTATAAGAAAGCAAAATAAAGCAACATACAAAAAAAAAATAAAATAAAAACCAACACCACACTGTAGCAAAGTAGGGATGATTATCATCAGCATTTAAGGATAACCTAACTTTCAGTTCAGTTCAGTTGCTCAGTTGTGTCTGACTCTTTGCGACCCCATGAATCACAGCATGCCAGGCCTCCCTGTCCATCACCAACTCCCAGAGTTCACTCAGACTCATGTCCATTGAGTCAGTGATGCCATCCAGCCATCTCATCCTCTGTCGTCCCCTTCTCCTCCTGCCCCCAATCCCTCCCAGCATCAGAGTCTTTTCCAATGAGTCAACTCTTCACATGAGGTGGCCAAAGTACTGGAGTTCCAGCTTCAGCATCAGTCCTTCCAATGAACACCCCAGGACTGATCTCCTTGAGGACGGACTGGTTGGATCTCCCTGCAGTCCAAGGGATTCTCAAGAGTCTTCTCCAACACCACAGTTCAAAAGCATCAATTCTTTGGCTCTCAGCTTTCTTCACAGTCCAACTCTCACATCCATACATGACTACTGGAAAAACCACAGCCTTNTGAAACTCCAATACTTTGGCTACCTGATGCAAAGAGCTGACTCATTTGAAAAGACCCTGATGTTGGGAAGGATTGAAGGCAGGAGGAGAAAACGATAAAATGGTTGGATGACATTACCAACTCAATGGACATGAGTTTGAGTAAACTCCAGGAATTGATGATGGACAGGGAGGCCTGGCATGCTGCAGTCCATGGTGTCTCAAAGAGTTGGACACGACTGAGTGACTGAGCTGACTGACTGCAACATTAATTTGGGCATGTTTATTTCTCATTCATTGTTATTACTGCAGATTCTTAGTTATTCAAATTTTGTGACCTCTGTCTTGAATTTTTAAAGTCAATGTCTCTATTTATTTAAAATAAATCTTTTAAAATTAAAAGCTTATGTTCTGGTTTGCTTTAATTTCCTCCCATGAGTCAGTGACCTTAAGAATAAAAGTTCCATAACCCTGGACTAAGGCCAGGGGAATAAAATTCCATTATTAGTACCAGTCAACTCTGATAAAGTGCCCTTTCCTCACCCTCACATCCTTTCACTACTTTTTTCTGCCCCCACAGACATAATTAGTCATCAAGGCCTAGTTGTTTTTTCAACTTCTTACAGAAAATTTCACAATATACAAAAGTAGAAAGAATGATACCACCAACTCCCTTGACCCAACTTACATAATTTACTCACACAACTGGGATCCCACATCCTGTATGGTGCAGCGAAAATATTTCTTAAAAATTTAAAAATGTAGAAATTACTTATGGGAACCTTGTCTATAATAACTTCGCTTTACACCTAATCCCAATGTTCATCAGAAGGGGCTTTGTTAAACAGGCTATGGCATGTCCAAACAATGGGAAGCCAACTTTCATTTTAAAATATGAGGTTGCCCTACATGGAATGGCATGGAAATGCCAAGTGCCAAGATATATTAGTGAATGAACATGAAACAATATGGGTAACGTGATCTACTTTTTCCTTCAAATTGTGTGTGTCTATATATGCATAAAAAAACCTAAAAGCCTAAGCACTAGATCTTGCAGGGATCTAGTAAACTTATGGAGGAATTTCGCTCTCTATTTTTTATATTTTTGTATCATTTAAATGCTTTAACAGTAAGTGTGTATTAGCTTTATAATGTGAAAAAATACAAGTTGAAATATCATGTATATATCTTATGTACATATTATGAAAGTGAAAGTGCAAGTTGCTCAGTGATGTCTGACTCTTTGAAAGCCCATGGACCCATCAGGCCTCTCTGTCCATGGAATTCTCCCAGCAAGAATACTGGAGTGGGTTGCCATGCCCTTCTCCAGGGGATCTTTGCAACCTAGGGATCAAACCTGGATCTCCTGCATTGCAGGCAGATTCTTTACTGTCTAAGCCACCTGGGAAGCCCATACATATTGTGAATATTTTCTATTCATAATGTATGAAATATGAAGATTAGAAATGTAATGCATATGTTGTATATAAATAATATATAAGTATAGTTCCTTCCTTCTGTAATCTTTCTTCAATATCAGGAATAATTTAGATTTTTCTCTACCACAGATACACTATTTTTTCAACTAGGAGAATATTTGAAGATACAACTCAGAAGTCTTCCTTTAATCACAGTCCTTCCTTTAATCACAGCAACAGTATTGAACTATGATTCTGTGCCAAATACTGAGGTAAGTTTTAGACACATTATCTCATTTAATCTCTGGAATAATTATTTGGTATAAATATTGTTATCTACATTTTACATGTAAAGATAGTGAAACTTTAATTGGCAAAGTTACTTGCTCAAGTCATAGTTGGGGTCCGTATCTCATGCTTTTCCATTCTAAGGTCTATAACCTCACCCCCTGGAGCACACTGATCTTACCTTAATAAGTGTAATAAATATAAAGACGATGGCAATTCTCCAAAATGCAAGGCCATCATCTTTTCATGCACCTCTTATGCTTTTCTTTTTATCTGTTTATTTGGCTGTGCTGATCTTCATTGCTGCACATGGGCTCTCTATAGTTGCAGGAGGTGGGGATACCCTCTCGTTGAGGTGCGTGGGGTTCTCGTTGTGGTGGCTTCTCTTGTTGCCGAGCATGGGCTTTAGGATGCTGTAGCGGCACCCCACTCCAGTACTCTTGCCTGGAAAATCCCATGGACAGAGGAGCCTGGTAGGCTGCAGTCCTTGCTAAGGATTGGACACGACTGAGCAACTTCACTTTCACTTTTCACTTTCATGCATTGGAGAAGGAAATAGCAACCCACTCCAGTGTTCTTGCCTGGAGAATCCCAGGGACAGGGGAGCCTGGTGGGAGGCTGTCTATGGGGTTGCACAGGGTCGGACACAACTGAAGCGACTTAGAAGCAGCAGCAGCAGCAGCAGGTGGCTCAGTAGTTATGGCACATGGGCTTTGTTGCCCCGAGGCATGTGGGATCTTCCCAGACCAGGAATCAAACCTGGGTCCCCAGCATTGGGAGGCAGATTCTTAACCATTGGACCACACCATGAAGTCCCACAGCATGAAGTCCCTCATGCTTCTTTTAAATAAGCCTAACAGATCTTCCAACTGTGTCGGAAGATTTCAAGACCATGCCCAGATTTGATCATTTGTTAGGACTACAGGACTAGGCATATATTTGAACTTCTGGCCATGATTTATTACAGTGAAGGAAGGCAAAGCAAAATCAGCAAAAGAAAAAGGTACCTGAGGTGACGTCCAAGGGGACCAGGCACAAGCTTTCAGTCCTCTCTCAAGGCAGTCCCTTAGGATGCACCTACCCCCAGCAGCAAGCTGTGATGACACAGATGAACTGTTCCCAAACAAGAAAGCTTATTAGAGAGTCAGCACCCAGGGTTTTTATTGGAAGCCAGTCACAAGGGTACCCCCTGTTTGGTA
The DNA here is from genome assembly GCA_006410875.1 of Neotragus pygmaeus. Lineage (NCBI taxonomy): Eukaryota > Metazoa > Chordata > Mammalia > Artiodactyla > Bovidae > Neotragus > Neotragus pygmaeus. The sequence goes on from SJYV01000887.1 coordinate 427,703, forward strand.
TGTAGTCAGATTCCAGACTCCCAGAAGAAAATCAGGTGTTTGATGTAAACTATACTGTTAGTACAAATGGTTTGGGCTCAGTAAGCCTGTCTGATACTAGTTAACCATGGGAACCCTTCCCAAATTTAAATTCCCAATTGCTAGCCAAGGGCCAGCCTCGTAAGTCAGCTTGACCAAAGATGCTGTTCAGACTTGTTAATTCTATTTTGCACAGCCGTGAAACAATTATGAGTCAAATGCACAAGAATAAAGTTACATCAGCAACCTCCAGTCCACTTTTATGATGAAAATGGAGAAGGTGATCAATACCTCTTTTCGGGAAATCACGTTTTCTCTCTAGAAACCTGTGGATACAGTGCAGAACCCTAGGGTGACAGGCCAGACAGCCCTTTGACATCCACTTTCTGTGGACAAGGGCATGGAAGTTCTTGTCCCTTTCTTCACTTTCCACATTTTTCTTCATCTCCCAAGAAATTTTAGGAAGAATTTTTCCTGTGACTATAGCAATACCCATTCAATTGCTCAATGTAAGTAAGGTCTTTGAAAAGCGATTTGTTTTTGAGCTTCGCGGTCACTATTATAACCTCTTTGACAGCCATTTACAAATCAGGTGACATGTACAAAGAATGCAGGCTGAAAAAGAGCCTAGCCAAGTAGCTGTTCACTCAGAAGGTACTGTCCCTCCCAGGTCGGTTTGCCATACACACTAGGGAAACTCTAACTTTACTTTTAAGGTAAACTTTTGCCGTATTTTTTTTTTTACATTAATTATTACACTTTATACATCCAGGCACCCAAGATATTATGTATGGTATCAATTAAGGATATGCTATCTTATGTACGTCACGTGTTCAGAGTTCAGCAGTTTGAGGATTGTCCAAACACTAGACCAACTTGTCCTGTCCAAATGGAGTTCTTTCCTTGTTTACAATTCAGTCTCCACCAAAAATGATGAAAATGGAGGGTTGGGAGACTGCTGCGCTTACAAAATCTGAGTTGAAAACTTTTAAATTCAGCTCAGTTCTGCTATCATTTATGCATGTCTTACTTAGATACATGGAAGGCTATATTTCCTTCTTCACCCTCAAACCAACTTGTTATAGCCATAACAAGTCAGATATTTGCCTCTTTGCGTTTGGAAATCATTGAAGTTACACATCTGCTAGTATATCCCTTCCGAGTGATATAACTCTGGATAACATAATATTGGCGTAAAAATAAACAACACATTTGGGGGCTTTATGTGCTTTTATGGATTCCCCCAAAAGGAAATTTTAGCAAATATGTTAGACAATGTTCTTTCTCTCTGTTTTAAAGTGTGTATAATATATCTGTACTTGCATTGAATCAAAAATGTTCAACTACATTCAACAGGTATGTAATTTCTACCTATGAGTAACTGGGAACTAGCATATCAAAAATCTTCCATAAAAACTTTGTCTACTGTTTTCTTGATTCATTCTGTGATCACGTAGTGCTTATGACATCTCTTTAACTAATCGTTTATCTCCCCCTTTTTTATTTAACACATCAGACCTTTGTCCGTTCTCCATCAAAATTCCCCTAAAGAGACTTCCTGGTGGTCCAGTAGTTAAGACTTTGAAGGTGGTGCAGGTTTTATCCCTGGTCACACAATTAAGATCCCACATGCCTTGCAGCCAAAAAATCAAAACATAAAACTGAAGCGATATTGTAACAAATTCAATAAACACTTTTTAAAAATAGTCCACAACAACAACAATAAGCTCCCTATAGGCAATGACTATATTTTTATTAATCTCTGTATTGAGCCAGATATGGGAAAGATAGCAGTATTTATTAACCTTTTATTGTCCGAGTGACTGGGTAAATAAATGAGTAGGTTGTAAATGCCTGAAGAATAGGAGCTACCTATTCCAGTATCTCCCACGTAGTGTTTACTAGATAAATATTTGTGATCCTGAAGGGGAATCTGAGTACTGTTGCAAAACCAGACAAGTGGATGTGTCTTGCTGCTTCTCCAGAACTGAAAATTTGCAAGTAATACTCATTTATTAGAGATACATGCCAAAAGATTTGTGAATGAAAAGACTTTGGTGTTTATGACTTGCTTCAAAATAATCAGGGAAAATGGAGCACAACTAAAACAAGATTAACCAAGAATTGATATAAAGTTGAAGTTTAGCATATGTTTGAAGGTTTTCATAATAAATTTTCATAGTGAACTTTGCCTGAACTTTGCCTGAGATACAGCTAACGTGTTTATGTATCCATTCCAGTTTGTTAATTTTTTTTCTGGGAAAAAAAGATTCTATTTACTGATTACCTAGATAGCAAATCTTTGTCAAGCTTTCTGGCAACTTTTTAACATCTTTATTTGGATAATTCCCCACCATTTGAATCCTTGACTTCCCAGCATAGAAACCAGAACTCACTTTTCCAACCTCCTTTGTGGCTGGGATACACAAACACACACACACACACACACACACACACACATAGGACTTAGGGACTGTCAATCAGGAATTCCCAGAAAAATTACCTGTTCAGAAGAGTGACATGAATAAGGAGATTCCAGAAAGAATTGTTTCTGATGAGAGTGGTGTGGAGGCATTCAACCTACAGAGGCAGAACTGACCAGGAGCCCAGCAGTTGCATCTTCTGTCCGGAACTGTGTCCAGTCTCTGAAGTGTTTAGGATTATAATCTGGGCATTGTTCCTGGTTTCTTAACCTCCATGTCTGACTCTCTGGCCCTCCTAGACACTAATATGTTTTAACAACTTTCTGTACTGCTTGCACTAACTAAAGTAAGTTTGCAACTAAATTCTCCAACTGAAATATCTACCTAATATTAGGTATTTGATATCTGGTATCTCATTGAAGCTGGAAGCAACCTATTGAGATTTGAAAAGAGGGTAGGGAAATATTATGAAAACCTTGTTGGAATGGATCAGATATACAAAGGGAGCCCTTAAATGTCACTTAGAAAAGGAAGAGGGGGACCTATAAGTTCAGTGGAGGATAGTTTGAATTTTCTCAGGACTTTTTCAACCAACACAGAGGAAGCAAAAAAGAATGGCAGCTGTGGCCAAGCACAATTATTCTAGAATGCCTCTGCAAAGTATAAACCACCTACCTTTGGCTACCAATGGGCATGGTTAGCTCAGGTCCCTACCTCTCCCTAATGAGCAGTTTCTGTGTGAGCAGGCCCAGCCCACCTACATAAAAATCTAGAGTCAACACTCCCCTTTCCCATGTTAGAAATACATCAACAGATCACTGTGGAAAGTCATACCAACCACCTATACTCATCAACCTTAAATGCAGATGAGCTTTCATTTTAAATGTAAATGAGCCCCTGTGGGAGGCAGAATAATGGCCCCCAAACATATCTATATTCTAATCCCCCTGGGGAACTATGAATACATTTGCTTCTATGGCAAAGGGAGGGCCTTCCCTGGTGGCTCAGTGATAATCTGCTTGCCAATGCAGGAGACACTGGTTCAAAATCTGGATGAGGAAGATCCCCTGGATAAGGAAGTGGCAACGCACTCCTGTATTCTTGCCTGGGAAATCCCATGTACAGAGGAGCCTGGTGGGCTACAGTCCATGGGGTCACAAAAGAGTTGGACACGACTTAGCGACTGAACAACAACAAATGGCAAAAGGGAACTAAAGTTGCAAATGAAATTAAGGTCCCTTGACCTTAAGATAGGGCAATTATTCTAGATTGTCCAGGTGGGTTCAGTGGAATCACATGGATCTGTAAATATTGGAAGAGAGAGGCAGAAGTGATGGGATGTGAGGTGAACTTTACAAGCCATTAGTGGCTTTGCTGAAAGAGGAAAGGGCCATGAGCCAAGAAATGTGGGGCAATCTCTGAAGCTAGAAAAAGCAAAGGAACAGGTTCTCTTCCAGAGCCTTAAGAAAGGAACACAGTCTTGCTAACAGCTGGATTTTATTCCAGGGAGCCTCAGGTTGTACTTCTAACCTATAAAACTGTAAGATAGTAAGTCTGTGTTGTTTTAAGCTACTAAATTTGTGTTAACTTGTTACACCAACCAAAGAAATGTAATATACCCCCCGAGGATGATAACCATGAGTGTGGGAGACTGAGAGTGATCAATAAACAAATGCCAACTTGAAGAATTCTGATCTGAGGGACAGATATGTAAGAAGTGCCCCTGGATGGATGGATGTAAGCATGGATACTAACAAACACAAAACCCAGCTAAGAAAAGACCTGGCATGGACACCTAACAGGTTATGAGATCTTAGATTACCAGCCTCTCTAAATAAAGTGAGGGCGACAGAGGATGAGATGGCTGGATGGCATCACCAATTCAATGGACGTGAACTTGGGCAAACTCTAGGAGATGGTGAGGGACAGGGAAGCCTGGCACACAGTAGTCCACAGGGTTGTGAAACACTGGATACAACTTGGCGACTGAACAACAACAGTATTTGCTCTGGTTAATGTAGTGTTGATAGGATTAAATGAAGTGGTATAAAGGTCTGTACAGAAAGAGTTAAGTTATTTTTAAATTATTATTGCTAGCTGTGACTACACTAATGGGGGGGACCACCTAAGCCATAATAGACCTTCTGTCCATAATATCCAATTGACATCATCACAGTGGATACTGGACATTCAATAAATATTACTGAGGCTATACAGTACGATGTCTAAGAGCACTGGCAATAGGCTAAGACAGACCTGAATTCTGCCTTTGTGTGCCATTAGGTGATTACTCACCTCCTTATCTGTAAAATGTGAATAATGGAGTTATAAGAATGAAGATGAGATGATGTCAATAAAGCTTTTGGCACAAAAAGCCTAGGATCCACTGGGGACTCAGCTTAATGGTAGCACTCATTATTAATAATGAGCTCTTTTTACTACAAGACATCTACTGCTTTTTTTTTTTCATCTATCACTTTTGAACACTTAAATAATTTTTACCCGTATTATTTCATTTGATTTTCAAAGTCTCCCTTGGGAAGAAGCATAGCAAGTTTATATCTATTTTACATATACAAAAAATAATGCACAGAAAAGAAATCCACTTCTCTGGAGGGAATGGATACAAGGACTGGTTTCATCTGAAAAGATTCAAAGGGAACTGCAATAGCTAAAATAATTCAGGAATGAATTTCCTATTGTTCACACGAATAATACTAGAAGACTAGGAGGAAATGAATAATAAACATAATAAAAATCTGTTATAATATCATTCATACCTCTAGCATGCTACAGAAGGATTTTGGTAAAATTTTTTTAAAGCCAGACTTAAGAAATGGAACTAGTCTGTTTAGGGCTCAAGAGGTCAAATGAGGCAAAAATTTTCTGCCAAAAGTCCTGTATTTGATGAGGGTTTAGATGGCAAACCATGATGGAAACTATAAAAGGAGTTGCTGCCATTACAAAACCAACCTCTGTATGTGGTCTTCATTATCCACAGGAAAAGCAAAGGAGGGAAATAAGGTGGTTTGATTAGTGTTTTGCCCCTATAGCCAGGTCAGATGACCGATTTATGTGTCAGGACGGCTATGGACCTCCAGTAGAGTTTCCTCTGGCTTCTTCCTGCCCAGGCAGAGTTCACCATCTTTCAGGTCCTAAAGATGGCTTAAAATTCAACAGTCAAAAAATGAAGATCATGGGATCCAGTCCCATCACTTCATGGGAAATAGATGGGGGGAAAAATGGAAACAGTGACAGAACTTTATTTTCTTGGACTCCAAAATCAATGCAGACAATGACTACAGCCATGATATCAAAAGAGGCTTGCTCCTTGGAAGAAAACTGACAAACCTAAACAGCGTATTAAAAAGCAGAGACATCACTTTGCCAACAAACGTCTATATAGTCAAAGCCACGGTTTTTCCAGTAGTCAAGTATGGATGTGAGAGTTGGATACTATAAATAAGTCTGAGTGCCAAAGAATTGATGTTTTCGAACTGTGGTGCTGGTGAAGACTCTTGAGAGTCCCTTGAACAGCAAGGAAATCAAACCAGTCAATCCTAAAGGAAATCAGTCCTGAATATTCATTGGAAGGACTGATGCNGGTTCATCCACCTCATCAGACCTGACTCAAATGCATTCCTTTTTATGGCTGAGTAATATTCCATTGTGTGTATGTACCACACTTCTTTATCTGTTCATTTGTCAATGGACATCTAGGTTGCTTCCATGTTCTAGCTATTGTCAAGAGTGCTGCAGTGAACAATGGGATACACATGTCTTTTTCAATTTTGGTTTCCTTAGGGTACATACCTAGGAGTGGGATTGCTGGATCATATGGTAGTTTTATTCTTAGATTTTTAAGGAATCTCCATACTGTCTTCTATAGTATTGTATCAATTTATATTCCCACCAATAGTGCAAGAGCATTACCTTTTCTCCACACCCTCTCCAGCATTTATTGTTTGCAGGCTTTTTGATGATGGCCATTCTGGCCGGTATGAGGTGATATCTCACTGTAGTTTTGATTTGCCTTTCTCTAATAATGAGCTATGTTGAGCATCTTTTCATGTGTTTGTTAGCCATCTGTATGTCTTCTTTGAAGAAATGTCTGTTTAGGTCTTTTCCCCACTTTGTGATTGGGTTTATTTTTTTGGCATTGAATTGCATGAGCTGCTGGTATATTTTGGGAATTAATCCTTTGTCAGTTGCTTCATTTGCTATTATTGTCTCCCATTCTGAGGGTTGTCTTTTCACCTTGCTTATAGTCCTTTGCTGTGCAAAGGCTTTGACATTTAATCAGGTCCCACTTGTTTACTTCTGTTTTTATTTCCATTACTCTAGGAGGTGAGTCATAGAGGATCTTGCTTTGATTAATGTCATCGAATGTTCTGCCTATGTCTTCCTCTAAGAGTTTTATAGTTTCTGATCTTACATTTACGTCTTTAATCCATTTTGAGTTTATCTTTGTGCATGGTGTTAGGAAGTGTTCTGATTTCATTCTTTTACATATAGCTGTCCAGTTTTCCCAGCACCATTTATTGAAGAGGCTGTCTTTGCCCCATTGTACATTCTTGCCTCCTTTGTCAAAAATAAGGCACCCATAGGTGCTTGGGTTTATTTCTGGGCTTTCTATCTTGTTCCATTGATGTATATTTTTGTTTTTGTGCCAGTACCATACTGTCTTGATGACCGTAGCTTTGTAGTGTGATCTGAAGTCAGGAAGGTTGATTCCTCCCACTCCATTCTTCTTTCTCAAGGCTGCTTTGGCTATTCAGGTTCTTTTGTGTTTCCATATGAGTTCTGAAATTTTTGTTCTAGTTCTGTGAAAAATGCCATTGGTAATTTGATAGGGATCACATTGAATCTGTAGATTGCATTTGGTAGTACAGTCATCTTCACAATATTGATTCTTCCTANTTGGAGAATTTTGAGCATTACTTTACTAACATGTGAGATGAGTGCATTTGTGTGGTAGTTTGAGCATTCCAATCCCAGAGATAGGGTTCCTGAGAAGACCAGGTAGGATATTTGCATCTCAAAGACACAGGCAACTTTGTCCTAGGGTGACTTTGTTTCCCCCTTAGTTTAATGCTTCCATGCCTCTTAAGCTTAAAAGGAAAGGTTTGGGGAGTAGGAGCAGCGGCTGCGCCGTGCAGGAGCTGCTGAGAGAAGATACCCTGAGTCCAGGTCAGAGAGGAGCTACCCCACGTCCAAGGTCAGGAGCAGTGGCTGCACTTTGCTGGAGCAGCCATGAAGAAATAACCCACATCCAAGGTAACAGAAACCCAAGTAAGATGGTAGGTGCTGAGAGAGGGCATCAGAGGGCAGACAGACTGAAACCACAATCACAGACAACTAGCCAATCTGATCACATGGGCCACAGCCTTGTCTAACTTGTCTAAGGCAAGAACACTGAAGGGGTTTGCCATTCCCTTCTCCAGTGGACCACATTCTAGACCTCTCCACCATGACCCGGTCATCTTGGGTGGCCCCACACATCATAGCTCAGTTTCATTGAGTTAGCAGCAGCTCTGCTCCCACTCCCCAAATCTTTTCTTTTTAGCTTAAGAGGCATGGAAGCATTAAACTAAGGGGGAAACAAAGTCACCCTAGGACAAAGTTGCCTGAGTCTTTGAGATGCAAATATACTACCTGGTCTTCTCAGGAACCCTATCTCTGCCATTCTTTTAAAGTGCAAATTTTAAAGAAGAGAAAGTAATTTAGAAGTTGGCTTGTTCTAGGTAATTACAAATCCTAAGTATCTTTTCTGCAAATATTCAGCCATCTAACCAAGTGAGTTTGACTTATTCCATCTGCCAAAACCCACTTTTAATCCAACCTCCTTTGTAATCTGATGGGTTTTACATTTCTGTACCTGATTTAGGGCTGAAATCTTGAAATCAGAAATGAGGTCTCTGTCTGTCTGTATATATCTTTGTCTTTGGATAACATTTCTGTGGTTGATTTGTAAAAGAGCTCTATTTAATTGACTAAAGTAAGAAATTACAATTCTAATTCTAAATACAACAGAAACTAAACTAAATAAGTGTCAGGTTCATGTGAACTGGGAGTTAATATTAAATTAATACTGGTATTAATGTTTGTTCATTGATCTAATTAATATAATACAGACAATGTTAGGAATCATCACCATTAATTATAATACTTTTATTATGTCTTGGTTTAATATAAGTGAAATAAAATCTTGTTCTGTTATAAATTCATCAGCAAGGAAATAAAATGAAAATGAGATAAGAGCTTTGGGTGAACTTTTAGAAATAATTATATTTTAGGATCTCTTCAGATATTCCATAATTGAAAGTTAGAATTATGCTAAAATATGTTAAGTGATGGAAAGTTTGTGGAAATTGGGCCCCCCAAAAAAGACTTTTGTACATAATCAGTGAGGATTACATTTAAATAAGTTTGAATAAATAAACCTTAAAAAATACGCCGATGCAAAACTTGAATTTGGCTTTTCTCACTATTAAAAAGAAATTTTCTTAAGATATTGCATTGCAGATTACATTTAAGACAAATTTTCTTAAGATATTGCAATGCAGATATTGCATTGTTGATTACAGATTTTAAATTTCTTTACCTCTTAAGTGATCAGTTCTGTATTTGTCTTAAAAAAATTTTATTGTTCAGATCCTGTTGTGTTTCAAAACTTTGATATTCTTTTCACAAAACTTCCCAAATCAAAATATAATGAAGTTCCTTTGACCTCTACCTAACTTTGAAATGCTTCAAAGGGCCCCTAAACTACCCCAAAGAGAGATATTAAACTAATTAGGTTCACTTGGTATGCTAATGGAAAAAGCTGTCAAATGAGTAACAAATGTTCTTAGGTTATTTTTGTTCTTGTTAAGTTGCTAAATCATGTCTGATTCTTTGTAATCCCATGGACTGAAGCCCAAAAGGCTTCTCTTTCCTTTACTATCTCCCAGAGTTTGCTCAAACTTATGCCATTGAGTCAGTGATGCTATCCAACCATCTCACCCTGTCACCCCCATCTCTTCCTCTCCTCAATATTTCTCAGTATCAGAATCTTTTCCAATGAGTGAGCTGATTGCATCAGTTGGTCAAAGTATTGGAACTTCTACTTCAGCATCAGTTCTTCTAATGAATATTCAGGGCTCATTCCCTTTAAAATTGACTGGTTTGATTTCCTTGTGGTCCAAAGGACTCTCAGGAGTCTTCTGCAGCATCACAATTTGAAAGCATCTATTCATCAGCATTCATGCTTCTTTATGGACAAACTCTCAGAGGCCAAGTGAACTGGTAAATTTGGTTATAATTTTTATGGTTTCTATCTAAAAAAATTACTGTTTTAAATCTATGTGTGCCAAGTATAAAGAAAACCTTCCCCTTTAACTATGACTTACTGTAATTTGGTACATTATACCTTTGTAAGCAGAATTGAAACATTTATCTTCTTCAGATGTGTATAAGAGACAGCTCCAGTGGACCACATTCTAGACCTCTCCACCATGACCCGGTCATCTTGGGTGGCCCCACACATCATAGCTCAGTTTCATTGAGTTAGCAGCAGCTCTGCTCCCACTCCCCAAATCTTTTCTTTTTAGCTTAAGAGGCATGGAAGCATTAAACTAAGGGGGAAACAAAGTCACCCTAGGACAAAGTTGCCTGAGTCTTTGAGATGCAAATATACTACCTGGTCTTCTCAGGAACCCTATCTCTGCCATTCTTTTAAAGTGCAAATTTTAAAGAAGAGAAAGTAATTTAGAAGTTGGCTTGTTCTAGGTAATTACAAATCCTAAGTATCTTTTCTGCAAATATTCAGCCATCTAACCAAGTGAGTTTGACTTATTCCATCTGCCAAAACCCACTTTTAATCCAACCTCCTTTGTAATCTGATGGGTTTTACATTTCTGTACNGGGAACAGAGTACGTCAAGGCTGTATATTGTCACCCTGTTTATTTAACTTATATGCAGAGTACATCATGGCAAATTCTGGGCTGGATGAAGCACAAAATGGAATCAAGATTCCTGGGAGAAATCTCAATAATCTCAGATATGCAGATGACACCAACCTTATGGCAGAAAGTGAAGAAGATCTAAAGAGCCTCTTGATGAAAGTGAAAGGGGAGAGTGAAAAACTTGTCTTAAAACTCAACATTCAAAAAACTAAGATCATAGCATCTGGTCCCATCACTTAATGGCAAACAGATGGGGAAACGATGGAAATGCAGCCATGAAATTAAAAGATGCTTGCTCCGTGGAAGAAAAGCTATGACAAATCTAGACAGCATATAAAAAGCAGAAACATTATTTTATTGACAAAGGTTCATATAGCCAAAGCTATGGTTTTTCCCGCGGCCATGTATGGATGTGAGAGTTGGACTATAAAGAAAGCTGAACACTAGAGAATTGATGCTTTTGAACCGTGGTACTGGAGAAGACTCCTGAAGATCCCTTGGGCAGCAAGGAGATTAAACTCAAGGAAATCAGTCCCAAATATTCATTGGAAAGACTGATGCTGAATCTGAAACTGCAAAACTTTGGCCACCTGCTGTGAAGGACATTGGCAAAGATTGCTGCAAAAGATTGAAGGCAGGAGAAGAAGGGGATAACAAAGATTGAGATTGTTGAATGGCATCACAGACTTGATGAACATGAGTTTGAGTAGGCTCTGGGAGTTGATGATGGATTGGGAAGCCTGGAGTGCTGCAGTGCATAAGGTGGGAAAGAGTCCAACACGAATGAATGACTGAACCGAACCAAAAGAGATGAAAATAAACACCTTTAAACTGGAGCCGATTATACAGAGTGAAGTAAGCCAGAAAGAAAAACACCAATATAGTATACTGACACATATATATGGAAGTTAGAAAGATAGTAATGTCTGTGTCTCTTGGCCTCTGNTACAGTCCATGGAGTCACAAAGAGTCGGACACAACTGAGCAACTTCACTTCACTTCACTTCACTCCTTGGAAGGAAAGTTATGACCAACCTAGATAGCATATTTAAAAGCAGAGACATTACTTTGCCAACAAAGGTCCTTCTAGTCAAGGCTATGGTTTTTCCAGTAGTCACGTATGGATGTGAGAGTTGGATGGTGAAGAAAGCTGAGCTCTGAAGAATTGATGCTTTTGAACTGTGGTGTTGGAGGAGACCCTTGAGAGTCCATTGGACTGCAAGAAGATCCAACCAGTCCATCCTAAAGGAGATCAGTCATGGGTGTTCATTGGAAGGACTGACGTTGAAGCTGAAACTCTAATACTTTGGCCACCTGATGCGAAGAGCTGACTCATTGGAAAAGACCCTAATGCTGGGAAAGATTGAGGGCAGGAGGAGAAGGGGACGACAGAGGATGAGATGGGTGGATGGCATCACCGACTCGATGGACACGGGTTTGAATAGACTCCGGGAGTTGGTGATGGACAGGGAGGCCTGGCATGCTGCGATTCATGGGGTCACAAAGAGTTGGACTCGACTGAAGTGAGCGACTGAACTGAACTGAATTAAACTGAACTGAGTGTTTCTAGTTTCTTCCTTTACATGTGTGGTATTTCTCTGCTTTTTCATTATTTTTTTTAACTTATTGTATTTGAGGTCTCCTTTTCCCAGGCTTCGAGGTTGAGTTTTTTCTTCCTTTTGGTTTCTGTCCTCATAATTTGGTCTGGTGGTTTGTGTAAGCTTCTTACAGGGTGAGATTTGTGCTAAGGTTTTGTTTGTTTTTTCTCTGATGGGCAAGGCCGAGTGAGGTGGTAATCCTGTCTGCTGATGATTTGGTTTGTCTTTTTGTTTTGTTTATTGTTTAGATGAGGTGTCCTGCACAGGGTGCTACTGGTTGTTTGGTGATGCCAGGTCTTGTATTCCAGTGGTTTCCTTTGTGTGAGTTCTCACTATTTGGTACTCCCTAGGTTAGTTCTCTGGTAGTCTAGGGTCTTGGAGTCGGTGCTCCCACTCCAAAGGCTCAGGGCTTGATCTTCGCTTCCTAATATAATGCCAGGGGCTTCCCAGGTGGCACAGCAGGAAAGAATCTGCCTACCGGTCAAACATCTCCACAGAGAATATGAGACTCTTCCCCCACAAGTCCTTGAGCAGTTTCTCCAGTCGCCCCAAGCATCCCAGCTACTATCTTTCTCTTCATCTGAATAAGTGTTTCTTGAGGTCTCTAAGTGCTTCCTTGAACAAAATAGCCATAGCACAATAGTCTTTATCTGCTCCTGAAAGGTTATGTTAGGGTGCATGTGTCCTTTTGAATTAAGCTTTGAATTAAGCACAGGAAGCTCAGCTCAGCTGCTCTATGATGACCCAGAGGGGTGGATGGGAGGTGGGGGGGATGAACGTCCAACGGGGAGGAGATAGATGCACACCTACAGCCAATTCACTTCACTGTACAGCAGAAACTGTTACCGAGTCCAGGCTGACTCAGCTCGCTGCAGGACAGGCCAACAAATCCGAGAGAGGAGGGGTTGAGGCAAGGAACAGATTTTAATTGGGGAACTGGCTGACAGAAGATGCCAGGCTAGTGCCTCAAAATAACCATCTTGTCAGGGCCTGGTTGCCAGGTTCTTTCACACATCAGAGATGGGGGCCAAGATTCTTTTTATAAGTGTACCTTCATGTGCTCAGATCACCAGCAACAATAATCTTTGAGCATCAAGTTGAGCTGCAGGATAGCTAGTTCAGCCAGTACCAAAAAGGTGGGACAGCAACACTGATTCAGAAAATTAGGCAGAAAAAAGTTCATGGCTGGCTTGCAGACTGGCTGTCTAACCAGTCCTTGCCTTTCTGTTGTCCCCAGCAAGACCTACAACAGCCTTTCAGACTCCCACAGCAGGAATAAGAATCTTCCTACAAATCTAAGTTTAGAGCTCTGCCTTCTATGTTGATGTTTGGCAGAAACCAACACAATTCTGTAACACTGTTACCTTTCAATTAAAAAATAAATTAAAAGAAACAAGTAGAATTAAAAAAAAAAAAAGAACTATGCCTTCTACACAGAACTTTATTCTCTGAAATCAGTCCATGTTTCCCCAGCATTCTAAGTTTACCACGCTGGAATTTCCTGTAGGAAGTTTTGAAGCATCACCTAACTTCTAACTAACAAGATTTGGTCCATTGCTTATAGGTTTCTATATACTATTGGATCATAATAACATATCATTATTAGATATGTTATTAGATCAGTCATTAGATCATTGGTTATGATCATTAGATCACTGTCATGTCGTGACAAGTCGACCATATCATTAGATCAGTGCCAGCCAGAAATTCAACTTCAGACTCACCGACACTTAAAAAGTTTCAGACTGGAGGAGTTTTCAGTGAAACATATCTAGCTGAGTTAAATAGTGTAAATAACACACAGACTGTCATGCTCAGACTATCATTAAGGATGCTGACACATCACACTTTAACTGTCACACATTTTCAGCCTCTATTATCCATCAGAGATCAGGCATTTTCCAGAATGATATCCAGTGAATGTCTCTTGCTCCAAACCCAATTTTCATCTTGGCTTTGGAATGCTGCTTAAGTAAGATTTCAAAGTGATAGAACTGAATGTTTGATGCCAAGAAGTTCAAAGGGAGGCATTGATACACCCTGCTTTTATTGTCATTCCAAACCAAACTGTAATTTTTGCTCTTAAAAGACAATTCAACAAATCTAGTATGTATGTTGTTGTTGTTGTGTTAATTGCTCAGTCATGTTCAACTCTTTGTGACCCCATGGACTGTAACCCACCAGGCTCCTCTGTCCATGGGATTCTCTAGGCAAGAACACTGGAGTGGGTAGCCATTCCTTTCTCTATGGGATCTTTCTGACCCAGAGATCGAACCTGGGTTTCCTGAATTGCAGGCAGATTCTTCACCATCTGAGACACCGGGAAGCCTCTAATAGGAATACATCAGCATTAAAATAGAAACTGTGCTGCTTCAAATAGCAATGTACTGCATTTCACCTTATCCTGAGCATCACATTGTATGACATTATTTTTTGAGGGTAAAAATGAGCATGTCAGATGCCTCTAAATAAGACAAAACTTCCTCTTCTATTTCAAAAATTTCTCAAATTTAAATTTGTTGTATCAGACTAATGTACCTTCCCAATCCTTCAGTACAAATATTTTGTCATTTCTGCTATAGTTCACCTTTAACCCATGACTATTTGGGAATTCAGTTTTAAGTTTCCAAACATTTAGATTATATCATCTTTTTATTGTTTATTTTCTGATGTTATTATTGCAATATGACCAGATAATAGTGTTTATATAACAAAATTCTCAAAATTATAACATCTTGGTTGTAAGTTCTCTTTTGCCTAGTTCTAATTTGAGAGACCTTTTTCTTTCTTTCTTTTTCTTTCTTTCTCTTGTTCTTTAAAATCCCATTCTCTTTTCATTCCCATTTTAGTACATTTCCTGGCTAAATTCACTTAGCTCTTAATGTCTAATTCTGAGATCAAAGCTTTTCTTATTCTGAGGAGCCTCTGAGTTTCTCTGAGGATACATTTTTCTTTCGACTGCTCGAAGAACAAGAATCTCTTCTTTTACTTTCTTCCTCAAGGAATCGTGTGTGTGTGTGCTATGCTTAGTCGCTTAGTTGTGTCCAACTCTCTGAAGCCCCATGGACTGTAGGTTCCTCTGTCCATGGCATTTCCCAGGCAAGAATCCTGGAGTGGATTGCCATTTCCTTCTCCAGGGGACCTTCCCAACCCAAAGATTGAACCCTGTCTCCTTCATTGACAGGCAGTTTCTTTACCACCATTCCACCTGGGAAGCCCCAAGGAAGTGTACGCTTTCTCAATATCTTCTCCTAAGTCTGTGCTGAAGAAAACCCAGCATGTCTGCATCTCTGTACTCACAGGCCACTGGGTGTCAGTCCTGAGCCATATTGTAGGGGTGGTGGTGGGGTCCAGGGAACCAGAGAGTGAGGGATAAATAACGTTTAAGGAAAGAACATAAGTCATAAGATCAATATTTTTTGACCAAAGTAGGTGAGAGAAACTATAGGAAGAGTCAGAAAAAAATACAATTGTCATCATCACGAGTTTGAAAGAATTGCTTGAGGTGCTTAAATAAAGCTGGTACCAAAGGATCCTATCTTCCCCCTTTGTTATCACCAAGGTAAGCATGGTCCAAAGTGAGCTGAGAGCCCACCAAAGGTGACTCTCCATGCCAAGGGGGGGTCCTTCACTGGCTCATCACTTGTTTGCCAGGATTTCAAAACAAAGTCCCAGAACTGAGCTCTCATTAGTCAGCCCCCCAGGCTGTCCTGCTCTATAAGCCCTTCCTGAGGTCTAGCCCCAGTGGATCCAGGGTATCTGAAGCGGGACGGAGTCGGCGATTAAAGAGAGATTAATTAGAGATTTAAAGAGAGATTAGAGAAGAATAATGTAGTGAAAAAATAGAGGCGAAAGAGGCTGTATTCCTTGGTTTACGTAGAAAGCCAATAAAGCCCTGAGACAAGGGACTTGCACCACCTATGTAGACCGCAGGCACCCGCTTGAATAGCAGAGGGTGCCCCACTTTGGGCTCCATCTCGCGTGGGTCTTAGAAGCCCAGGCAAATAAGTAGACACGGCAAGCCTCTATGTTCCAGATGGGAATTTAGCCTGAAAATGGAGAAAAGAAGGACATGGGGGAGTCAAGCATCGGTGCAAGACCCACAACTTTATTTTCAAAAGCAACTTACATACCCCAAGTTGTACATAAAGAAATAATGGAATATGCAGAGTTATGCAGGGGCAGCAGTCCTGACCCTTATTGAGACCAGGCTTTCTTTTTGCTTACCTTCCCGAATACAAAAGGTCTCAGGTGATTTACATTATCTTCTGGCCAAGAGGCCGGTTAACATTTTTATGGCTATTTTCCTAGATAAATGTGTATCAACCAGAAAACTCATTGTCCCTTGAAGTGTTTTTTCTTTTATCTGCATCACCCTCAAAGTACTAAACAAAGTTACATTCCTGTAGAACAAAGGTGCAGTGGGTTATAACAAAGAAAGTACTTAACTCAAAGATCTAATGTTGCTAATGCCAGGGCTACTACCTGTTTTTTCTACATAACAACTATATCAACAAATAAAAGATATGAAAACTTGGCAGCAAGTATTGGCTCAACAATGAAACCCTTAATCAGTCCTTTTCTAATGATTTTGACTCCTAGGATGTTTTAAGCTTACTGTGCCTCTGTAAACAATCACATGCATAGTTGTAAGAGTCCTGATAAACCTGTCAGACAGGCTAGAAAGCCATCAGAGGGGTTTTAGGATTGAAACGCTCTTATTATGCCCAGGAGACTTATTATCTAAAAGCTCTAAATTAACTTTTTCCAGAAAAAGGTGGGGGGTGGGGGGACAGCCCCCTGTTAATGTCAGAGGAGTTGGTGAAAGGCATATTATAGTAAGGCAGACAGATTCTGGTTTGGGTGTAGATGCTCGAGTAGGTCCAGGGAGGTTCCCTCGAGATCCAACTCGCCTTTGCCTCCCGGGCCTCTTCCTCATGACCTTTGCCATGAGCGAAATTCCTCATGCTGGCTCCCGGCAAGCCCTTAACTGTGAATCAGTGCTACACTCCCATTGTTCTGCTTCCAGAACTTGCTGACGGCACTGCTGGGGAGAAGTGCAGCCGTGGGAATTAGCGTCTTCGCAGATGTATAATTTCTAATCTCATCAGTCAATTCAGTTCAGTTGCTCAGTTGTGTCAGACTCTTCATGACCCCATGGACTGCAGCACACTAGGCTTCCCTGTCCATTACCAACTCCCAGAGCTAGCTCAAACTCATGTCCATCGAGGCAGTGATGCCATCCAACCACCTCATTCTCTGTTGTCCCCTTTTCCTCCCACCTTCCATCTTTCCCAGCATTAGGGCCTTTTCTAAGGAGTCAGTTCTTCACATCAGGTAGCCGAAGTATTGGAGCTTCAGTTTCAGCATCAGTTCTTCCAATGAATATTCAGGGTTGATTTCCTTTAGGATTGACTGGTTTGATCTTCTTGAAGTCCAAGGAACTCTCAAGAGTCTTCTCCAACACCACAGTTCAAAAGCATCAATTCTTCAGCACTTAGCTTTCTTTATGGTCCATCTCTCACATTCATACATGACTACTGGAAAATCCATATCTTTGACTAGAACGTTTGTTGGCAAAGTAATGTCTCTGCTTTTTAATATGCTGTCTAGATTTGTCATAGCTTTTCCTCCAAGGAGAAAGTGTCTTTTGGTTTCATGGCAGGATTCTCAGTTCAGCTTGTCAGTCCCTTTCCCTAAGAATCTCTCTTTCTCTCTCTCTGCTTTTCTCTCTTTCTCTCTCCCTCTCCTTCCCCCTCAAGTCAGTATCCCAAACCTTCTTCAGCTCTCTGTCTCTCCTAGAATATCTCAGTCCCACAGAAACTATCGAGTACTCAAATCTTCATTTCCTCTTTCTCCCATCCCACCCCATCCCACGCTGCAACCTATACAGGCTCATCTTCATTCTCACCTGTTCTCACCTCCTGCCCCACGAATGATAATAAAGCAGCTGCCCTCCCATCTTCTCCAAGTGTCTCCCAGCACTTCACTCCATGTCTCCATCTCCGCTTCCCCATAAACCATCAATGCTAATGTAATGAGATTCTCTTAGCAAATGGCCTGAAACTTCCTGTTGAGAATTTGTTGGCAAAATCAGTGGATAAGCCCATAGTGGTTGCAGCTGAGACTTACAAGGGGTTGACTGTGGGAGCATTGCTCTGCTCTAGATGTGGAAAGTTGTTCCTTGTTCAAGGAAAAGGAGCAAGTTGGGGAGGGTGGAAGAGGAGTCAACTGGATGGCAGAAGGCACAGATTTGCAGTTAAGCCCTCTCTGGGAGCACTTCCAATTTTCCTGTAAGTTTTTTAACTTATGACTTTTTGATTATATAGATTACTAGTAATAGGAATATGTGTTATCTCTTTCAAAACTAGGGAAAGGGCTAAGATTTCCATTGAGGTGACATGGGATAGACCTGAGACCACATGTATGGATGTGCAGGTAGACAGAAGCATGAAGGAGCAAGCTCTCAGGTCACTGAAATCAGGGCAGGGAGCCCTGGGCCGTGGGTTTGGACCAGGTTTATCTAAATCTCTCAGAGCCTGGGAGGTCCCAGCCAATGTTAGCTTGTTCAAGTTTCTCCCATTCAAAACAAAAACCTCTTCTCCCTGAGCCCTCTGTAGCTCGTTTCCTCGTCCTCCTTCTCTCCTTATCCAGTCTTTTGGAGATATGGTCTATGTTTGTGATGGCAGCTTCACCATCTTCTGTTAACTTCTCAACCCTGTGCTCTCTGGAAATGTTCTAACCAAGGTTGTAGATGATGTCCTCGTGGAGGACATTCTCAATGCTTAGCTTACAGGACGTCTCTTTCACAGGAGGAATCACTGATAAATTTCTTGGTATCTTCTATCATTTTCTGACCTTTCCTCTGGCATTCTCCATGGGCTGCTCTTCTTCCTTATTGCTTAAATGTTGGCCTTGGCGTCTGAGGGGCTGCAGTTCAACCAGCACCCAGGATTCTTATGTTGCTCATTAGTTGATGGGGAAGGAGTCTGTTGAATTGAATCTGACTACAATTGAGTCATAAAGTGAATTGTGTGAAAACAAAAGGAAAAGTTTGTGGAACCCAATAAGCATTAGAAAATGGGATCAAGACTATTATTTTCTAATATTTATTTTTATTATTTATTTATTTGGTTGCACCGTCTTAGTTGCAGCACATGGAATCTTCATGGTGGTGTGTTGGGTACTGAGTTTAGTTGCAGTTCGTGGGATCTAGTTCCCTGACCAGGGATTGAACCCAGGCCCCCTGCATAGGGAGTGCAGATTCTTAGCCCCTGGACCACCAGGGAAGTCCCCTGTTGAGGATATTCTTGAGAATACTATTCTAAAAATGCAAGGACACAAAGTAGGTATGGAACTCAAATTGCAATACATAGAGAGAAGGTGATATTGTGAGAGAGAAGATGCAAGTGTTCAGAGACAGGAGAAATAATGTTATAAAAATGAAACTCTATTTGGATAATTTAATAGAAGGTAAAATAGCTGCTTGACAAGAAAGAAAACTGGGAAGCACTGTGCTATATAAATTCTATTTGGAATGTGTTATGCAGCCATTTATCATAACCCATCAGGATCATTGAAGTACAAATGGTGTCCTTTTTATTAGCTCTGGTAGGCTTCAGCTTCAAAAAACATTCAGATTGTGTTTGTACTACATCCTAACAGGAAAATCAATCAGTTCACTAGAGAACATTGGCAGTGAAACACAGTAGAGCTCCCAGATGTAAAATGTACCTGGTTTGTTAGGCCTGATTTTCCTTTCCTGTAGACACATGACTCTTTTTGGGGGAAAGGTCTGTCCTTATTCGGCTTTCATTCATTTGACTACAGTAGTATTTCACTGCAATCCTATTTGTCCTCAGAATTTAGGGTAAAAAAAATTCCATCTTGCGATATGTTCAAGAAAATGAATCCAAGAAACTGACAGAAGAACTAAATGACAACATTTTCATACCTGTTCTGAAGCCCCATGCTCTCCAGTATGGTAGCCATAGCCAGTGTGTCTATTTAAATGTAAATTAATGAAACTTTAATAAAATAAAAAAATTCAGTTCCCCAGTTGCACCAGCCACCCTTCAAGTGTTCAGTTGTCACACATGACTGCTTTATTGAAGAGTACAGATATAGAGCATTTTATTATTGCAGAAAATTCTACTGGGAAGTATTGCCCTAGACACACAAACACACACCATAGTTATCAATCAAGACTGCAGAGCCAAGAGACCCTGGACCCAGGAGAAGCACCACCACCCTGGTACCCCAGGTGGTAAAGCCAATGATACCAGGAGCAGCGGGGTACCAACAACTCTGGAGACGCAAGCAGCGATGAGGAGGGCACACTTCTGACAGAGGTGGTGGACTGTGGGAAATGTTGACTCTCACTTATCAAGTGGCAAAACCAATAAAATATTGTAAAGTAATTAACCTCCAATTAAAATAAATTTATATTTAAAAAAATAAATAGGCAGCGCAGCTAAGAGAAAGACAGAACTTGTGCTGTGGCACCACCTACTGGAAAACAAAAGAAAGGCCTCTAATGGCACCCAACTCCAGTACTCTTGCCTGGAATATCCCATGGACGGAGGAGCCAGGTGGGCTACAGTCCATGGGGTCGCTGAGGGTCGGACACGACTAAGTGATTTCACTTTCACTCTTCAGTTTCATGCATTGGAGAAGGAAATGGCAACCCACTCCAGTGTTCTTGCCTTGAGAATCCCAGGAACGGGGGAGCCTGTGGGTTGCCTTCTATGGGGTTGCACAGAGTCGGACACGCAACTAAGCAGCAGCAGCAGCAGCAGTAGTGTTAAAAAAAATCTTTACTGCTACTGGTGAAGAACCTGCTTGCAAATGCAAGAAACATTTAGAAAAATGATAATGATGTGAGAAAGCAAAAGAGACGCAAATGTAAAGAACAGACTTTTGGACTCTGTGGGAGGTGAGGGTGGGAAGATTTGAGAGAATAGCATTGAAACATGTATATTATCATATGTGAAGTAGATCACCAGTCCAGGTTCGATGCACGAAACAGGGCGCCCAGGGCTGGTGCACTGGGAGGACCCTGAGGGATGAGATGGGGAGGTAGGTGGGAGGGAAGTTCAGGGTGGGGAACACATGTACACCCATGGCTGATTCATGTGAATGTATGGCAAAACCACTAAAATAGCTGCTTGACAAGAAAGAAAACTGGGAAGCACTGTGCTATATAAATTCTATTTGGAATGTGTTATGCAGCCATTTATCATAACCCATCAGGATCATTGAAGTACAAATGGTGTCCTTTTTATTAGCTCTGGTAGGCTTCAGCTTCAAAAAACATTCAGATTGTGTTTGTACTACATCCTAACAGGAAAATCAATCAGTTCACTAGAGAACATTGACAGTGAAACACAGTAGAGCTCCCAGATGTAAAATGTACCTGGTTTGTTAGGCCTGATTTTCCTTTCCTGTAGACACATGACTCTTTTTAGGGGAAAGGTCTGTCCTTATTTGGCTTTCATTCATTTGACTACAGTAGTATTTCACTGCAATCTCAGTTAAAGTAATTAGCCCCCAGTTAAAATAAATTAATTAATTAAAAACAACAACAACAAAACAAGTCAATTCACTGTGGTCTAGTGGGAAAAACACATCATTTTCTCTTCCTGTTAAGAAAGAAAGGAAAACGTTCTTTAAAATGAGTGGCATTTCGTGCAGACAGGCACAAACAGTAGCCTGTCACATATACATCACATCCCTTTGGCATCACTAAGCTTTATCTGTCAATTTTACAATCATAAGGAAAAAACGCCATAAATCTTTTTATACAAACCACAAAATGTGTAGAAGTGAGGGGAATAAAGCTGTTGAAATTTCAACAACAACTACAAAAATATGTAAGAGATGCAGGTTTGAACCCTGGGTCAAGAAAATGCCCCTGGAGTAGAAAATGGCAACGAACTCTAGAATTCTTGCCTGGAGAATCCCATGGACAGAGGAGCCTGGAGGGCTATGATCCATAGGGTCGCAGAGAGTGGGGCACGACTGAAGCGTGCTTTTACTGCTGAAGCCTGGGATGGAGAACTAAGATTCCACAAATTGTGCAGTGTGGCCCCCCCCAAAAAAGAAAGGTATTCACTACTTCAAATGTGCTGGCAGAGAAACAACTCATCAAGCATCACGAAGAACTATTGTAAGAATGCATCACGAAAAAGAAAATGATCTTCCAGAAATGAAACAAGGTCACAGAATGTTGTGATCTATCTGAGAATTCAAAGTAGCTGTCATGAAGAAACTCAACAAACTACAAGAAAAAGCAGAAAGGCAGTTCAGTGAGTGCAGGAATGAAATTAATGAACAGAAGAGCTACTTTACCAAAGTGATTGAAACTAAAACAGAACCAACAGAAATTCTGGAGTTGAAGAACTCAACAAGATGAAAAATGCATTTGAAAGTTTTGGAAACAGAGCAGATGATATGGAAGAGAGAATTGGCAAGCTCAAAGACAGAGATCTAAAAATGATACAGGTAGAAGAGGAAAGAGAACTGAGATCTTAATAAGTAAGGAAATTCTACGGGAATGGTCCAACTCTTTTAGGGCAGTATTAGGATAATAGGTACTTATAGATGAGAGGGAGAAGGTTTCAGATAATTTATTTAAAGAAATAATCACCGAGGACTTCCCAAACCTAGAGAAGGAACAGGATATATAAGTTCATGAAGCTAAAAGAACTAGTTACCTCAATGCAAAAAGACCTTCTCCAAGACAAAGTATATCAAAACTGAAAAGTCAATGACCAAGAATGAATTTTAAAGGCAGCAGGGAAAAGGGTGATAACCTACAGAGGAACCCCAATTAGGCTGCATGTAGATTTCTTAGCAGAAACTCTATAAACCAGGAGAGGATGAAGTGACCTTCTCAAAATACAGCAGGAACCCAAACCCAGGACAGAACAATTCCCTTGACCGCATCTAGTGGAGAATAAGTACTTATCGCTAGAATGTGCTGCTTGTAATTTGTGATACATACATTCATGCTTGAGTTAAGAGTTTAGGAAATTGTACCTCGTTCTCCTCCCACGATATATGTTCAGTTGGTGTCAGTGAATGGCAGTAACATAAAATTTATGAAATCCTGAATTAAGGAGCACCCACCCCTTTCCTGGAGAGTGAGAATCATGACCTGCTCAGCAGACAGTGGTTGGAATTCTAGTGCCTAGAATGCACAGACTAGTCAAACAGCATAAACCCACTTCAGCACCTACTTAAATCAGCATCATCTGGGGAGCTTGTTAGACACACAAATCTTTAGGACCCATTCCACAGCCACTGACTCTGGGTTTAAGGATCTGCTTGTCAGCGACTTCCTCAGGTGGCTGAGAGACAAACAACCCAATGGGTAGGGCTTATATTTCATAACAAGTAAACAAGAACATCCCCTCTAAAAAAGATCCTAGATTCCTGACCTTTCTAAAAGGGCTGAGCAGGAGCCTCTGCCCTGGATCCTGCCCTTAAGGCTCCAAGAGCCCCAGAGCTGATCTCTAAAGGTCTAGGTCTTAAGCTAGACCCTGGGTTTTCCCAAACAGATGGAAGAAAACATGCTTCCACCAGGACCTTGGGATGACCACATGGAGGGCCCAAGAGCTCCAGTCTTCAGATTTTAACTCCACCCCCACGAAGGAACTCCGTGGCTAGAATGCTGGGGAGATGGCCCAGCCCTCCCCACCATCCTGCATAATGGGCATGCCCTCTGAGACCCTAAATANTTTGAGCTCCTTGGGGCCCAAGGGACTCTTGATAGTCTTACACAGCACCACAGTTCAAAAACATCAGTTCTGCAGCACTCAGCCTTCTTTATGGTCCAGCTCTCATATCTGCACATGACTACTGGAAAAACCACAGCTTTGACTATACTGAACTCTCTCATCAAAGTAATATCTCTGATTTTTAAAACAGTGCCTAGGTTTGTCATAGCTTTTCTTCCAAGGAGCAAGCGTCTTTTAATTTCATAACTGCAATCACCATCTGCAGTGATTTTGGAGCCCAAGAGAATAAAGTCTGTCACTGTTTACATTGTTTCCCCATCTATTTGCTATGAAGTGATGAGACCGAANTCATAGCTTTTCTTCCAAGGAGCAAGCGTCTTTTAATTTCATAACTGCAATCACCATCTGCAGTGATTTTGGAGCCCAAGAGAATAAAGTCTGTCACTGTTTACATTGTTTCCCCATCTATTTGCTATGAAGTGATGAGACCGAATGCCATGATCTTTGTTTTTTGAATGCTGAGTTTTAAGTCAGCTTTTTCACTCTCCTCTTTCACCTTCATCAAGAGGTTCTTTAGTTCCTCTTCATTTTCTGTCAATAGTGTGATGTCATTTGCATATCTGAGGTTATTGATATTTCTCCTGGCATCTGATTGATTCCAGTTAGTAATTCAACCAGCCCAGCATTTGGCATGATATACTCTGCATATAAGTTAAATAAGCAGGTAACAATATACAGCCTTGATGTACTCCTTTCCCAATTTTGAACCAGTCCATTGTTCCATGTCCAGTTCCAACTGTTGCTTCTTGACCTGCATACAGGTTTCTTAGGAGGCAGGTAAGGTGGTCTGGTATTTCCACCTCTTGAAGAATTTTCCACAGTTTGTTGTAATCCACACAATAAAAGGCTTTGGTGTAGTCAATGAAGCAGATGTTTTTCCACAGTTCTCTTGCTTTTTCTATTATCCAACAGATGTTGGCAATTTGATCTATGGTTCCTCTGCCTTCTCTAAACTCAGCTTGTACATCTGGAAGTTCTTGGCTCATGTACTGTTGAAGCCTAGCTTGAAGGATTTTGAACATTACCTTGCTAGCATGTGAGATGAATGCAATTGTGCAGTAGTTTGAGTATTCTTTGACATTGTCCTTCTTTGGGATTGGAATGAAAACTGACCTTTTCCAGTCCTGTGGCCACTGCTGAGTTTTCCAAATTTGCTGACATATTGAATGTAGCACTCTAACAGCATCCTCTTTTAGGATTTTAAATAGCTCAGCTGGAATTCCATCACCTCACCTAGCTTTTTTCATAGTAGTTAAGGCCCACTTGACTTCATACTCCAAGATGTCTGGAGTATGGTTATCTGGGTCATTAAGATCTTGTTTGTATAGTTCTTCTGGAGGACATGGTTTAATATTCTCCAGAATGCTAGCATTACTATTTATTGACTATGTGAGCTTGATAAAGTTGTCTAGTTGCTCTGAGACTTAGTATCTATATTTTCAAAGTTGGGATAAAATGTTTCCCATGTTCCTCTTAGGAAAGTTTCAAGAGTGAGTACATATCAAGTGCCTGACCTAGTACTTAATACAGGGTAGGCACTTAACAAATTTTAGCTCATATCCACATTTGATTATCATTAACATTGCCTCCAACCCACTCCAGCCTATAGAATATTATTATCATCATGTTGATTCCCTCTGAAACTTATACCATGTCTTCCAGGAACCTACATGCTCACTGGAAGTGGGGACAATGCCCAGTCTTTTATAAAGATCCCATAAGCATGAACTCCAATAATGGACAGTAACCAATGTGCTTGACTAACCAATCTTCCAACCAGGTGTGATTTGGGTGTATGACTAGGACAAGTTTATCAATATCAGTTGTCTATTGATACACTGTGTTCAGAAAACCTGGTGATGGCTATTACCTTTTTTAGTTCTAGCCAGGTATTTTCCAATATTCATTAAAAGCATAGAATTTTAAACCACTGAAATCCATACACACTATGAAGCAACAGTTGAACATATACATTCTGCTAAGACAGAGCATTACTTAAGAAAGGCTGTCGATTTTTTATTTGTAAACACACAAGCCCAGGCTATGCTTCAGGAAAGTGTCATGTGGCCCATCTGTAGATAAGACCACGTCAGTTTTAAAAATGCATTTTTTCCCAATAAAACTTTATTTACAGAAACAAGCACTAAGCTGGATTTGTTCATGAGCCATACTTGACTGACCCCTTCAACCCCCCACCAGTCCTAGATTATCTGTTTACAAAATATTTCTCCAAAAGTATTCAATATTATTGTTTTTTCTACTTACTAAATCTTAATTATGTTCGTTTACCCTCCCTTAGTTTGCACCCAGAGCACCATGATGAGAATTTGGGATCTTTCTAAATCTCCAAGCCGCAGAAAATCTCTTGGCTTACTACCGTAGATGCTTGTCAGGTCCATTGTGGAGAATTCTGCGTCATTAAAAAAATGTCTGATGCTTTCTTGGATGGAATCCAAGACAAACATGGCTCAGAGTCTGTTGCCCCCGGAGTCTCACAGCCTTCCAGATGCAACATGTTATTTTGCAGTCTTGGAGATAATTCTTGAAATATCTGTCACCCGAAAATATTCCCTGATCTATCATATAAAGCAGTGTGTGCCTTGAGGAGAAGATCATTACTTATTCATCTCAGCAGCCTTTGCAGATCAGAGTATACAGTACTGAGAATTCAGTAGGCGCTAAGTAACTATGGGTTGATATTGAACTAATTAGAGCAGGTATGTTTCAGGGCAGGAAAAATTAATAGACTGAAGAAATACTTTACTTTTCACATTTTGATTTTTAGAAGTGATGCTCATCGCCTTACTGTAGCTGAGAGTCAGTTCTGAGCACTAGTTGATCTCTTTCATGGCTGGGATAATTCCTACCAGTTAGAAAGCTTGTTAACTATGTGTGGAGCTTTGGATAAAGTTGTACATATTTCAAGTCAAATTTCTCCGAAATATTTTTGCCTGTGAATATTTCTCCCCCAATTCCTTCTTAAGTTTCAAGCACTGCAAAATATTAATACCAACAAAGCTTAAATCAAGCTGTAAAACCATGGACTATAAACTAGCATTTGGAAAAGACAGGCTTCTCCATTTAGGCATCAAAATAATGGAATTATTAAATAACATTCCGAATGGGAGTCATCACCTGTTGTAAATTAGATCACTTTAAGAAGTTTGCCAAACATCCCATTTAGTGGACTGGTCAAGAGATAAGTTAGATATGTTGCTAATTACTATGTTATGCTATGGCTGGAAAAAAGAAAAGTCACTAGTGAGAGAACGTTACTGCCTATTGAATTAAAGGGAAAGTCTAAAAAGCTGGGATATTCAATGCCAGTAGAGTTTCAGTAAAACTGGCATTCTCGGGCACTGCTGACAGCCATAAAAATGATACATTTCTGGAAAGCAATTTGGGAAGCCACAAAAAGAGTTCCTAGCTTCTGATCCAGGCTTCTGGGATTTTATCCTGAGAAACTTATCCAAACGTGAAGAAAAGTGATCTGCACGAACATGTCCACTGAGTGTGATTCATACTGAAAGGAAATGAGAAGTGACAATAATGCAGTGTTGAAGGAAGTCACAGGGTATCTCCTCTGTGGAATGATAATTTTTAGAACAATTATGGAACCCATAGCAATATCCAAAAAATGCTTGGAGAATGTTGAATTAGAAAAAAAATTGTAGGGACTTCCCTGGCAATTCAGTGGCTAAGACTTAGCACTTTCACTGCATGGGGCACGGGTTCGATCCTTTATTGGGGGAGTTAAGATCTCACATGTGACAAGGTGCAGCCAAAAAAGAAAAGAAAGCTGTAAGATATGAAGTCTCATTGTGGTATAGCAACAGCTATGTAACAAGGGCACATATTCCGAAAGGAGTACCCACAGCTACACCAAAAGTAGTGACAGTTGCTTTGTTAGAAATATAGCACTATAAGAATGTAGTCAATTATAAGTATTTTCTGTTTCTTGAATGTTGCCTATTGTGGTTGCAGTTAATAAAATAAAAATATGAAATGAGATCTTCAGAGAAGGAAATTATCATTTCTTATTTCTTCTTCCAGTAAGTAACAAACTTAGGTGTCAGTAAGATCTTCCTTAAATTCAATCCATATTTCTCAAGCTGTCGCTTCAGTATATATATGCTGCTGCTAAGTTGCTTCAGTCATGTCTGACTCTGTGCGACCCCACAGACGGCAGCTCACCAGGCTCCCCTGTCCCTGGGATTCTCCAGGCAAGAACACTGGAGTGGGTTGCCGTTTCCTTCTCCAATGCATGAAAGTGAAAAGTGAAAGTGAAGTCACTCAGTCGTGTCCGACTCTTAGTGACCTCATGGACTGCAGCTTACCAGGCTCCTCCATCCATGGGATTTTCCAGGCAATAGTACTGGAGTGGGTTGCCATTGCCTTCTCTGCAGTATATATATTTGAATTAAGATTTCCATCCTCTGTATTTGTTATCTTAGTCAAGGGCACTGTAGTTCCATGGTTAAATTGTTTCAGTTATTTCTATTTCCTTGAGGTTACATATACATGTATTTGGAACAGGAAGTTTAAACTATAAATGTGTGTGTGTGTGTGTGTGTGTGTGTATTCAGTTCCTCAGTCATGTCCAACTCTTTGTAACCCAATGGGCCCTGCCAGGCTCCTCCAACCATGGAATTTTCCAGGCAAGAATACTGGAGAGGATTGCCATTTCCTTCTCCAGGGGATCTTCCTAACCCAGGGTTCAAATCCACGTCTCTTGCTTGGCCGGTGGGTTCTTTACCACTGCACCATCTGGGAAGTCCACATATATGTATGTTTAATCTAATGAAAGACTTTCATTTTAAAATCTTATTCAACCATCAGCTGGTTTGGCTGCAATCGAATGGCTGTTCACTGTAGTTCTAGAATTCCATGGTTGTTCTCTACTCTCTTTCAGGGCTTATTATTCTAAAGAGGAAAGTATGAAATAGTTCCCTTCAAGAGTAAACCAGGGGCATGATCTTTCTTGTACTGGAGTGCCCTTTTTAATTCCAAGAAAAAGAAACTAACGTTACTTCAGCTTTCCTCATGTGAATTAAAAAAATTCAAACTTTTATGGTTGTACACAAGAATGTCACCAAACTCCCTCTTGCCTTTTGAGTTGTGAAACCTTGAGCTATATTTGAGCAAAACTCAAATATCTAAGACTTATCCTTTGGGGACCTATCCCAATAGTGCCATTTGCTATGTTGTCCATGGATGTCTCTTCTGCTCTGCAGAAAAATGTATCTGACAATGATGTTTCAAGATGTGTTCTTCAGTTGTCACACGCTCTTACATTGTATAGTTAAGAACCCGGGATCAAGTACTAGTTCTTTCACTTTCTAAATGGATGTTTTATTCTTCAGTTCCTCAGTCATGTCCAAATCTTTGCGACCCCATGGACTATATAGCCCGCCAGGCTTCTCTGTCCACAGAATTCCCCAGGCAAGAATACTGGAGTAGGTTGCCATTTCCTTGTCCAGAGGATCTTTCTGACCCAGGGATTGAACCCATGTCTCTTGCTTGGGAGACAGGTTCTTTACCACTGAGCTACCTGAAAAGCCAAATAGATGTATATCCTTCATCAAACATAACAAAAAGCTCTCATTTCCCCTCTCTTGTTAGTCAAAATGAATAGATTACCTAAGGAAAACAAAGATTACCTAATGAGGGTGAATTTTTTTTTAAGTGTGATAATAGGTTTTGGTGCTTTTAAACAGAAGTTTATGATGAAATGTTCTATGTAAAATGTATTATGTAAATCCTATGTATATATTAGTGTGTGTATCCAAGACATGGATAATAAGATGATGGTTATACAATCAATTGTCAGGGACATATGCTGGTTCAGCCTCACTATGAAGCAGCCACAGGTCTTAAAACATCTTAACAATTGCTGGCTATGAGTCCGTGGGGTCATAGAAATTGTATGGTCGGTTGTATTTTGTTTTTGACTGTGGTGAATCTTTGTTGCTGTATGCGGGCTTTCTCTACTTGCAGTGAACAAGGGCTACCCTTCATTGCGGTACACGGGCTTCTCATTGCGGGGCTGCTCCTGTTGCAGCGTATGGGCTCTAGGGCTTGCAGGCTTCAGTGGTTGGAATGCAGGGGCTCAGTAGCTGCAGCTCCTTAGCTCTAGTGTGGATTCAGTAGTTGTGGTGCACAGGCTTAATTGCTCCACAGCATGTGGGATCTTTCTGGTGTAGGGATCAAACCTGTGTCCCCCGAATCGGCAGGTAGACTCTCAACCCCTGGGCCTCCAGGGAAGCCCTGAAGGGTCTTTATCTCATTTTCTTCTTGAATGGTATTTATAAAGTTATTAGAACACTTAGCCTAGAGAATCTCAACTATCACCCAGTGAATAGATATTAAGTATATTAACATCTTGATCCCCTTAGCTCTCAGGGCAGCCAGGCAGGGCCTGGGGTTGTGCTGGAGGCCCCAGAAAGACCCCTTTCTGTTGAGAGCTGGCTTATCTGTTCATGCCAGAGTGCTGGACAAACACAGTCATTTTCTGTGTGTGCATATCAGGAAAAGGGTCAGGAAGCCTGTGATAAGCTCAGTCTCATTGGAGGTCATCTGTGCATTTAAGTGATATACTTCTGTGACTTGGCTTGACTCTGTGCTAGTTCCCTTTCTAGCTGTCCCTACTTTGTTCTCCAAATTATTGATTCTTTTTCGCACAAACACTGCTGCCTTTTCTAAATGTGGGGTGTCCAAGACTGGAGCATCCGTTAAGAAGCAGCAAGATTCCTGGAAATATCTGGATCTGCCTGGAGGCATCATAAAACGACCTTAGATCTATGACCTAGAGCTAGACGAGACAAGAAGGAAAAGTCGAATCCACACCAATTTCATTTAGGAAACGTGGAAATTTTTCAGGAGAAAATTAAGCTAATCAAACAATAAAACAATCTCAATGGACTTACCTAACTGAACCAGGCTTGACACTGTATAAAGCGTCCCTTGGTATCAGTGGACTTGGGATGTGAGTGGATCCCAGATAGACAACAAAATTTAGACACTAACTTATGTAACCTTCCAGTGTCCAGCATGTGATCAAAGATTCTCAGGCAAAGAAGCAAGAGAATGTGA
The DNA here is from genome assembly GCA_006410875.1 of Neotragus pygmaeus. Lineage (NCBI taxonomy): Eukaryota > Metazoa > Chordata > Mammalia > Artiodactyla > Bovidae > Neotragus > Neotragus pygmaeus. The sequence goes on from SJYV01000887.1 coordinate 458,582, forward strand.
CCCAAAAAGCAGTAATCAAAAGAAAAGTGTGTGTGTGTGTGCACGTGTGTGTGCGCGCATGTGTGTGCACGTGTGTGTGTGTCACAAGTGCATCTAAGCAAAACAGAAACAAAAAAGCAAGCAAATGATGAATATCATATTTAGCATCAAGCTATCCTTTGAGGGAAAGGCAGCAAGATGGGATAAGAAAGGAACATGAAGGCAGATATAGTTACTGGTTGTATTGTGGCCCTGGGTTGGATTATGTTCATCATTTTATTAAATAAACGATGCTGTGAATGGATTAATAATGATGGTATATATTCAACCAGAAATTATGATTAACCTAATTCTATGTACTTGAAGCCCAGTGAGGGAAGTAAAACAGTAGGAAAAGAAAATGACACAGAATGTATGAAGGGTCTAGGGCAGCAAATGATATAACTTTCTAGAAAATAAAAAAGGTCAATCTGATTGATACATTGACAACAAGATATGTCTCTCAAAGTACATTCTCATCGACCAGTCCTACAGAACGATGTGTTTAAACAAGAATTCAGTCCAGTTAAACAAGAATGCTCATTTATGAAATCATGATGTGAAGTACAACAGTCATAAGATCTGGAATGTTCAGCCCATTTATAGCAGGGGTGGGCAGGGGGCAGAAAGAACACATCGCAGCACTCACTGTCAGTTCCCATCTCTTTTATAACTGTAACGCTCTGTACAAGGCAGTAGATATTAGTATTTGCTTTTCATATATAGAGAAATCACATAGGACAAGAATGATATTGTGAAAGAACCCTTAAATGAGAGTTCTAGCTCTGCTGAGTGATATTAAGCAAACTGTTCTCACTCGGTTATTGTTATCTGTAATAACTGCAGTTGGAATATTGGCGCTTTTCAAATTGAGTTCCACAGAAGGCTAGCATTCCTTGAGACATTAACGGGAGCTTAATGTGAAAGACTTCTGTAGTCAAGTACATTTGGGAAGTGCTGGATTCGATATTCCCTCTTCTAGAAAGCCGTCAGGCACAGTAGCATATTAATTACTCTGAGAAGTTCTACAGTGAGGAAACCAATGAAACTTCATTTATTTGCACTGTTTCTGAAACGTGTTTGCCTATGAAACATTCTTTTATCACCGTCTTTCGAACAGGACTTAAAAACTAGTCAGGACTTCTCAGGTTCTTCTCAGTGCTGAAACTAGATTTTTTCTGAAATCTATACAGTGTAAATGGTAGAGCTGGATTTAAACATAAGAGTGAGACTTAAGTGATAAACTCGGTTGAAGCAATGAAAGAAATGTGTATGTAAGCACAGCAGTGGCCCAGTTGATGGAGTGAACAGTTGCAATAGTACCATGGCTTATGTGGAGGTAGCCTCCATATTCTTTCTGAGTTTGGTTATTTGCAGAGTTAAAATACAGAACTTGAGAACTTTTATTGACCAAAATTCTCCTGGAATCTCCCAGAATTTGTTTCACAGATTTTGAGTGTCTACTATGTGTCAGGCATTGTTCTAGACACCAGCACGATAGATGGCATTAGTGTGTGTCAGAATCACTTGTGCACAGAGAAAACTGTAATTCAAAAAGACACACAATCCCCAGTGTCCATTGCAGCACTGTTAGAATAACCAGGACATGGAAGTGACCTAAATGTCCCTTGACAGATGAATGGATAAAGATGCGGTGCATGTTTACAAAGAAATAGTATTCAACCATAAAGAGGAACAAAATTGGGTCATTTGCAGAGATATGGATAGACCTAGAGACTGTCATACAGAGTAAAGTAAGTCAGAAAGAGAAAAACAAATATCACATATTAATGCATATATGTGGAATCTAGAAAAATGGTATAGATGATCTTATTTGCAAAGCAGAAATAGGGACACAGACCTAGAGAACAAATGTCTGGATACCAACAGTTCTAGGGGAATGGAAGGAATTGGAAGACTGGGATTGGAATATTGATACACTGTTGATACTATATAAAATAACTAATGAGAGCCTAGTGTATAGCACAGGAAAATACCCTATGGTGACCTAAATGGGAAGGAAATTCAAGAAAGAGGGATATATGTATATGTACAACTCATTCACTTTGCTGTGCAGTAGAAACTAACACAACATTGTAAAGCAACTATACTCCAATAAAAATTGATTAAAAAATAAAAGAATCACTTGTGCCCATAGCGCAATTGGAGAAAGAGCAATTCAGCTAGTCACCAGCAGATGGCAGTAGTAGTCAGCTGTTTAAGCAGTATATCGGCTTTACAATAATTAACCACCTTCTTAACCCAGAAGTTCTGTAAATCAGAACTTCTCTGTGGTGTTGATGTGTGATCTTGGGACAGTCAGTTAATCTCTCTGGGGTGAAGTTTCCCTATATGAATAAGAGAGTGAGTAAAAAATGTTTTGAGGATTGGATGAGAAGATTTGAATTGCTCAGCATGNCTATTAGAAAGTGAAAGGTTTGACTTAAGCTTATTGTTTCCTGGACAAAGGAGACAATTGTTTCAAGACCTCTGGACCTCTGGAATGACTCAGTTAAAAGGAGCCGGAATTCAGAATTTAAAAGCCTCCGAGTCAGCTTACTGCACTTCTAGAAAAGATGTGGGTGAGAAAAACTGGGGAATGAAGTCGGGTTTGAAGAGTGTGTAGGAGGGGATCCTTTTATATGCTTTTGAGAACTGCTTTAACAGCAAATGTTCCCCCAAACAGGAACAGCTATTTCTAAAGATAATCCAGATATGCAAAGAGAGGTGTTTATTGAATGAATTCATCCATATGGAAATGATTAAGATGCTATGGACAGAGATGATTTCCTTACAATCTCAAGAGTTCAATTAAAGAGGCAAACTGTGTTTCTCCTTGCAACCGAAAATGTCCCATATTTTTTCTCACAGTAAGATTATTTGGGGAGGGAAATCACAGCCTGAACTGATGAGCCACTGAGCAACAATAGTCTCATTTTTATGAAAATTCACATGATGAAGCTGAACAAGGGGAAAGTAGAATATAAACAGTGCTGATGAAATATGTCAAGGACTTAGCATCATTAAGGGGCAGTTATTAGTACTGGTATTATCCTTTTTTGAAAGCAGACTTTATTATTATTTTTTAACAACATTGTTAGATTCACTGCAAAATTGCGTGGAAGACATGGAGATTTCCCACATATTCCCTGCCCCCACATATGCACAACCCTTCCCATATCAGTGTCCAGTGCCAGAGTGGTAATTTGTTACAATTTATGAACCACCACAGACACATCATTGTCACCCAAAGTAACAGGGTTTACCTTAGAGTTCACTTTTTGTGTTCTAAGGATTTGGACAAAGACATGATTAAAGTATCAAATGGCCGAAAAATCCTTTGAACTCATGCATCTCTTGTTATTGTTGAGTTGCTAAGTCTAACTCTTTGCAACCCGTGGACTGTAGCCCACCAGGCTCCTCTGTCCTGGGTGTTCCAGGCAAGGATACCNTTGTTAGATTCACTGCAAAATTGCGTGGAAGACATGGAGATTTCCCACATATTCCCTGCCCCCACATATGCACAACCCTTCCCATATCAGTGTCCAGTGCCAGAGTGGTAATTTGTTACAATTTATGAACCACCACAGACACATCATTGTCACCCAAAGTAACAGGGTTTACCTTAGAGTTCACTTTTTGTGTTCTAAGGATTTGGACAAAGACATGATTAAAGTATCAAATGGCCGAAAAATCCTTTGAACTCATGCATCTCTTGTTATTGTTGAGTTGCTAAGTCTAACTCTTTGCAACCCGTGGACTGTAGCCCACCAGGCTCCTCTGTCCTGGGTGTTCCAGGCAAGGATACCAGAGTGGGTTGCCATTTCCTTCTCCAGGGCATCTTCCCAACCTACCTCCTCTCAAACCCCTGGCCACCGTTGAGTTTTACTGTCTCCACAGGGTTGCCTTTTCCAGAATGTCATATGGTTGAAAATATAAAATATGGCCTTTTCTGATTGGCATCTTTCATTTGGTAATATGCATTTAAAATTGCTCCATGTTTTTTTATGGCTTGTTAACTCATTTCTTTTTAGTGCTGAATTCTACCATCCAGATGTGGTAGTTTATTTATCCATTCATGTACTGAAGGACATCTTGGTGGCTAGATTTTTTTTTTTTTTTTTTTTGCTGTAACACACAGCGTTTGAAATATTTCCTGACCATTGAAAATGTGTCCAGAGTACAGAGTCTTAACCATTGGACCACCAGGGAAGTCCATTTTTTAAAATTAAAATAATTTGGAAGAAAAAGTCACAAACTATCTTTTCTTTTAACTTATTTCTTACTTCCAGTTCAAAGACCCCTTCTTGAAACACTTCTTGATATCAAGTTATCTCCAGAAGATATAAGCAAAATAAAGGCCAAGCCTGAGAACATAGATATTTATTGAAAAGAAAAAGAATATGAAAAATACTGAAATTCACTGATAAAAACAGTTTGGTATCCTTACTTGACTTTGTGATGGACCAGTATGCCAGGAAAGAAGATATCAATCAGATATGCAGATGACACCACCCTAATGTCAGAAAGCAAAGAGGAACTAAAGAGCCTCTTGATGAAAGTGAAAGAGGAAGGTGAAGAACCTGACTTAAAACTCAGCATTAAAAAAATGAAGATCATGGCATCCTGTCCCATCACTGCATGGCAAATAGACAGGAAAAAATGGAAACAGTGACAGACTTAATTTTCTTGGGCTCCAAAACCACTGTGGATGGTGATTGCAACCATGAAATTCAAAGACACTTGCTCCTTGAAAGAAAAGCCATAACAAACCTAGACAGTGTATTAAAAAGCAGAGACATCACTTCGCTGACAGAAGTCTGTATAGTTAAAGCTATGGTTTTTCCCGTAGTCATGTACGGGTGTGAGAGTTGGACCATAAAGAAGGCTGAGCACCAAAGAATTGATGCTTTTGAACTGTGGTGTAGGAGAAGACTCTTGAGGGTCCCTTGAACTGCAAGGAGATCAAACCAGTAAATCCTAAAGGAAATCAACCCTGAAATATTCTTTGGAAGGACAGATGCTGAAGTTCCAATAGTTTGGCCACCTGATGTGAAGAGCCGCCTCATTGGAAAAGACCCTGATGCTGAGAAAGATTGAGGGCAGGAAGAGAAGGAGGTAACAGAGGGTTGAGATGGCTGGATGGCATCATCGACTCAATAGACATGATTTGAGGAAACTCCAGGAGATAGTGAAGGACAGGGAAGCCTGGCATGCTGCAGTCCATGGGGTCCCAAAGAGTCAGACAGGACTGAGCAACTGAACAACAACAATATGCTAAAAACATGCCCCCGCCACACCCCTAAGTTCAGTAAACAAGGCAAGGTAAAATAAAACAAAAACCAGTGGAGCCCATTAGTCTGCATCTGCAACATAATTTGTTAAAATTTCCTCCTAATTATTTTTCTCCAAGGTTAATTCCAGCTTTATTGTGGTAGCAGAATTCTAAAACTACCCCCAAATGACCCTTCCCCTTGTACATTCTCTGCCCTGGATTGTGGAAGGGACCTGAGATATGATGGGTCATCACTGCCATTATTGGGGTATGTTATACAGCACGGTTGACTGAAGAAAAGGGCACTGGGTTTGGTGGGCTTGATCTAATCAGGTGAGCTCTTAAAAGGAACAGGCGTCTGGGGCCAAAGGAGATTTGCAACATGAAAGGGATTCAATGCCAGTGGTTTTAGCTTGGCCAGCATTGAGATGGAGATGTAGTAGGGGGCACCTGCCAAGGAACGTGAACAGCTTCTAAGAGATGAGAAGGGGCCCTGGCTGATGCAACTTCTCTAGAAATGAAGACATGGGTCCTACAGCCGCCAGAAACTAATTTCTGCCAACATCCTGACTGTGCTTGGACGCAAATCTTCCCAAGAACCTCCAGCTTTCATTTCTCCAGAAATGAAAATTCCTAGTAGTATATTGTAAAATTCTGAGAGCTCTTTTATCTTCTCTGATTTCCAAAATAGAATCTTCGTGGACTCTTTAATTTTCATAGATGCAGTGATTTTTAAAAATATCTCTGATGATGTAATTAATGGATAGTTTAAGAGCTTCCCTGTTATCTCAGATGGTAAAGAAATCACCTGCAATATGAGAGACCCTGGTTCAGTCTCTGGGTCAGGAAGATCTCCTGGAGAAGGGAATGGCTACCCACTCCAGTATTATTGCCTGGAGAATTCCATGGACAGAGGAGTCTGGTGGGTTACCATCCATGGAATCACAAAGAATCAGACACAACTGAGCAACTAACACTTTCAATTTTTGACTAACAATGTATGAGAATTTAGTTACTCTGTATCTTCACCAACACTATCAACCTTTTTTATTTTATTCATTCTAGTGGGTGCAGTCGGAGAAGGCAATGGCACCCCACTGCAGTACTCTTGTCTGGAAAATCCCATGAAAGGAGGAGCCTGGTAGGCTGTAGTCCATGGGGTTGCTAAGAGTCGGACACGACTAAGCGACTTCCCTTTCACTTTTCACTTTATACCTTGGAGAGGGAAATGGGCTTCTGTCTATGGGGTCGCACAGAGTCAGACACGACTGAAGCGACTTAGCAGCAGCAGCAGCAGCAGCAGTGCGTGCAGTGATATCTCAGTAGGTCTGAGTCAGTATTTCTGTGATGACTAACGTATTTAGCTCTATTTCATATTCTCATTGGCCATCTGTGTATGTCTTTGGGAAAATCTCTGTTCAAATGTTTTGCCCGTTTTATTGAGTTGTATAAGTATTGTTTGTATGTTTCATATATCATCTTTTGCCAGATATATACATATGAAAAGAATGCTCTTCCTTCTCCTTTTTTAACAGTCATTCATAGGGCAGTAGTTTTTAATTTTGATAAAGTTCTATTTATCAATTTTTTTATGCTTGTGCTTTATATATAGTATAGAAGAATTTTTTGCCTGTTTGAAAGCCATGAAGATTTTTTGTCTTGTGCTCCAGAAGTTTGTATAGTTTTAACTTTTACATTTAATTCTTAATCCATTTAGAAATTAATTTTTGTTATGGCATGAAGTAAAGGTCAATCATCATTGTTTTCCACATGGATCGCCAGTTATTTCAGAGTTGTATTGTGTGTGTGTGTGTCAGTTGAGTCTGATTCTTTGTGACCTCATGGATTGCAACCTGCCAGGCTCCTCTGTCCATGGAATTTTCCAGGCAAAAATACTGGAGTGGGTTGCCATTTCCTACTCCAGGTTATTTCAGAACCATTCATCAAAGAAACTGCTCTTTTGCCATTGAATTACCTTTGCAATTTTTTTTTTAAGCAATAGATCAAGAATTTGTGTGACTATTTCTCTACTTTCTACTGTGTTCCACTGATCTGCAAACCTATTCCTATGCCAGTATCATACATCTTAATTATAATAGCTTTCAATTAAATCTTGAATTTAGGTAAGTGTAAGTTCTACAATTTTATTCTTCAAAATTGCTTTGGTCATCTCAGTTTCATTGAATTTCCATAGGAATTTTAGAATCATCTTGTTCTTTATACAGAAAATACTGGTATAATTATTTTTGAGGTTGCATTACCATCTCCATTTCAATTTCAGGAGAAGTAACACCTTAATCACATAATATCTTCTAATCCATGGTTATTGATATATTCTCTAATTATTTAAATCTTCTTTACTTTCAGGAAATGTTTTGTAGTTTTCATTGTATATGTCTTATACACATTTTATTAACTTTATATTTAAGCATCTGATGTTTTTATGCTATCATAAATGATAATTTTAAAATGTCAATTCCTGACTTTTCATTGCTGGCTTAGGGTAATACAGTTGATTATATATTGACCTTGTGTCCTGCAATCTTGCTAAATTTATTTATTTCTAGTAGCTTTTTTTGTAGTTTCCTTAGGATTTTCTATGAATACAGTCATGTTGTCTGCAAAGCTTTTTATTCCTTTCTGATCACCATGACTTTCATTTATTTTGATTGTCTTATTGGAATAACTAAGACCTCTAGAAAAATATTAAATACAAATATGAAGAGTAGGTATCCTTGTCTTGTTCCTGATTTTAGGGGAAAGCATTTAGTCTTTTCCCATAAAATATATCATTAGGTATAGGTTTGTTTGTTTGCTTTTGAATAGATGTCCATTATCAAACTGTGCTCATTTCACAGGCTATACTCAAAATTCTTCAAGCTAGATTTCAGCAGCACGTGAAGCGAGAACTTACAGATGTACAAGCTGGGTTTACAAAAGGCAGAGGAACCAGACTTGAAATAGCCAACATTCACTAGATCATAGAGAAAGCAAGGGAATTGCAGAAAAGCATCTACTTCTGCTTAATTGACTATGCTAAAGCCTTTGACTGTGTGGATCACAACAAACTGTGGAAGATCCTGAAAGAGATGGGAGTACCAGACCACCTTACCCGCCTCCTGAGAAACCTGTATGCGTGTGTTTCACATCTTTCAATTAAATTATCTAATTTATTGGCATTAAGTTGTTCTTGGGGCTTCCCTGGTGGTTCAGATGGTAAAGAATCCACCTGAAATGAGGAAGCCTCGAGCTTGATCCCTGGTTTGGGAAGATCTCCTGAAGAAGGAAATGGCCACCCGCTCCAGTACTCTTGTCTGGGAAATCTCACGGATAGAGGAGCCTGGTGGGCTACAGTCCATGATGTGGCAAAGAGCTGTTGTTAGTATCTCCTTATTATCCTTTTAATGTTTGTAGAGAAGCCTCATCTTTAATTCCTCATCTAACTTGTATCTTTTTGTCTTGGTTAGTCCATCTGGAATTGTATCAGATTTATTGATTTTCAGTGCAGCTCCCTCCTCTTGGAGCTGTACCTTACAAGAGACAGACACCTTTGTCTCTCTAAACTCCGCATCTCTTTGATCCAATGGACTGAGTTTAGAATCCCCCTCTTTGCACGCATCATCTAATTGTTTCCAGGTGGAAATCTGAGGGCAATCATAGCTCTTACTTTCTTTCCCTTCTTTCAAGGATCACGATTCAATATCTGAAAAATAGCAGTCCCATATACTTTGTACTATTTTCTAGTTTTTGAAGGAAATAAATATCTACTCTTTGTTATTTCATCAAGACCACAACCAGAAGTTCCGTCATTCTGGATTCTTAAGTTTTCTTTTGCTTGCAGACTCTTTTATGTTCCTTGTTAAAGATTTTTGGTTTTTGTTTTTGGCAGCACTTCAAGGCATGTGGAACTTCCCCCAGAAGGAATTGAACCTGTGCTCCTGCTGTGGAAGCACAGACTCAGCCAGTGGACCACCAGAGAAGCTTTGTTAAGGTTTGTTTCCGTCTCTGGCTTTCATGATAGAGGCTTTCCTCAAATATCAGTGTTCCTTGGATTCTATATAAACAGTGAAGCTTGATAAAGCTGATCTGAAACTCTACATGAATGGATGGTTCTTATCTATTGATGGGGCTCCGTTTATGGCAATGAGTGCAACCTGATCTTTTCACTGGCAAATCCATATATATCAGAATCCTACAGTTTTTTCTTTTAAGGATAGTCAGTGATCTAGGAGAGAAATCTGATGCCTGGGATTATAAACCCTGCTGTTAAAAGACTTCTAAGAATCAAGCAGAGAAAGAATTTGTGGGGTTTTATATAGGAGGTAGTTTGAGCATTCTTTGGCATTGCTTTTCTTTGGGATTGGAATGGAAACTGACCTTTTCCAGTCTTGTGGCCACTGCTGAGTTTTCCAAATTTGCTGGCATATTGAGTGTAGCACTTTCACAGCATCATTTTTCAGGATTTGAAACAGCTCAACTGGAATTTCATCACCTCCACAAGCTTTGTTTGTAGTGATGCTTTCTAAGGCACACTTGACTTCACATTCCAGGATGTCTGGTTCTAGATGAGTGATTACACCATCGTGATTATCTGGGTCATGAAGATATTTTTTGTATAGTTCTTCCGTGTATTCTTGCCACCTCTTCTTAATATCTTCTGCTTCTGCTAGGTCCATACCATTTCTGTCCTTNGCTGAACAGCTGACATTTGCATGAGCCAAATACTACCATGGATCCTGAGAACACTGAAGTGGTTAAGACACAATTCTTTTCATCAATTCTTTTCTAGTACATTCTAGTACAGATTAGACAACAAAAGAAATAGTTATGAAATAATGTGATGTGTTTTTTGGCAATACTGATTGGGGGTTATTGAAAGCAAAAAGGAAGAATTCTGCCTGGGTGAGTGGGAAATGCCCAGGAAGGGGATTTGTTATCTGGGACTGTAAGAGGAGAAAAGACTTCTTAGTCAGATTTATTTAAATCTAGAATTCCCTTTGGGGATCTAACAGCATGAGTTTTGTTCTCTCTGAGGTATGCAACTGGTGAATGTTAGGTGGGAGATCTTTAAACTCCCAGCCTGCCATTAAATGGCAAAACATTGCTCCCCTATTTTTCTGCTCTTGAAAACGGCATTATAGAATTTTAGCACTAGAAAGTATATCTTAGAAAGTGACACATCCAGAAGGAAACTGAGGTCCAGAGAAAGAGAACAATACGTGCATGGGAATATGCTAACACAGTTGGGACTAAGCTTCTAATCTGGTTCTCTTTCCATTGCCCCTCTCTCCTCTACCCCACCCTACCCCTTTTTTATTTTTCAGGCTACACTTATAACCTCCCTAGGGTGCTAGATAATACTTGTATATTCAGGCTATTTTCATCTTCACATAATTTTCCCATGAAGATTTTGTTATNTCTTTAATATTTTTCATCTTTAATCATGTAGGCTTAATCATGTAGGGCTTCCCAGCTAGCTCAAATGGTAAAAAATCTGCCTGCAATGCAGGGGACCTGGGTTCAATCCCTGGATTGGGATGATTCCCTAGAGGAGGGCATGGCAACCCACTCCAGTATTCTTGCCTGAAGAAGCCCATGGACAGAGCCTGGTGGGCTACCGTCCATGGAGTCGCAAAGAGTTGGACACAACTGAGCAATACTTTTTTTTTCATGTAGATGACAGATCAGTTTGAAATTATTATTACAATAATGCTAATGTTCATAATTTCCCATGTATTTATTACCTTCATATAGACCTCCATTTTTCTCTACAGCTTCAGGTTACTACCTAGTGCCCTTTCATTTAACCTTGCAGAAATCCCTTGAGCATTTCTTTCAAGGCATGTCAAGTGGTCACAAACTCCCTCATGTTTGTTTATCAGGAAATGTCTTAATTTCTCCCCTAAATTTTGAAAGACCATTCTGCTGGGTGTTTTTCCTTTAAATTCTTCATTGTCTTCTGGCTTCCAAAGTTTCTGAGAAATTGGCAATGATCTTATTGAGGATCCCTTGCAGGTTAACAGTTTGCTTCAGTCTTACTGCTTTCAAAGTTTATGTGTCTTAGTGTGGGCATTTTGTCTTACTTGAAGTTGACTGAGATTCTTTGATAGTTACCTTCACGTCTTTGATCAAATTTGTGAAGTGTTCAGGCATTTTATCTTCACTCTTTGGCACTTCTGGGTTTCTGGCTTCTCCAGCTCTAAGGCTGAGATAGATGAGGCAAAAGAAAACACACAGAACTACTCACCATCAGTCAGCCCTCTGCTCCTGAAGTCTCTCATCATCTGCCTCCTCCTTTTCTCCTTTCAGAGCCTCTTGTGTTTACTTTGTGTATAATGGCCAGGGGTTTTAGTTGTACTTAGTGGAAAGAAGAGAAAAAGTACTTCATCTTCCTAGAAGTCTCGAAATAGTTTTATATCTGCATGCTGCTGCTGCTGCTAAGTCGCTTCAGTCATCTCCGACTCTGTGCAACTCCATAGACGGCAGCCCACCAGGCTCCCCAGTCCCTGGGATTCTCCAGGCAAGAACATTGGAGTGGGTTGCCATTTCCTTCTCCAATGCATGAAAGTGAAAAGTGAAAGTGAAGTCACTCAGTCGTGTCCGACCCTTCACGACCCCATGGACTGCAGCCCACCAGGCTCCTCCGTCCATGGGATTTTCCAGGCAAGAGTACTGGAGTGGCGTGCCATTGCCTTCTCCTTGTATCTGCATACATACTATCTTTGATACATTGATTAAATATGAATCTCTTACCTAGATAAAAAACAAGAAAAAACAACTAAAAACAAAGAAGGAAAGAAACTCTACCATAGAAGAAAGACATCAAAACATCAGAGAAGAAGAGCAAGAGGTAAATATTCATTGATACGTTTGCTAATGGTTGTTTTTAAAAAAACCAAGAGAATGGCAAGTTATTTCCTCTTACACCCAGGAAACGTTAATGATTTTTCCCCAGGAAATCTTAATGATTAAAATTTTGCTCATACTAGTTACTATTTATAAAAATACAAAAGAATCTTGCCAGGTGAGAGGTGGGTCTTATTAAGGTTCTATATTTAAATTTCACTTATAATTACCTTACTCAGAAAACTATTTGAGGTCTCTTACAAAGAGGCATTCAGGATAGCAAGAAGAGATAAAACTTAGAAAACTTAATGGGAATACAGGAGTATAAAACAGGTGGTTCTGCCAAAACCACTGCCCTCCCAGAGAGTGTGGTCAGGGATGGAAGGGGTAGGGGGAAGGATTAGTACCCTACCCAGAGATCAAAAGAACTGTCTAGTTAGGAAATAAGCCTGACAAACACAGATGAAGGACAACATCCCCAGTTGATGAGATACAAAAAAAAGATCCTCTTTGGATCCCACTGGTCAATCCATAAAGCATCTGTTACCTGCAGAGAGCCCAGAAGTCAACCTGAGTGCCAACCAACCTCAGGTTAGAAGATTTCTACTCAAATATTTTTGGTGTTAATAATAGTAATCCAGTGGGAAATCTAAGGTTAGCCATGTCAAGTTCATTCAGCAGATACAGCAGCAAATACACTGCCATCTGGCAAATGTGGATTAACAGAATCTACTTTACCAAGAACTTTTGAATTTTTTTTCTCATTTTTTAAATAATCTTTAGTAAAAAGAGAGAACAGTATCATCTTAACTGAGGTTAATGCCTGAGGTCAAATTAAGCTCATGCTCTTCAACTATTTCTTAAATGATTGCTTGTAAGATATCAATATATCCCTAAAGTATTAAACTATTTTAGTAACCTTTATTCCCTTCCAGGATATTTTCAGTAATTAATCTTGCAGACTTTAAGCAAAAACAAATACTTGTAGATTACTGTGGTTAGAAGTTATAGATCAATATGGTAGAAACCAATACAATATTGTAAAGCAATTATCCTCCAATTAAAAATAAATATTTAAAAACAAAGAATTTATAGATCACATTCATAAAGGACACTAGGAGTTGATCGTAGCTCAGTTGGTAAAGAACCTGCCTGTAATGCAGGAGACCCACGTTTGATTCCTGGGTTGAGAAGATCCCCTGGAAGAGGAAATGGCAACTCACTCCAGAATTCTTGCCTGGAAAATCCCCATGGACAGAGGAGCCTGGCAGGATACAGTCCATGGGGTCACAATAGTCAGACATGACTTAGCAGCTAAACCAACCAACCAAACATAAAAACACTGGCCTGGTGATTTTCCTATTTTTTTGGAGGCTAATTACTTTACAATATTGTATTGGTTTTGCCATACATTGACATGAATCTGCCATGGGTGTACATGTGTTCCCCATCCTGAACCCCGCTCCCACNTCTCTTATGTCTTCTACATTGGCACGCAGGTTCTTCGCTGCTAGCGCCACCTGGGAAGCCCATATGCCCTCAGAAAGCCATCAAGATTTCTTTCTATCTGTGAAGCTCCATGTCACCTGCCCTCTGTCCCTCCAGTTATGATGAATTTTATTCAGTTCCTAAACATACCTTGCTTTCACCTACCTCTGAGGCTTTGCTAATGTTGTTCCTTCAGCCTGGAACACTTTTCCCTTCTCCTCTATTTCATTAACTCCTCTTCAGCCTCCAGGTCTCAGCAGAAGGGGCATCTCTTCTAAGAAGCCTGTCCAATCCTATTTTCTAATGTATATAATCTTGATTATTTTACTATATTACAATTTCCTCCTGACTTGCCTCTTTCAATAGAAAGTGAGAGCCACACTGAAAGGTCTTTCCACATTAGGTTCAGCAAATGTTTTCTATAAAGAGCTGGGTGACAGTCACTTTAGGCTCTGCAGACTCTGCTGTCTGTCACAGCTCCACGGTTTTAGCAGTACAGCATGAATGTAGCCATACACCATACATAAATGAGTGAGCATGGCTGTGTTCCGATAAAACTTTATTTACACAAACAAGCACTGAGCNGGCTCTGCAGACTCTGCTGTCTGTCACAGCTCCACGGTTTTAGCAGTACAGCATGAATGTAGCCATACACCATACATAAATGAGTGAGCATGGCTGTGTTCCGATAAAACTTTATTTACACAAACAAGCACTGAGCCAGATTTGTCCCAGGGGGCCCCAGATTGCCATTTCTACTCTAGATCCTCACTGTTATCTCTAGGCCTCGAACAGAGCCTCACACATCAGAAAAGTGAAGCTGAAAGTGTCAGTTACTCAGTCGTGTCTGGCTCTTTGCCACTCCATGGACTGTAGCCCACCAGGCTCCTCTTCCCATGGAATTCTCCAGACAAGAATACTGGAGTGGGTGGCCATTCCCTTCTTCAGGGGATCTTCATAACCCAGGGATCAAACCCTGGTCTCCCACATGGCAGGCAGACTCTCTACCATCTGAGCCATCAGGGAAGCCTCATATATCAGAGGGGCTCAAGAAAAATTCCTTGACTAAAGAAGGAACGATTGACGGAATGCAAATAAATAAATAGTACATTTCAAGGAACAAACTAATTGAACTTAAAAAACTTCTTTGCTGTAATCAACTCATGTGTTAGGAACTGAATGCTCTTGTTCCTTCATATCTAAACCTTTGCCTGGAAAATTATAACCAAATCTATGGAGTACCACTCACTCAAACACTTAATAGTTAATCTATTTATTTTATCCTCAGAATAACCCTAGGAACTGTGAACTGTTATCTTCAACTTATACCTCAGAGATGTTTCCTCTAAGATGGGGCCCTGTTTTGCCTTTGGCAGACCCCTCCCTCCCTAAAGATCCTCACTGATGCCTGTAATCTAGCCCCATGGTTGGGCTTCTTCCCCAAGTCTTTGTGGTTTGCCTGAATCCATCTCTCTCTTTTGCTTGTTCTGCCATGCACTCAGCCTGAGGTTGGTGCTGGTTGAGTTGCTCAGTTGTGTCTGACTCTTGCAATCTCATGGATTTTAGCCCATCAAGCTCCTCTGTCCGTGGGTCTCCAGGCAAGAACACTGGAGTGGGTTGCCATTCCATTCTCCAGGGGTTGGACATCCCTAATTCTGGTCACCTGCCTGCCTGACCCTCTTCTTCCTTTGCCCACAATCTCTAGGCTGACACCTCTTCCCTCTTTCCCAAGGGTTTCTCTCTGCTCTGGGCCCCACTGACCCGTTGAGCTCCATTCTATCATTTTGTTCCCTCTCTCACCTTTTTTCTGCTCTCCAAGGATGTTCTAACACTAGCACAACATGCTTCAGAGGCCAATGCACAACTGATTGTATCTAGAACTTGAAAAGTGTGAGAAAAACCCAAGCGATGAGAAATGCTCTGATAGAAGCAGTAGCAAGCTCAGCGGTCCTCCTACCGAGATGTGGCCAATTACCGAAAACGCTTCCCTCGGCTGAAAAGCTCATCACTGAATCAGACTCAGGAAGAACATACTGTAACATTAAACCCCAAAGGGTCGCTCTTCGCTCCAAGGCCCTGATCTCATCTGTAATCCTTCAATGGTTATCTGAAGTATGTTCCCCGTGAGGATTTAAGGGCTCCCCACAAAAGCAGATCCCAGGTTGAGAAGCAGAAGGAAGAAGTCCTTTGAGTCTGAATTTGTCTTTTCTTTCCTTTTCTGGACATGGGTCTCTGCCTCTCACTCTGCACTCAGCAGCCCACAGCGCTGGTCTGAATCTGAATTATGAGCCGATGGGTAGCACCGTGGTGGTATGCGCAGCTTGGATGTTAATTGATCATTAGCCATCTATGTGCGCTGAGCCTGGGGCAGGACAAGAGAAAGACTGTGAGCTGCCGATACCTAGGGGTCCAGCTACCGACACACGTGGAAACCATCCAGGGAGACCTCAGGTTCAGTCCGCAGCTTGGCCACATATTTATTTCTCACTAAAATAACATCTGGCTTTCATTTTTTGGTGACAACTCATTTGGACAAGACCTTGAGTAGGTTAAAAAAAAAAAATTAGACTTTCCACCCCTCCCCCAGCCTTGAAGAGCTAAACTTTGTTTAAGCTCTTTCGTGAGCCATGGGTGTGAGTAAAGAATCGGTGTGGGGGCTGAGAGCTCATTGTAAACAAGGGGCTACTTGTTTCTTCCTGTGAAAAGACAATGACGCTGAGGATTTCACACACTCCGCACTTGGGTGCAGGGCAGAGTTCCTGAGGAGGATATACAGCAATTACATGAAAGTCCCAGCCAAAGTCCCAGCCCACAGAGAAAGTACTTGGCAGCTTTAGGGCTTGACTCCAGGGTCAAGGCATTTGGGACCCCAGTGGAGCACGACTGGGTTTGGGGACAACCTCAAACCCTGTTTGAGTTGTGCAGGGACCCTGGAGAATGTGACACACAGCCTCAAACACTCTGTGGGTCCCGTGAAGAGCTGGTGGCCCTGGCTGCTACAGCCTGTGGGACCTGGGGGTCCCCACCACAATGCAAGTTCCATGAGGTCAGGATATGACCTCTCTTGTTTTTAACTGCATCCTCAACACCTAGCAGAGTATATTCTTGAAGTAGGTACTTACAACTGTTCGTTGAATGAAAGAACAAATGACATAATACACAGGTCCTGTTATGATTCCAGCTCCTACCTATGGCCACATCTCTTTCAAACTACAAATGTTTCCTCCTGAGAGATGGGAGGTGGCCAATCATATATATGGTAAAGAAACTTCCTTGAGACAAGATAAGACTCTTAATGACTGTAACCTCCAGAGCAGAGATGGAATGGTAGCGCCTGCTTTATGGCTTTCCAGCTGGGTCATTTCTGAGGAAGAAATGGGTGAGACTGCATAGGAAGTGAGTCACTGGCATGACATATCCAAACTTGAAGTTTGGTGTAGCACCCACCATGTGCAGAACATGCTGCTAGGTGCTTTGGAGACTTCAAAGAAGACGAAATGGTAGTGTTCGCCCTTGGATTCTCATAGGCCCATGCTCTTTTCTACTACAGGCCATTTGCACACGCTGCTTGTATATCTGCAAGTGTGCCCTTCATGCCTCCCATATTCTTTCAAGTAGCTCCAGATTTTGCTCAATGGTGACTACATCTGGAAAGCACTCCTTGATCACCAGACCCACAAGATTAGGTCAGATCCCCCCACGATGCCTTTATGCAACCAGGCCTAGTCCTTGCTGTAGCTGTAGTTTCCCACTGATTTTTTGGTGATTTTCATTATCAGCTCTCTCCTGCTACCTGCACTGCCCAATACAGGATCCACTAGCCCCTTGTGGCTTTTTACATTAACAAAACAAAATTTAAAATTCAGGAATCTAAAAAAAGATACAGAACTTATTTACAAAATAGAAATAGACTCACAGACATAGAAAACAAGTGTATACCCAGAAAAAACTATAATTCAAAAAGATAAATGAACTGATATGTTCATAGCAATGCTATTTACAGTACGTAAGACATGGGAACAACCTAAATGTCCATCAACAGATGAAAAGATAAAGGCGATGTGGTACATATGGAATATTACTCTGCCATGAAAAGGAATGGAACTGGGTCATTTGTAGTGATGTGGATAAACCTAGAGCCTGTCATACAGAGTGAAATAAGTCAGACAGAGAAAGATAAATACCATATGATATCACTTATATGTGTAATATAAACAAATGATACAAATGAAGTTATTTAAAAACAGAAATAGACTCACAGACTTTGAAACCAGACTCACAGTTACCAAAGGGAAAGGGGTGGAGGGATAGATTAGGAGTTTGGTATTAACATATATACACTACTATGTATAAAACAGATAACCAACAAGGACATACTGTTTAGCACAGGGAACTATACTCAATAACTAATAAGGCAAAAGAACCTGAAAAAGAATATGTGTATATATATATATATATATACACACATACATACAAACATATATGTATACACACACACATATATATTACACATATATATATATATATAAATCACTGTGCTGTACACCTAAAACTAATACAACATGCTGTAAATAAACTATATTTTAATTAAAAAGTTCAGTCACTCAGCTACATTAGTGACATTTTAAGTGCTCAATAGCACTGACATACTGTGGTGTTGAAGAAGACTCTTGAGAGTCCCTTGGACTGCAAGGAGATCCAACCAGTCCATTCGAAAAGATATCAGTCCTGGGTGTTCTCTGTAAGGACTGATGTTAAAGCTGAAACTCCAATACTTTGGCCACCTCCTGCAAAGAGATGACTCATTGGAAAAGACTCTGATGCTGGGAGGGATTGGAGGCAAGAGGAGAAGGGGACGACAGAGGATGAGATGGCTGGATGGCATCACTGACTCGATGGACATGAGTATGAGTGAACTCTGGGAGTTGATGATGGACAGGGAGGCCTGGTGTACTGCGACTCATGGGGTCGCAAAGCATCGGACACGACTGAGCGACTGAACTGAACTGAACTGAATAGTGGCTAATGGCTATCACACTGGACAGTAAAGAGAAGACCTCCATGACTGCAGGATGCTGTACTGGGCACTGCTGCGCTAGACTGTACACTGTGTGAAGACAGTTACTACCTCCCTCATAGGCCACCATGGGGGGCACAGTGCCTACCACATAATGAGTGCTCATGAAGGGTTGCCAAAGAGTGAGGAACCATACAATTGAGCAGAGGAGGTAGACTTGTAAACAAAAACAGCAGGCAGCATGATTCAGTGCTACATGGGAGCCCAGAAGACAAGGGTATTGTGGACCAGCTGTTCTTACAGGTAAAAACTTAGCAGAAGAGGCAGCATGTGTGTTGGGCTTTGAAGAGTGGGTAGGAGAAGAGGCTCTGGAGAAGAGGCAGGCTGTTAGGAACAGCACAAGAAAACAGGACTCACGTAAGATCGTGGACTCAGAAAAAGCATGTCGCGCCTGGGAAAAGCAACGATCCATGACTGTTTGGAATGAAAGTGTTGGATAACCTTCATTCAAGGTTTTGGATGCTTAGGAACCTGGATTTAATCCTCATGTAATTTCAGGTAAGCTTATTTTCCATCTATTATGTGCCAGGGCCTAGTGCTACATACATGAGCTGTTTGATATTTGCAACATCCTCGTGGGGTAGGTACAATAATGATCCTTGCTCACAGATGAGAAAACTAAGGGCCATATGGGTCATACAGTTTAAATAACCTGCTAAAGGTCATGAGACTAACACGTGGCAACTGTGTGACTACTGAAATGATGTCCCGAACACGGAGGGAGTACAGCTGTCTCACTCTCTGCTGTGTTACCAGCACTTAGCACTGTGCTGGCTGGCTCAGCTGGTAACGAGTCCACCTGCAGTGCAGGAGACACAGGAGATGAGGGTTTGACCCCTAGGTCGGGTCAGGGGCCCCCTGGAGCACAAGATGGCAGCCCACTCCAGTACTCTCACCTGGCAAACCCCATGGACGGAGGAACCTGGTGGGCTGCTGCCCGCGGGGTCACAGAGAGTCAGACAGGACTGCACACAGCACGGTGCCAGGCCACACTGAAGAGTAACAGGTAGCTTTTCAACAAGTCAATGATCAGACCTGTTTGACAGCAATGCCTCTAACTGTAGTGGAGGCTGAGAGAAAGGAGAGCATTGCAATACTGCAGTATCACAAAGGGCTTAGGAGTGACATTGTTAGTTTAGGTTCTCTGGGCTCAGTCCTGCAGCCAAAACTTACTCTCTGGGTGACCTGGAGCGAGTCTCTGAACCGTTTTGACAACCATGAGAATAAAGGCGATAATAAAACCCGTTCAGTGGACAGTGGTGAGAGTTCAATGAAGTAGATCCTTCATATATCAGCTATCAAATAAATAATGGCCTATGTTACGAAGAGATGACTTTGTCCATTTCCCTTCAGTTTTGGAGGGCACGGATGTCAGCAGTATTATACAGGTTGAATCAATTTTGGACTTAACAATGAAAGGAAAGCTGGGGCTAAGGAAGAAGTCAAAGATGCCTGAAAGGATTTATCCTGGGAAGAATGAAAGGCTCAATGAGACCACAATCAGAGATGGGAAGCATGAGGAGAGAAAGAGGCTCAGGTTCAAAATAAAGGTCAGGTGGCATCTCTTTGACCCGAAACCCAGGAAACCAGCAGAGACTAGGAAGACAGACACCTCCAGGGGTGCAGAGGGGCCCTCTCTCTTAGTCGAGTAGTATGGATTTAAAACAGAAGGGATGGTTTCAGGATGGGTCAAGTGCCTTATATTTATTGTGCACTTTATTTCTATTATTATTACATCAGCTCCATCTCAGATCATCAGGTATTAGATCCTGGAGGTGGGAGACCTCTGCCCTAAAGCCTCTCAGGACTTAATGCCTCACCTGCTGAGACCCATACATAACCCCACCTTTGCCATGAGTGGTGAGCCGATGGCTGCCAGGCAACCATGCAATAGGTCAACCCTTAGGCCCAGCAAAACAAGACAGACAACACACCAAGCTGAGGCCTTGTCACTCAAAGCACGGCTTCCAAAGGTAGCTCAGCTAGGAAAGAATCCACCTGCAATGCAGGAGACGCTGGTCGGGAAGTTCCCCTAGAGAAGGGATAGGCTACCCACTCCAGTATTCTTTGGTTTCCCTGGTGGCTCAGATGGTAAAGAATCTGCCTGCAATGCAGGAGACCTGGGTTTGATCCCTCGGTTAGGACGATCCCTTGGAGAAGGGTATGGCAACCCACGCCAGTATTCTTGCCTGGAGAATNTAAGATCATGGCATCTGTTCCCATCACTTCATGGTTAATAGACGTGGAAACAATGGAAACAGAGGAAGAGTATGCAGCCATGAAATTAAAAGATGCTTGCTCCTTGGAAGAAAAGCTATGACCACCTTAGACACCGTACTAAAAAGCAGACATCACTTTGCCAACAAAGGTATATCTATTCAAAGCTATGGTTTTTCCAGTAGTCATGTATGGATGTGAGAGCTGGACCGTAAAGAAAGCTGAGCCCTGAAGAATTGATGCTTTTGAACTGTGGTGTTGGAGAAGACTCTTGAGAATCTCTTGGACTCCAAGGAGATCAAACCAGTCAATCCTGAAGGAAATCAGTCCTGAATATTCATTGGAAGGACTGATGCTGAAGCTGAAACTCCAATCCTTTGGCCACCTGATGTGAAGAACCGACTCATTAGAAAAGACCCTGATACTGGGAAAGAATGAAGGCAGGAGGAGAAGGGGACAACAGAGGATGAGATGGTTGGATGGCATCACCGACTCGAAGGACATGAGTTTGAGCAAACTCTGGGAGTTGCTGATGGACAGGGAAGCCTGGCATGCTACAGTCCATAGGGTCCAAAGAGTCGAACACAACTGAGTGACTGAACTGAACTGAACAACACCTGGTAAAGAAGTAGGAAAGCTTCATAGTGGAAGAAAGGGAAGGCTTTGCATGTGCCCTGATTAGACAGAGGCTATTGGCCTGGGTGTGCTGTAACGAGGCTAACTGCAGTGGGGCATCCTTTGTGGTTGGTTAGGTGCATACTTGGCTTTCTTTAGTTGATCCTAAATTTGAAGCAGGGACAAAAATTAAGGAAGACGTCAGTTATTCATCAAGCCCTGGCCATTTGAGTGGATTGTTAGAAAATATTGTTTATCTTCTTGGGCTGTCACTAGGAATGACACCTAGGCTTCCTTCAGGTCTGGCTTAATAGCAGGCTGTCCTCTTGAGCAGTTTACTGAAGATAAACTGCTGCAGTAAAGTTGGTCTCTTGGGTAGGCCTCTGCAGCTTTTGGGTCAGAGTTGTATTTTTAATACATGGTCTTGCCATTGACTGTTTCTATAGTCAGTCTCTCAGAGCACACAAACACCCCCATCACCTAAGTGATACCTTGTAAAGAAGAAAGGGGAGGGAAAATTCAAAAGAAGAGAAACAGCTCTTCTGGAATATTCAAATTTTGGATAGAGTCAATATCCAAAAGAGACTTTTTAGTTGGAAATAAATTATTTTAGCCTGGAAGAGATTAATTTATCATTAATGAGAAGGTTTAGGATTTGGGGGTGGTATTTTGTTGTCTATTTATTTATTAGTTTATTTTGGCTAGCAACATCCAGAGCAAGATAAAATTAGATTTGGAAAACAGAAAAAACAGAGAAAATTAGATTTGGAAAACAGTACCGCACATTTGGTACTCCCAAGGTGCGGTGTGCAAATTTTGTGACTGGTATTTTTACACTCAGTTTACAAATGAGGAACCTAACACTGAGAACAATTCAAAATAATAACAAACATCAAAACCACATATTTCAAGATATCACTTTCTTAGAAATAGTAAGTTCTGTCTGCCTGGGATACTTCTATGAAGTAAGTAGTAGCAGCTCTGCTTACTGAGGGCCAAGTCCTGATCTGGGAAAACACAAACCCAACAGACCACAGGTTGCGAATACGAAGAAAATAATCATCCCTCAGGACACTATAATTTATAGATTTTCCAGGATTGTGACATTTCAGATACTGTAGTTCATTGTTCTAAGAATGTACACATGGGAAATCAAGAGTTCCCACTTTTGATGCAGATGACACAGTCATCAAATCCTTAACATCTGAGTAAATTCACTGGTACTAAATGGTGTAAACTGGGATAGAGAGTCACTAGGGAAGGTCATAAAGGCCATAGTTAGAACGTGGGGCCATGTCATCTAAGCACGCTGACTGAGACCCACAGAGCCTGAGACCTCGCTTCCCACAACAGCACCTCCACAAGCCTCCTTCACCCTCCCTTTTGAAGCACTGCAGTCCTGTAGTGGCGGCCAGGGAAGCAGAGGTTACATAAGTAAAAAGAATAATAAATTGCTTCAGGCTCACTGTGATTAGTTAGAAAATAAAATGAGATTTCATGAAGCACCTTTGTATTCCAGAACTCCAAATCACTTCTTATTACGAACATAAGGTAATACAAGTTGAATATCAAGTAATTAATGTTCGTTTTGAACACATCTCTGGAATTCTAATTCTTTCAAGCCTCTCTTAAAAAGTCCTCCACTGTGACAGCCACATTTTCAAATGTTCCACTGCTGCCTAAAAAGCCTGTGTTTCATAAATTCCATATTGATATTACAATAGAGTAGCAGGATAATTTTAAGATTTTTTCCCATTTGATAATTGCCCCATTGCTTTTGAAAATAATGATTCGCAATTATTCCAGTGTGAGATGCATTCATTTCATTACATTATCTAAATTTGTGTAGATATTACAAGGCTTTATGTAGCCCCTGGTAAAAGACACAAAATGTTCCTATTTCTCTCAATTATGCTTTTTTTTTAACATTAATTTTCACATACAATTTTCAGCCATTTTCTTATGCACTACAAAACAAACATCAATGTGTGGCTACTAAGCATGACATTTCTCTATTTATAATCATTGATTTTCTTCTTAATCTATCAAGGGTAGGGGTAGATAATCATAATAAATAATATTTGACTGCTAAATTATCTAATTTATGCCACTCCCTGTGCTTATTATCTTCATTGTACAGGATGTCAGGCTCAGAAAAGGTAAGTAAGTTGCCTGTGATAACACCCTAGTAAGTGGTAGGCACGTCAGGTTTGTCTTAACTACTGCATCTTACTGCCATTCCAGTAAGATGGGGCCTGGTGTCTTTATTTTCACAGCAAGTCAGTGCCTGCCTTCCTCCCCTGTTTATCTTTCTCTCTGCATAGACGATGAACCTGGAGCAGTTTCAAGTCCTGCATCCTCTATAGGTACTAGCTGTGCAGTGGTGGGTGCATTAGTCACAGTCATTAGCTTAGTTTTGGTGACACAAAACTGCCCTGAATCTCAGGGTCTATGTGCAGTAACGGCTTGTTTCTTGCTGTCATCACAGAGAAGCACAGTAGAGCAGCTCCCCTCCAACTAAGGACTAGGGATCCAGGCTGCTCCCATCTCACAGCTATAAGGAGGCCCCCTCATCCTCCTCCTAGCAGATGAAGGGGAAGAGAGCATGTGGATGGAAGGCCCTCTGGATGTGTAACTATTGTCCAGGACTAGTCACTTTTCATCAGACAACACGTCCAAGGTAACTGCGATGGAGGCTGGGAAAATATACACGAGCGCATGGACATAATATAAGAGTTTCTGCCACACGGAGCTAGTTTGTTTGTTTAAATCTGTCTAGGTCTGTTTTCCACTCCTACAAAGTAAATGAAGGACTTAGCACACGTTAACAGTATACATACACTCAATGTTTTAAAATTTAATGTTATGTTATATAAATATTTGTACATAGTCCCTCAATGGAGACATAAAGCTACCTTCCTTAGATCTATGGGAGAGAAAATCCAAAGAAACTGCTTTTGCCAAACCAAATCTAAATGGATACCCAAAGAACTCATATTTTAGAGCTCTTCATGAGAAATGTCCCTTATAACGTTATACAATAGAGAAAAAAATCAAAATCTTAGCAGGAAAATAAGCCCTGTGGAGGAAGAAGAAGATGGGCTGGTCGAGTTTGTGTGGGAGTGAGGGGAAATGTAGTCAGGAGTGGGGAAGGGTGGCAGCGTGAGAGAATTTATGAGAGAGAAGAAAATTTGTTTTTGTTGTTAACAATAGTTCTCTCCTCAAGATTAGAACACTGAGGTATAATAAATAAGTAGAGGAAAATCCACCAATAACTGTGGTGTCTCTCTGAAAATACTAATTAGAATGTGTTTTTTTTTAATTCCCTGATTTTTTTTTTACTTCAAGAATCAAGTGTTTGTTTAATAAACTGAGGAGCATCTTGTCCCAACTTCACACATTTGTCCTCTGACCTGTATCTTTCAACTTCCTGTTTTATGTGTTTCCGTATTTCAGAGTAGTTTCATTAATATTTTGTGGTTTTCATACCTTAACCTCCTCTTCCTTCTCCACATTTCCTAATTCCTCAAACATATTCTTTGGCTGTTTGTGTTTGCATCCTTCTAAATGTTAAATGACCATCTAACGATGTGGACTCAACTTCTTTTGGTTTTTTTTCCTACTTTGATAGAGGTATAGGAATAGTTTTCTATGAATCAAAAGTGTAAAGTACATTTCCAAAGTGTCTACTTTAAAAACATAGGAGTAGTATGAAGTCCAAAATAATTTATTCAAATTTCAGTAGCCTCCCTCTCACCTTATTGTTATTAGAGCTTTTGCTTGCTTTCTGATTGCTGTGCTTTTAAGAAGAATAACTTTATTAGTTTTATATAACATATACTCATTATTTAAAAAGTACAGTGTGCTAAAAATGTAAAGAAAGTTCAATTCAGTTCAGTCGCTGAGTTGTACCCGACTCTTCGTGACCCCATGAATCGCAGCACGCCAGGCCTCCCTGTCCATCACCAATTCCCAGAGTTCACTCAAACTCATGTCCATCAAGTTGGTGATGCCATCCAGCCATCTCATCCTCTGTTGTCCCCTTCTCCTCCTGCCCCCAATCCCTCCCAGCATCAGGCTCTTTTCCAATGAGTCAACTTTTCGCCAAAATATTGGAGTTTCAGCTTTAGCATCATTCCTTCCAAAGAACACCCAGGGCTTTAGAATGGACTAGTTGGATCTCCTTGCAGTCAAGGGACTCTCAAGAGTCTTCTCCAACACCACAGTTCAAAAGCATCAATTCTTCAATTCTCACATCCATACATGACCACTGGAAAAACCATAGCCTTGACTAGACGGACCTTTGTTGGCAAAGTAATGTCTCTGCTTTTGAATATGCTATCTAGGTTGGTCATAACTTTCCTTCCAAGGAGTAAGCATCTTTTAATTTCATGGCTGCAGTCATCATCTACAGTGAGTTTGGAGCCCCCAAAAATAAAGTCTGACACGTTCCACTGTTTCCCCATCTATTTCCCAT